>ML685770.1:22072694-22147597 GCA_007922175.1 Pelusios castaneus
GACTCTGTTGTCTTTCTACAATAGACTAACACAGCTACCCCTTTGGAATTTGTCTCAAGAAGGTTTGAGCTGAACGTTATATAATGTCATTAATTTCTAGGTTAATAAGACCAACTCCTTGGAAGGAGAGTGTAGCACTGCGGTGGCTCCGCTATGGTGCAGTCAGGATTAAAGGGGACCTGTGTGTGGCAGCCAATCAGCTGCTGGGGGCTGTCAGCCAATCAGCGGCAAGCAGCCAGTATAAAAATGGAGGCAGCAGGGCACACAGTTCATTCTGCCTGCGGTGCTGCAGGGAGAAGGTCCTCTCCCTAGTGGTCTGGCTGAGGGATTCAGCACCCCAGAGAGCTCCAAGTGCATGGACTGTAGTAGGAGCTGATCAGCAGCCGGGAATCCTGAAAGGGGCAGACTGTGGCAGTGGCCGGAGCAGTGGTCCGGGGCAAGAAGCCAGGAATGGATGGCGGCTGGACTCCAGGCTGGTGCGGATCTGCGTGTGACTGGGGGCTGTGGGGAAAGCGCCCCAGAGAATTGAGTGTGGTATGCCAGGGGAGGCATGGGTGGCACAGGCTTGCTGGCCATTGATTCTTTTAACTAGTGGCTGGGAGTGAAGCAAGCCGGACTGTATCCCAGAAGGGGGGGACTTGGGAGTTGGCTGGAGGGCTAAGATCCCAGAAGGGGACACAGGAGCAGAGTCCAGCATGTAGGGTGGCCACTTGAGAACGATTCCCCAATACCATCACCAGGAGGCACCCTGCAGGTAGGTCACATGTTGGCAGATTGATACAGGGAGGTGGTAGGGTTTTACACAGCATGCAGTTTGTGTTTGAGAACGGTGTGAACAGCAACTGCTTATAGTTATTAAAAAACACTTTGGATAAAGTATGACCTGATCTTAACTTTCACCCAACACTTGAACTGAACTAAACCTGTGTCTTTTTAGGAGGCTTAAATAATGAAGGAAGGTTTTTGTTTTGTCCTGTCAAATATATTTCCAGATTTTCTTCTGAGACGCCTGTCCATTTGCAAGCAAAATACAGAGGTTAGTCCAAGTTACTTTAGATGGAGCTTAAGTCAGTTGCACTGATTCTCAGGGGGGGGGAAAAACCTTTTTCTCATCTTCTCTGCAATTCAGATCAACATTATTGTGACCAGAGGTTATTAAATAGAAAATGCTTTTTAAACTGATTTTTAAAAATGAGTCTTTTTATATGTTTGTAAATTGCTGATAGAATCCACTTTATTGGGCTACACTCTATGGTCTTCAATTAAATTAACATCCTATAACTCAAGTAACAATCATTATGAGATTTGTCTTTTAAGCCCCAAATCTGGAAAGCCGTTAGGCACGTGCTTAAGAAATTTCCCAAATAAGGATGTTTTCTTGGACTGGGACCTCCATGTATTTATATACTTTTTCATATCTCTTTTTCAACATCCTGTGAAGTGATGAAAATGGCCAGCCTACCACATCCATCTGTGTAATTCCTCGAGTAAAGCTAAGAGAGTCTTCATGAGGAAAAAAGGTAGTGGAAGAGACCACGATGCATTACTTGTATTCTTCATCCACAGTTGGATGGTTTTTAGTGCTCTTTCAGCCCTGCCCTAACTTAACTGTCATGCAGCTACGAGGGTTGAATGCCTTTCTATAAACCTCTCCGGTGCAACTGTCAAAGTTGAGAAAACCCAGATCCTGAAGACAAAAGCACCTGCCTTCCATATTCTGGTTTTATTTTAAAACAGAAGAGTAATTTTGACACGCATCTAATTCAAGCTCTGACCCTGTGAGCACTGATACATGTATTTAACTTTACTCCAGTGTGCAATCGCAGTGGGGCTACTGGTAACGTTAGGTGTTTGCAGGATCAAGGCCTTAGAGATGTACTATTGCCCTGTAGTTAAATGTCAAATTTTCCATCAATACCAAATCTATTGTCCATTCCCTCTATAACGCGGGACCCCAAGATAGCTAAATGCTATGTCATTTGTGCCTTACATGTGCAGAAACCCAACAAGCCCAGCTGGCTACCAAATAGCCATGTTCTCAAAGCATACACAAACAGATACATTCCTGCTCTGATTGGTTTCTCTCAGTTTCTAAAACACAGAACACAGCGAGCACCATTAACAGGATCGCAAACTATTTAAAGAGATGCCACGACATTCTTATATACAACAGTAGGTAAATTTAACACACAACTCAGAGACCAGAGGTAACCCAACGATCACATAATACAAGAGCCATGTGTGTCCCAATGAAATTAGTAAGCAGCAGGTTTAAAACAGATATAAGAAAATACTACTTCACACAGCACGCAGACAAGGTGTGGAACTCCTTCCCAGATGATAATGTGAAGGCCAAAACTATGATAGGGGTCATAAAAGAATTAGATAAGTTTGTGGAGGATACATCCAGCAATGGCTATTAGCCAGGGTGGGCAGGGATGCATCCGCATGCTTTGGGTATCCCTAGCTTCTCTTTGCCAAAAGTTGAGAGCGGATGATGGGGTGGATCACTTGATGATTTCCTGTGCTGCTCATTCCCTCTGAGGCACCTGGCATTGGCCACTGTCCAAAGCCAGGTTAATGGGCTATTGTACCGTTGGTCTGACCCAGTATGGCCATTCTTATGTTATTTCCTTGATGGAGCAATTTTTTCAGTGTGTTAAGATTATAAAAATCTTGT
This sequence comes from Pelusios castaneus, assembly GCA_007922175.1. NCBI lineage: Eukaryota > Metazoa > Chordata > Testudines > Pelomedusidae > Pelusios > Pelusios castaneus. Next base: position 22,075,375 of record ML685770.1, read on the forward strand.
TGTCTGTCTCGGGTTTGTTATCCAGAACAGCTGGTTTAAAAAAAATGGGGGGGAGGGGACATTTTGTAACATTTTTTCTTTTTCTAACCCCTTACATTAGAAAATACAAAAAATTTCAACCAGATCATAGTTGCTCAATAATTAGAGGAAATATTTAACAAAAAATATCTGCTTTTTCCCATCCAGTTTTTAAGTTTTTGTCAGGATTTTGAAATTTGAAACATGCTGACCAGCTGCAGTGCTAGGAAGGAATGAAGCTGAATGTTGCAGCCATAATGCCTTCAAATACAATGACTAACCTTGGGGCAGTTCAGTTTATGATGGACCTGCAGCCCCTTCTTCAGGAAACAACCAGCAAACTGATTTGAAGTAGGTGAGCTCAGGTGGGAGGGTGGGGAAAGTATTAGGGAAGGAGATGTGGCCTCCAGGAGCCAGTGAAGTAATTCTGGCCACAAAGTTCGGGTGAGGAGGAACCAAGCATTCCAATCCCTCTGCCCGATCTGGGAGGGTTGCTCCTCAAAGCCATCATTTCCTCTCTTCAGATCCATCATTCCTCCCTTCCCCCGCCCCCCCCTCGTATCCAGCCATCTGTGCTTGTGAAATTCACCGAGCCTTCCAGTCAGGACCCATCCCATCCCTCTTTCTCTCAGGTGGCCCTCTCCTCCATCCTCTTCTCACTTGTCAGCCCACTTCCTGCCTTCCCCCTCATCACACAGTCCATGGCAACCCTTTCCTCCTCAAATTCCCCCCATCTCCTGTCATGTTTTTCACTCAGTCCCTACATCATCACTCTGATTACCTGCCCTCCTCCCCATGGTAGTTCACCCTACCACTGTCTGTCCTGTCTCATTTTGGCTTGCCCTTCGTCTTCATCACCAGTTCCCTTGCCCCGGCTCCCATTTTTCTCCCCTTCACTCCTATTGTTCTTGCAATTAAAGCAACAAGACTTATATTTGACAACTCCATTACTTCAGAGATACCCATTAACTGATACAAGGAGATGTACATTGCAGCCCACACGGTCTCTTCTGCCCCTCCTGCCTGCCACACCCCGTCTTCGAAAGGGCAGGGTGGTGACCTGCACAATTGATTGCAGAGTAGAGGGAGGGGATAGGTATGGGCCTGGTGGGTCTCCAGCACTAATTAATTACACCTGTGCAGCTCCTCACCATCAAGCAGCCAATAAAACCTCCAGCCGTGGGGGAAATGGGGCAGCCTTTTCTCTGCTGCTCCCTCAGCTGGCCAGCTGTCTGAAGGCGTGGCTCTCTGCAGGAGTTGATCGCTCACCAGCTGTTGATGGATGAATGAGCTCTGCAGGACCCAGCATTGGGCACTGCTCCCCCCTGCTACCTTTGCTATAGGGCTGAAAGGTGGGAGGGGGAAAATGCACCACCATCTCCTTTGCCCGCCTGAAAATTAGGGTGGAAAAGTCCTTGCTTCTATTTTGTGGCCCACAATCAGGAAGTGGGATGACTTGGTGGAAGCAGCATCAGCTGTTGAACGGTCATGTGGCAGATGAGCAAAGAAATGAGGAGGCTGCAGCAGGAGAGGTCTCCCACTGTGTCGTCAAGAGGCTCGTATTCAGCTGAGCTCATTGCAGCTGCCTTGTGCCCTGCTGAGGCAGGACTGAAAAGGGCCCTGAGGACTTGAAAAAGAAAGAGGGTCTGGATTAGGGACAAGTAGGGCAGGCACCAGTAGGAGAGCAAGAGGGAGCAGAAGTGAGAAAAAGACCTGCTGAGCAGGCAGAGTTTTGGCCTTTAGTTTTAAGATTTCTTTTCATGGAACATCTGCCCAGCAAACAGAAGCCTGTCCTTGCTCCTGCCTAAGTGAAATGTGATCTGTCAGTAATGGCAGACACCCAGTCCAGCCTAGGTCTAGTCCTGCGCCTGCTGAGGTCAACAGAAAAACTCCTTTTGACTTCATCCAGAGAAGGATCAAGCCCTAAATTCACAACACTGAAGGGGCTTCTTGGCCAGTAAACAGTTCACCAGGAAGCTAATTGCATATTAAAGCCGTGCCAAGGCAGAAGTTATGCACAGATTCCTTTTATTTTATTTATTTGACAGATCACAATGAATGCATACGGAGCTTCAATTACAAAAGATTATGGGACTGAATTTAGCGGGTGCCATGAACTTGTATTAAATGATCAAATGCTAATGGAAAAGAGGCTCTTTTAGAGAAATGAAGAATTTGCATAAATTAATACACTTCCATATGTACAAGGTTTACGAGGTAACAAAGTATCTCATCACAAATGTATAAATATTTAATTTAATTCTGCCTGGTACTGATGCATAGAATTACAGCTAAGCATAGAAATATGAATTAAGGAGGGGAAAAATAAGCATTCTACTATTTAGGTTCATAGAAAGGTCATCACGTTTCCTAGTGCTGTGCCATTAATTGTATTTTACTTTCCAGTGTGTGCGTGTGCATGCACGCAAGCACAGTTTCCAGCCAACCCCAGACACTTTCCCAGGGGGAAGCAAGTTGTCAGAAGTTTGCAGAAGATTTGCAGTACATAGGGGCTGTATCCACAGGTCGCTGGGAGTCTTTCTGTTGACTTCAGTAAGAACGGAACCAGGCCCACCGTTCCTGTCGAAGAGCTGAGCATATACTTACTTGTCATGCTTTGTAACACGGTCAAGCCGCGAACAGTGTCTTTCTCATGGGTCTGCTGCAGCCTTTGTACGTGAGCAACCAGAGTGAGGCCAAGTCTATGCTGATGGCATCAAATTCACTGCCATCAATTCGATCTTTACAGTTTGTCTGAGCAGTCAGTAAAGACCTGCTCAATCGATCCGGAATTTGACCAGGAAGTCAACCCTTGTAAGAGGAGTAGTGCTCAGTTGAAGGGAGGGTGTTTTTCTTCGACTCAGCGCAGTGGACACATGGAGGTAAGTGGGCAGTAGAAAGTTGAAGGGGGATACAAATTTGTTGACATAGCTTGCGTATCTCCCTTTGACTGCCACCAAAAATGACATCAAGTTTAGACCAGGCCACAGATGGGATAGAAATGTTAAACCCAAACTTCTTTTATTAGTTACCATGAGAGGACAGTGCCTACAGGATTGAGCATGCAGGCCAAGTGTTAGTCCATCATATGGTGACCAGAGAGCAAGAATGAAAAAATCAGGATGGGCAGGGGAGTAATAGGCACCTATACAAATCCCAAATATCAGGACTGTTCCTATAAAATCAGGACATCTGGTCACCCTACTCCATGATGTGAGAGACCCCTCACAATAGAAGGTCCTCTAGTGATTACATAAGAGTAATTTTAAAGAAAAGCTACCCACAATATGCTACGATACTTAGTTCTTTGGCCAGTGATTTTCAAACTCTGGGTCAGGATCCAGGACTGGGTCACAGACCCTCAGGTACTGGGTCATGGCGCTCCTGATGCCACCACTGCAAGACTGGAATGCATTGCTCAACCATGTAATTGTTGGGTCATGGACATAAATGATTTTTTTTCAACTGGGTCCTGAGGAAAAAAGTTTGAAAACCACTGATCTAGGCAGTCACTTCTTGCGGTGGGGGTGTCTCAAGGAAACTTTTAGATGGGAAAACATGTTTGAGCAATCATGGAGACAAGGTGGGTGAGGAAATATCCATTACTCGGCCAACTTCTGTTGGTGGAAGAGGCAAGCTTTTGAACTTACACAGAGCTCGTTTGCGGATCGACTTCTTTGTAAGCCTGAAAGCTCATCTCTTTCACCAACAGAAGTTGGTTCAATAAAAGCTATAACCTTGCCCACCTTGTCTCTCTAATATCCTGGGATTGACACAGCTACAGCAATGCTGCATATAATGTCTGTGCTCTACAAATGCAGCAAAGAGCTGCTAACGATATTAATCAACTTTGACGTATAATTTACATTCGTTCTTACAGCGCATTTGACATTAATGATGTGAGTGAGTTGCTATAATTAAGATTAATTTGCTGAAATGGCATCCAAGCTGAATCTTTTACCTTTATTCTCTAAATTTATATGGCACCGAGTAGCATGAAGTGCTCCAAATTTTGCTGTACGCACTTCGGAATTAATCCCCAAGCTATTATCAATAAGCATGTGGGGAACATTTGTGCCAATGTGGTCTAACATTACCTAACATACAGGACTGAAAATTAAAGTGCACAACAGTACAGTTTCATTTTTTAGTTCTATGTGCTGGTGTGTGTGTTTGTACATGTGGATGCTCTATGTCATTTATTGAGACCTGGAATCGTGTGAGTGCACAAAGGCGGGTGGAGGCTCGGTGTACAGGATATCATTTGCACACATCCGTAATTGAGCAGATGGGCGTGTGTTGGATTTCGTATGCTGAGTTCAATAATTTTATGTGTGAACATGGGAGGTGGGTAGTCATTTATTTGCTGAGATCTGGAAATGTGTATTTTGTGTGCACGCATGTATCTGTTCTGGTTTTCATTGACCACGCTCAGATATCACTCATCTGAAAGCAAAAAGGTTTGACTTCATTTCTTGAGTTTTATAAGAGAAATGTGCAGTGAATGGTTTAAATGAATCCACATTCGCCCTGCAATATGTCACCTTCTAAGACTTTCCTTTTTGTAAGTATATCCAGGCATTTTTATTAATGGATTTTATTTTAAACAGCTCTCCACACATTAGGTTTCAAGAAATAACTCTTTTCATTGACCACTCTATTTTCAATTGCAGCTCCTTCATTCATGTGATAAATGGTCTCTGGGACAGAAGAGAAAAACTGTATAATAAACTATGGGAAAGAGAACAGCAGAAAAAAAAGTGAGTTGACGCATCTATGATCTGCACGGTGTGGATTTTTTCTAACTGAACAATATCCAAAATGTTGCCGCTTTAGTGGCATCGTTGTCACTGGTATTAATAACATTCATGTGGCAAAAACCTAAGGCAGCTGCTTCCAAAATCTACCATATACTTGCAGTTTATTTCAGCCTGTATCTTGATTTGCATCTTACTGAAAGTGCACTAAATAGTAAACCCAGTAAATATTACCTGCTACATCTCACCTATGCAACAGTGGAAGGGAAAATGACCTTGACGGGTTTATCTATATTTGTACAGCGGTAGTATATTTCCTCTGGACTAGATGCTTAAATACCTTCATTTGTGAAAGAATGGTCTGGTGGCTTAAAGCACTAGACTAGGATTTAGGAGATCTGCCCTACCACAGACTTTCTGCGTGATCCTGGGCCATTTGTTTCCTCTCTCTGTGCTTCAGTTCCCTATCCATAAAGTGGGGATAATGGCACTTCCTTTCTCCCACCATTTGTCATTTAAATGGTGATCTCTTTGGGACAGCGACCATCTCACTGTGTTTCTACTGTGCCGACTGTGTATTGATGTTGGTTGGTGCCTCTGGACATGCCCATAATAAAAATAAATGCTAATAACTCATGGTTATGCTAGGGATTTTGAGGAAGGAGATATGTTGTGGTACCCTCTTACTGGTTAGCACGGAGAGAGTGGAAGGAAGCTGAAGAGTTCACTTGCATGTGATCTGGTCCTGGAACAACAGGAGTGTAGCTGGTTGACATTCAGGTACAGTTGTATGACTGGCATTTGTTCACATAGCCCTTTAGGTAAAGCTAAAAGAGGCAACCATTGCCCAAACTGCTCCAGAGCTCTCTGATGAATACTACATAAGTGAAAGGAGCTTGAGAAATATCTATTATTATGGTGTGACCTTGGAAGAGTAGAACATTAGCTGATGGACATAGCATTATATAGAAATCCATTGTAGTTAAGGAGCCTAATCCACAGCCCATTGAGATCAATGGGTGCCTTTCCACTGATTTCACTGGGGTCTGGGTCACGACCTTAGCCTGGGTCAGGACAACTGAAGTTGCATGTGCAGCCAATGCTAATTTGATAATTCATGTTTCATGAGGAAGACAGTTATTCTTGGTTATTCTGCACTTTGGTTTTGGCCCTCCCAAAATAATCTCCCATGAGGAAATTCAGTGCTGAACAAATAACATAATTGCTACCTAATCATTGTCTAAATTCCCAGACACTCATCTAAGAACCAATGTGTTTTGCTTTCGCTATTTAAATAAAACATTATACCAACACTGGAGCATTACATGCTTTGCATCCTGAGCCGTACCTATTTCAAATGAGACACTTCTAAGAATAATGGCATCAAGAGATTTCTCTTGATTGTCCTGCCTGCCTGGGCATATATTAAATGTCAATTCTGTTCAAGTAACATTCCTGACACTTGATAACTTCTGCCAGGTTACATGTTTGACAGCTGTTTGGGGGGGAGAGGGGCGGTGCTTTCCCAGGCACTGGCCTGCCTGACTGCTACCATAAAGCCAATTACAGTCACAGACAATTAATGTTACCCTCCTCAAGTGCTCATGGAAGTGATAACATCCTATGGAGGATCATCATGAAATCTCTGACCTTTGGAAATGGAAGCTGGAGATGGGAGCGGAGCTTGGGTCTACATAAACAGTGTCCAATTAAGCTCTTAAGGAACAGCAAGGGAGATAGAGAATTACACATCTGATAAAAGCCACGTGCTAGTTTTTCTCACTTCCAAACACAATAGCATCTGATTTTCCTGATAAACAGCAGCTCTCCCCTCCCTCCGCCATACCAATTAATTACCCAAATGTCATCATTTCATCTGGTAGCTATCAGTCTAATTTTATACACATTTTAAGGTTAGCTATGACGTTTGGGCCTGAGTCCTAAAAATTCTTAATCACATTGAGCATACCATGCAAGTAGCTCCATTGAACCAGCAGGTGTAAGATCGCTCCAGTAAAGCTAAGTCAATTTATGCGAGCTGAAGATCTGGCTCAACTGGCTTCAGTATAACTACAAATCACCCAGGGCAATTGTTCGGTTGCAATGCATTTTGGAAACAATTACAGAAAAAATCACGTCTTGCAATACAGATTGATACAGCCATGCTTTTTCCACTTCGTTTCTTGCCCTCTAGACAGAATGGCCACATTGGGCAATGGAGTTCTTCCTTCAATGAAGGCAATCATCTCTCTCCAATCTGGTCTAGACATCCCTCTATCCTTCTCACCCACTGTACTTGCATTTATTGCATTAATAGGCTGAGAATTTTCTCAGAGCAGTACATTTTCAAGAAAATACCCTGAACACTACAGTAGGGCTACAAGTGAGCCATTTGTTTGTCTTAAGGGTACATATTGGGTTTATTGGAATATACTGTACAATATATAATGTGTGCAATGTACTTAGAATTTGGAATTGGAGGCAGAAGGATGGTTAGCAATGGAAGGCTGGCGAAAAGGAGTGAGGTGGAAGGAAGCAAGCCCTGAGGAGGAGCAGCTGTTTCAGCACTGGAAAAGGGAAGGTTCAAAGGTTTCAATGAGGCACAGTGCATGAGCAGGGATGTAATAGGAATTAAGGCAAGGGGTGGCAATAAGCTACCTGTATCCACTGCTCATCCTTGTACACCTGGGCAGTACTTCATGGCTCATGATTGTAGTGCGAATCTTGCAGTAGCTGGAGTTTTGATGTAAAGCCCCAGCTCCTAGAGATAGGTGAAGATATGAGAATTGCAGCTTTTATCTTTTTTTAAAGAGGGGGCCAACCATCCTGATTGCAGGAAAAAAGCTTGAAAATGTCTCTCACAGATACACGTCCTTTAATTCCCCCCACCTCCCAAATAGGCCTGAAACCCAAATGAAAAATATGAATATCTCAATATTTATTATTTTTAAAGTCTCGTGATTTTTAAACCAATCTCATGATTTTGGGGTGGCTTTTAATAGGTGGACTTGTTAATACTGGGAGTGACAGACTCTAGCCCTAAATCTTCATTTCCAGCTCTGTGTTTTTTTCAGGAGATTGTTTCAGAATGAAATCTTTAGCATGGTTAGCTCTGAGTAATCGTTCTTTATAATCTTACTTCCTCCTCAGATATTCCCTATGGAAGGATGGCTCTGCCTTGTGAGAAGAGGAATCCAAGGATAACAGTATCTACAGGTCAGATGTCATTTCATTTCAGTGGTAATGTCCTTCAGTCTTTAAATATCAAGTGCCAGACTGACATCTCTACTTGAGCTTGCACCCAAACTATAAATAACATAATTTGAAAAGCCCTGTCATGCTCTTCCACTCAGAATACATTCATTTAAAGCAAGTATTCTCACCCACAAATGACGCACACAATATCAGGTAGTGAAAAGATCCATGGCATTTATTCATGGATGTGGGGGAGGGCTGCTCACTATTTGAAAGGGCTGATGTGGATTTGAAAAAGAGCCGTAGGGTTATTCGAAATGATTGATTCCCCAAGCTGATCGATCGTCGTCTATTTCCATGTCATATTTTTAAATGACTAAACTGGTCATTGATGAACTGTGAGTCTGTCACTAGAGGTCACAGAAGTCATGAATTCTGGGCCTCTCTGTGACTTCCGCAGCTACTCAGGAGGATCTGCGGCAAACCCCCATACAGCTGTCTGCATGCCTCCCATATCTAAGCTGCTGTTTTTAGCAGGGTGGTGTCTTGCTGCCTCCCCACAATTGGATCCTTTCTCCGCTATCTCTCCCTCGCCAGAACTTTCACTGCGGTGTATAACAACAAACCTGGGTAACAAGTGTGGACACATTCCAAAGGGGTCGCCGTGTTCGTCTCTTTCAGCACAACAATCAGGGAGCCCTGTGGCACTTTTAAAGACTAACACATTTATTTATTACATGAGCTTTTGTGGGTGAGGTCCCACTCCGCAGATGCCAGAGTGGAGAAAACCTGCACTGAAAAAAAACTTAGTGTGGGAGGGAAAGATAATTACATTTCACTGCATCAGATCAGATGACTTCAGCAAATCAAACAAGTTGTGTAGATTGAAAGACACCATATCAGAAAGTGGTGAGGTTGAAAGAGGTGAGAATCACTGTTAGCAATGAAAAACAAAGAGGAGTCCTGTGGCCCATTTAAAGTTTAATGTTTATAGTGGGAAAGCCAGTTCATGCTCTCTTTGAGACTCAAGTTGATGGCACCGAATTTGCATATGAATTCCAACTCTGAAGTCTCTCTTCGAAGCCTTGATCTAGAATAAATGTGCCTGGGAATACTTACAGATAAATCCATTACTGAATGGCCTGGGAGATTAAAGTGATTTCCTATTGGTTTTTTAATGTTCTTATTTCTGATCCAAAGGGGTAGCTGTGTTAGTCTATTGTAGAAAAACAAGAGAGTCCTTTGGCACTTTTAAAGACTAACAGATTTATTTATCGCATGAGCTTTCGTGGGAGATTATCGCTCATGCGATAAATCTGTTAGTCTTTAAAAGTGCCACAGGACTCTCTTGGTTTTTCTTATTTCTGATGTCAGATTTGCGTCTATTTATTCTATACAGAGACAGTCCAGTTTGTCCTATGTATAATGCGAAAAGGCATTGTTGGCATATGATGGTATATATCACACTGGTGGATGAGCAGGTGAATGAGCCCCTGATGGAGTAGCTGTTTCAATTTAGGTCCTATAATGGTGACATTAGTGTTGGTGTGTGGGCAGAGTTGTTGCAGGGATATGTGCTTGCCTTACTGTTTCTGTTGTATGGTCTGTAGTTGCTGGTGAGTATCCATTTAAGGTTGGGAGCCTGTCTGTTAGCAAGGAGAAGTCTGTCTCTCAGCACTTGGGAGAGTGAGGGATCCTCTTGTAGGATAGCACAGGCTGTAGATCCTTGATGATGCATTGCAGAGGTTTGAGTTGAGGGCCGTAGGTGATGACCAGTGGTGTTCTGTTATTTTCCTTCTTGGGTTTGTCCTATAGAAATTGACTTCTGAATATCCATCTGGCTCTGTCAATTTGCTTCTCCCTTCTGCATCCTCCCAACCCAAAACAATATGAACAAAACACTGTCCTCATAATTCTAATTCTTAAATAGGCTCCCATGTGCCTTTTTTATGTGGGAACTTCTTATTTCTCTCTCAGGGCAGGTCTCACTAGAAGCACTACTTTAGCGCAGTTGCACCACTGTAATAAGTCTGGGGAAGACACTCTGTCAACAGGAGAGCACTCTCCATTGGCATATTTACTCCAGCTCCATGAGAGACGGACACTATGTCAGTGGTAGATGCTGTCCTGCGGACGTAGCGCTGGTGTGAACAGGGCATAAGTTCCCATAACTTGCATCACTCAGGAGGGTGTCTTCGTACCCCTGAGCGTGATGTAAGTTAGATTAATCTAAGCAGTTGTATAGACCTACATGCTGCTATCCTAGATGATGGGTGGCAGTTCTACCCAACAATTTAAATGAGGTTTAACCCAACCCACAACAACTATGATATTGGTAGCGGTTACTCCCAAACATGTGGAGGAAATCCTGGCCCAACTGAAGTCTTATTATGAAGGCTTTTCTTGACTACAAAGGAGTCGATATTTCTAAGGTGCTTATATGCTCCCTCATCGCAAATAGTAATATCTTTATCCTCGCAACACCTTTGAAGGGTAGGGAATTAGCATAGCCCCATTTTACAGCTGGAGAAACAAGGCACAGAGAATGAATGACTACCCAAGATCACACGAGAAGTCTCTGATGGAGCAGTGAATTGAATGCTGGTCTCCTGTCTTCCAGGCTAAGAACCTGACTACTGACCTTCCTCTGAAGTTAATGGGACTGCACACAATAGGTGCTCATCAAGGTGTTCACAATGTGGACACCACACTTCCTGGTAACAGTATAGTAGTACCAGTGCTTTTGCTGGGTAATATCCCATTTTTAACACCTTACGTACTCCAAACTTGTGCAACTAGCTTGTAGGTTAAATTTCTATGGATACAAATGTGCTCAGCTATTTAAAAAAAATAAAGATTTCACTGAAGATTTGGGGATGGAGGGAAGAATCGCTTATAAGACCATACTTGTCTAAATTCTCAAAGCAGATTTTGTGACAGTAAAGAGGCTGTGTGTGGAGAGAGGTGAGCTTCTGTCTACGTATAAAGTTTTGTTCAGTTAGGCTGCAAAGGTTTCTGACTCAAGGATTCCCTTGGTACTGTGCTGGTGGCAGCTTGATGTCCTTAGGCCACAGATGTTTGGCCCTGGTGTTGATGTCCAATATGTCCAGCCATTGAGGCAGATGGTGAGCAGAAAAATATTTCTGAACTTTTGCAAAATATTTCACCCAAGAGCCCGACAAGGGAGATGGCTGAAATTGGAAAATAATGTAATAGAATATTTTATTTTCCACAATAGACTTGAATGCTGGGAAGAGTGCCATTTTAGAGAGGGCATCTTGGCTGACTTCCCTCTGTTCAGCTCAGTTTAATAACGACACACCGTTTGCACGTCTTCCCTATTTTAAACTCAAGCAGAGATTTGTATTTCATCTTGCAAAAAAACACTAAGGTAAAAACTGATGAGAAAAGCCAGACTTCAGCTCCTTCTTGCTGCTGCAAAGCACTGAAATCTTTTGTAGTAATTGTAGTATATGACTTAATGATCGGTTCTGGCCTCTTAGGAGATGTGGCCATTCCTCTCTCGGTCCATCTATGATCTGTCTATCAAGAGAGGAGCACCTAGGCTAAGATTTGCAAAGGTATTTAAGACATTCCTGGGTTCAATGTTGCAATGCCTAACTGATTTAGGAGCCTAAGGACAGGCTATACTACCCTGCAGTTAGAGCTATGGGTACATGAATAGCAATGTGCACCAAATTGCTGCCATGTACTATCCAGTGTGAATGCAGCAGTCCCCTGCAAACTTGGGACCTTTATGTTTGCACCTGAATCATCCACACAGGGGCATTACAGTGCTGCACTTTGGAGCACACGGCTGTTCGCACCCCCTTAGTTCAAACTATGGCACAGAGTGGGCATGCTCTTAGTCTCATTTTCAAAGGGGATTTTCAAAACACCTTTAAAAATCTGGGCCTTAAGCATTTGCTTAAATTGAAGCACTAGTGGGGGTGATTCTATTGATGTCAGAAGGTCTATCCATGTGTTTAAATATTCCCATTGACACATGCATCAGATGCTTAAGAGTCAGGCACGCAAGCGTGTGCCTAAATAATTTGATGGATCAGAGAGACATTTTACACTTTTTTTTTTAATTTAAGAAAAAGGCCTTTGTCCTGCCAAATATTTTATGTATTTTTCAAGTCTTTTAAAAGAATGTAACCTTCTCCTTAGTTTTCCCAGGATTACAGATCATAGTGGTATGTGGAGAAAGTCTGAGTTGTGGTTTTTTTCCATCGTAATCATTTTTTTGAGTTTTCAGTATTTAAAATCACACTAAGGCCAGGTTCTGTCCCCAGAGGAGTTGCTGCAGAGGGCTTCCCTTGGCTTCTGAGGGTGATACTTGGGCTAGATCTTAGCAATTTGCTGACAATGAATTGTTCAGTCATTGATTTTATTTATTTATTTATTTGCCTTGTTTTGGGTACATGGAATGTTGTAGGTTTTTTTTTTTTTAAATAACAACATTAATCAGACATAACTGGCTTGATGCACTTTGCAAAGGTAGTCTCATCCAGAGATCCTGCTAACAGGAAGTCAAGCCTAGGTGGCTTAGAGCCCAAATTAATTTACTGTCCTGGACTCCCAGACAGGGCCAGATTAAAGGGACCCAGGCTGCCCACTGCTGCCCCCGCCCCCCGGCCACCCGCCACCACGCCCCCTACCCTGCTTGAGGCCTCAGCCCTCACCACTGTGGTCTGCAGGCAGGCCAGAGCTGGGGGGCCCTGGGGCCAGAGACTGCTCTCCACTGGCCCCAATGCAGCTGGTCTGCCCTCGGGGGTGGGGCTGGCTGGTGCACAGTGTGGGCTCCAGTGCAGCTCTCCAGGGGGGCGAACAAGCTGGCCTAGAGATGGGGCAAGAGCGCTGTGGAGCCCGGCCTGTGCCTCCCCAGTGCCAGCAGGGTCCCCCAAAGCAGGCGGTGGGGGCCGTATCATGCAGGGGCCATAAGGGCTGGAGCCTGGGGCCCCCCATTAGGCCAGAGCCCAGGGCTTCAGCCCCTTGCATTGATCTGGCCCTGGACCCGGAGCCATGAGCATTCTCCGGGTTAGCTTTAATGAAGTCAGAGCTAAAACCTATCCAAACAATCAGCCTCATGGTGTAAAATCCACACAGGGCTCATTCTTAAGAACATATCTTGGGTGGGTTCGAAAGACGATTTTACCCGGAAGTCGTAACGTTTCTGCCGTGCAGTGGTTTGTGGCTCAATGATATTTGCAACAGAAGGCTCGGGGGAGCAAATGTATAACTTTGTCTGAATGGGTAAAGAGGAGCTAAGATTAAAACGCTGCACTCAGAAAAGTCTAACTATCTCTCCAGTGTATCAGTTTGCTTATATCTTCTTCAGAGAAAAGGCACTTTTTTTTGGGGGGCAGTAGCAAATTGCTTGGGCTTGTAACATAGATCACATAGCTATTTTCAAACTAATGCTTTTTATAGCTGGAGATAATAGCAAAGGGAAGCAGGTCTGTCCCCTGGTCCATTTGTGAACCTAACAGCTATGTACTCTAAATACTTGCTTTGTAACCAAGAGCTGTGTGGCAGCATACCTTTTCTATCTGTATGGTCACCATAACTCCACTATCAACCTCTCATGTACATTAGTGAATTCATCTTCCCAACCACTCAGTGAGGTAGGGAAATATTATGATTCCCATTTTGCTGATGGTCAGCTGAATCACAGAGAGACTAAGGACTGGATTTTTAAAGATAGTTAGGTGTCTAAAGATGAGGACAGGCCTCCATTATATCCGATTGGGGTGTATTCCCATTAACCAACCTGCTCAGGTGCTTATGGAAATCCCACTAGGCCCCCCCCCCATCTGTATCTCTAGGCACTTTAAAACCATCCAAGATCTGACCTAGCTGGTTGATGAACTAGATCCCCTGAGCTTCTGCATGATGCTTTTCCAATGTGTCTAGGATGGACAAAAAAAAAAAGTCTGAGGATTCACTGGTATATATGCAACTAGCTTTATATAATACAGAAGTTTGTGAAAATCTTCTGCTTTCCCTGGGATGTAGGGACCTGTATAAACCATATTATTTATAAGACTAGCAAGTCATTCTTTTACTTTTAGAATATATTATAATTCCCACTTCAACTCTATTGACTATTAGCAATTCATTTTTCTGAAAAGTTATAGTTAGGTATTTTAATGGACATAACACTTGACAAGAAAGGATAAACTCATCTCAGTGTGGAGGGATTTACATGCATATGGGAACTTCCACTGCAGTTAACGTGCAATTTTGGAAGTCCCTGTGCATCAAGATGCGAATATACTCTGAGCCATCGCCATCTGTCCTACCCACTAATGATGAATACAACATCATAATATTCACAATCCACTTCTTTAAAAAGTTACATCTGAGTCATTTAAATGCAAGTATGAAATCTTATTTATTTAACTTCTTTGGAAAACAACTTGCATCTGCTACACTCACTGTGGGGAAGATACTCTCCATGAGGTAAAGAAGTTTTTATTTTTTACAACAGATATCCAGGGTAGCATGGCTCCTCTGCTGTTGGCCATTTTGATCTCCTGAGTGCCATGATCCCAGCAGACCCAAGAACTGACGAGTCACACCCCTGAAGGTTGCTCCCAATTGGCAACAGAGTGCCCCTTATTTCCTGACTGAGCGGGCGGCGAGCACCACAGTATGTATATTCATAATGCTGTCTGTTGAGGAGCCGCAAGAGCTGGGTTCTGTTAATAATGCTGTATTTCCTGAGATCCTGTCAGCCCCATTTCCTCAGGGAATTAGAGAAACTGTTCTGTTTGGTTGTGATTCTGATGATAATATAAATGTGATGGCTAATATGAAATGGGAAGAAAGAGGAGATTGGTTCAGCTTCTCAAATCTCACAGACTAATATTATTGCTCTGTGCCGTACAAAGAGCAAGGTACTCAGCAGCATTGTTAAAGTGCTTTGTAGCTCTAATATATGGTGACAGAAATGCTTAAACATTTATGCAGTAGTCAGAAGGAACTCATTTCCTTTTTTCCTCCAGCGTGACTTTTCATCAAGGGGGGTGAAATTGTCAGGAAGAAAAAGAGTCAGAAACAGAGCTGGCGCATGCGGCTGTTTGTGCATTGGAAGGCCAGATTTCCCACAGGTGTGAGGTCTTCCTTACCTCTCCAATCTGAGAGTGTACTGGACAGATGCAGGCATAAACTGAACTACAACTAGATTTTTCTCTGTGTTCAATGCAGTCCCCATTCTTGAGGCCGTAATCTGTAACACTGACAGACCCATAACAAGGTGACCACTATAGATCTGTTAAGTCTGCCCTATATATTGTGGTGTAACTAGACCTGATTTTGTGTTCCTGCCCTTGGGACAGTTACATATGGGGACAAGGCATTGGGGGCGGGGGGGGGGAGTGGCTTTAAGCCTCTTTTGCACTTCTTGTTTTCCTGAGACTCATAGGGTTCTGTCCGGCTGCTGGTATAAATCAGTGCAAACCTGTGAAGCATCTCCTCTAGCTTGGCACAGGACCATGGGAGCCCTATTTTTGTTGGTTCAGAAACTGAAACTAGCATATAGGGAGAGCTAACGTTGCTCCAACACTTAAACAGGAGCAGCAGCCATAGAAGGGACATGGGGCATATTATACTCTAACGCAGGGATCGGGATCAACCCTAATTCTTTCCTCCTTTTCACAACTTGTCACCCTTAAAGGCCAGAGGAAGAGAAATTCTCCCAGACCTTCCACCTTTAGACACAGTTAGCTCCCAGTGAGGCTGACTCTTCACCGCCTGGAACCTGGGCAAAAATTTCAAAGCCCTTAAATGATTTGGGAGCCTAAATCTCATTTTCAGGACTGACTTTGGCATTGAGAAGCCCCAGTGTCATTGAAAGCCAAAGGGATTTAGGCTCCTCACGGCCTATACCACTTAAAAAATGGAACTTTGGCTCCCAAGCTACTAAGACACTTCTGAAAATTGTATCCTGTTTGTAGCCTCTGACAAGCGAGTGCTAAATGCTATTTGAAATACAAGTCAGAATGCTACTATTTTACACCCCCTTTGCGCAGATAGAGGTGGCCACACAGGTTGCAAGACAGTGGACAGACAGACTTGACTTCAAGAGGCTTACTCATATGAGTAAGGACTATTGGCTCGAGTGAGGAGTGTTGTGCAGTACCCACTGATTTCTACCACACCGTATATTGGATACAAAGAGCCTTCTGCTGTTTTCTAGATTGCCTAGCTTTAAAATGAAGAAACACTCAGGGTGAGATTTTCCAAACAGGTGGATTTCAGCACACCCTCTTCTGTTCGTTGTGACAGAGGATAGATGTCTAAATTGTGTAGCATGCATGAGGAGAACCTCACCTGCCTTTTCTAGTCATTATTTGAGTATTAGGGGACCAAACTGAACATAGCATAGAATGAAAGTTGCAACGATAGTGGGAACTTTGGAGTAGGAACCAAAGTCACCCATGCTGTTGCATGGAGGGAATCATGATATAATGAGTCTCTTCGGAAAAGAAGCAAACTGAATTGCTACAAGCTTGCAGCCAGGAAAACAAGACAGCAAAACCCAGGGTATTCGGTGAGAAGTTAAGTAAAGGGTTGACTGTTACTTAGCGAATCTTCGGTATGTTTTCTTATGTTTATAATACCTAATTGGCAACAGCTATTAAAGTGTGGTCTTGCGGGGCAAAAGAATCTCTAACAATGCCACGTTAGTCATGTAACTATATTGCTACCATCTTGCTTTTATTATCGTGATGTTTATTGCAGGAGTGCCTGAAGGCAGCAGCTCCCTGTTCTAAGGCGTTGAACACACCCTGTTCCAAAGGGTGAAGGGGGGAAACCCAGTTGCAGAGAAGTGAAGTGACTTATCCAGGTCTCTGTAGTCACAGTCCAGACCGTGCAGCTAGACCATAAGCAATGTTTGATCCCATACTAATTACAGCCAGATATCATAGCTGATAACTCTACAAGTCTATTAAACCTGTCCTCTCTTCCACTTCTTGCCAAGTACACAGAGCGAATACTTGCCGCCTATCACTTTCATTCTGACAGGCCTAGCACTGCATAGGAAGAAACATATATTTGTTTGAGACATGAAATTCCTCTGTTATTGGATTTCCTTAACCAGCCCTGAGGAGACACGGCTCAGTCTGCTGTTTTTATAGATCATAAATCTTTAGCAACCTCTGGAAAAAAAAACCTGACCTTTCATATGGTACAGCAGACTTGGAAAATGTATATAGGTGTCGATTGAGACACTCGTTTAATTGCTCTTTGCCCTCAAGATTACAACCACGTTTGGGTGTCACAAATATTTTTCCTATTAAACTGTGTGTGCTCTTTATATTATGCACATGTCCCTGTGCAAACTGCATTGCTCCCATTCAGCTAGAATGCTGTGAGGCAGCAAGAATTTTCCCCAGTATTCTCTTCAGGGGGCAGTCAGGAAAGAAAAATGGTAATTCCTGATGCTCTTGCCATCAGGTTCCTACCAAGAGTCTTAAAATCTTTACTGCTCAGTGGATACGTCAAGGCTTACTGCCCCTCTGGCGCTCTGGGCAGGACACTTGCCATCTGCTGGCCCCTTCGTGTAAATGTGATGCTATTGAGTATGAGGAGATCCACTTGGCCTAGGATCACTGGCCATAGGACTCTGCTCTCCTCTGCGGGAGCTGAACGGCTGCAGGTATCTGTTCCCATCCCCTCACTCAAGGAGGGGAGGAAGCAGGCTAAGCCTGCTTGAGGTGACAAGGAGCAGAGCCTGGATTTTACTGGCCAGACTTGTCCATTGTATTACTATCCCGTGATTTAGCACCATCCCAACATCTTTGTTCGTCACGTGGGAAGACAGAGGAAAGGCCTGCCTTTGGCCATCTGGGGCCACAGTGGGATGTGAGCCAGGCAGGAATATAGGGACCAGGAGAAACAGAGGCATCTGGAGGGAAAGGGGGATGAATGTGAGGAGAGCAGCAGCACAGCGTGAGGCTCCCAGTTCCCTCACCAGCCAGCTGCAGCAGGTGCACCCAAGATGCCCAGCGGTCCACACCCAGTAGTCCCAAACCCCTCTACTGGCAGTATGGGTCTGGACACACAGCTGAACAATTCCGGTTCTACCCAGCAGAGGACGCAGTAGCTTTAGCTTATGCAAGGCACTATTCTAATTGCCTGAGGATTCTGGGAAATCACAGGGCATGCTGTGCATCACAGTCCAAATACTGTGCTTCCAAATACCAGGCAGAAATCACTAAGATCTCATCAGCATTGCCATTTCCTGGGTCTCCACCCCAATTTCTGGCATCAGGTAACTCCTGAAATTGCAATTAATAAATGGTCAAATCTCAACTGATCTTAAAGTTTTTAAAAGAACCCATTTGGATATTGAGAATTCAAAAGCCACTGTCAGGCGATGCCCTCGCCCCATCCTCTACAAAGAGAAAGCATGTGGGATTTCAGGACGGTCCCATTAAAAGGCAGTTAAATTCGGTTGCTGGTTCTGGGCACAGAAGGAACAGGGTAAGTAAGATGGTGTAGTCTTCACGTTGGATATTTGTAAAAGGGTATTGAGTGTCGTGAGTCCGTTGCTTGGCTTCCTTTCCAAATATTCCTAAGTAGTGGGAATTATTAGAACCCATTAAACTGGCCCAGCTGTGTAAGGGGAAAAATGCTCACTATCTGCATATTGCCCAAGCCAGAGGTAAGAAACCTGGAAACTCAGTCATGGAAATGTCGGCATGTTGTTTTCTGTCACCCACAGGCCTGTCTGTGCATCGGTTTAGGGATGCATGACTCAGAGACCTGCTGGGTCAATGAGTTTAGTCCCCTGTTATTGCAGCCAATCCCATCATATAATCCTGTTTATAAACTTACCCAGATCCCTCTTAAAACTAGTTACGTTGTTAGCCTTCACTGCTCCTCATGGACGGCTCTCCCAGAACCTGACTCCTCCATTGAGGTGACCAACCTTCTAGCCCTAAATTTAGGGCCAGTTCATGCAAATTGTATGACAAGAGGTGGAGTCGAGGGAGGTGTTCTGCCACAGAGAACCTCTTCCAGACATACAGGTATGCGTCTGTGGCTTACACCCATTCTAGTTCTGAGTTGCCTTGAATAGACAAAACTTCCTATCCTATGTCTGTTGGTTGAAAAAGATCATATATTCCATATACATGACATCCAACCTGCCAAGTTAGAATCTTTTCCCCCAAAATATTGTATTTCTGCCTTCCACGTCAGCTGTGACACATTTTTATTCTTTTTCCTAGGTACCCACCCAACAAATGGTGTGGGACTGAATGGTCTTGCCGACAGTCTCCCCCAATTACTCCCATGATGACATATCAGCTGAAAGGAGTCTGCGAATGATGTAATAGGTAGGTAAGAATCAGAAACATCCAATCCCATGTTAGCACCAACATAGATAAGGGTTGAGGAAGAGATCTACATCGAAATCTGTAGTTTCTGTCTCTGTTGTCAATACTCCTGGTGTGGTGATGGAGGGAAACAGGACACAGTAAGATTTTCACTCTACTCCTTTCCATGTGATGCGTTAGAGCTACCTGGATCTTGGCTCTGGGCTCTGAACAGACCATGAGCTGCATGGGCACTGCTGAGTATCAAATACAAGTGGGCAGAAAGAAGTAAAAGCCATGACTCTCTTCTCCCACAGGCCAATATGATACACAGAGGAAAAATCAGCTGCACTCTTTTCAGAGCTGCTGTAAATGACTTCCCCTCCATCCCAGCACAAGAAGGCTGAATGAGTCATAAATCCTCCTTGAGATCCTCTTGAAAGGGGGCAGTGTTACATTCCATAGTGGCAAATTGCCCAAATTTACCCTATGTAAATACCAGGCACAAAGAAGACAATTAATCAACAATACAAAGTATCAAATAAATTTGAGAAAGGAAGCTTCAAAATAAAGAATCTTGGGAAACCTTATTATTTCCTAGGCATTTCTGCTTTGTTTTATAGGGAGAAAGAGGCTAAATAACTATGTTAATGAATTTACATACCATACCTTCTTCCAAATGTTACTGTAAGTGGGGAAAAAACAGCATTAGTTACAGTGGGGGAGGCAAACAACCAAAAACCTATTCATCAACATGGGAAACAGACAATTTTTTTCTTTTTAAATTCTTCTGATTGTGCCCTGCAGTGAAATGGGGAGAACACTTCTCAGAGATAATCCCTCTCTGTAAAATAATACAAAAGATTTGGCTCAAATGGTCTCCCAGAAAAATAGGAAAGCATATTAATTTTCCAAATACTAAATAAGGTGATATGGCCTTATTCTTCAGTACATCAGATCTCTGTTTTTAACTAAATGTTCTTGTTCTGTGTCATTTAGAAAGCACTTTGCTGACCGAAATAGATGACATTTGGGTACAGTGACAGAAATCACAATGACTTGGTTGTGGAATATTTTGTAACTCACCAGAAAAGAAACTTCTCTGAATCTCCACATGGGAAACTCCTAGTGGTCCTCCCATTGGCCTTCTTCAGAGTGAAGCTCAGAGAGATCTGAGGGGAGAATGCTATGGAGATATAGTGACGTCTTTCATGATTTCACTGCTCTGTTGGGTGCAGATTACAATTCAAGTTGTATTACTTTATTGTGAAGTCAACAGTTTTATGTGTTGGGGGGCAAGAGAGGAAAAGGGCTTAATTATTAGATGGTTCCAGGGTTCTCTGCTTTCAGTAATTTAATTATCCCATGTTGCAGCCTGGGTATTTTTGAGTCCTTTAATGGAAAATAAACTCTGACAGTAGTTCAGCCAAATGTCACTCCCCCCTTGTCATCAGGAGGCACGTTTAAGTCTTAAAGGAGTCAAAATAAACGGAGTGCCAGGGAGAATAGCCTGGACATCAGGTGGTGGAAAATGAGTTACTGCTGGGATGGCTTGCCTGGAATATAAATAATTAAAGAAGCCATCTTCTTTCAGCTGTGTGCTATATCCTTTACTTTCTCTCTTGTTCATGTTGTTATTCTCGCTGTGTCTTGGCTTGCCCATGTGTTGTCCTCTTTGTATCTTGGTCTGCCCTATTTTTTTTTATAAAGCCCCACAACTAAAACAATCGTGTTTTGATAAGACAATGAGACTTGTGACAGTTCAACCCTTAAAAAATGATAGCCCCAAAATAAAATGTTTCAAAAAAAATCTTTACTTTTGGTCTCACAGCAACTTCCTTAAAATCACTAACACCAGATAAAGTCCATAAATCATTCCTAAATTGCTGATCAGCCACAGTAGGACTATTAAGTAGAAAATAAAGTAGGACAAATATATGAGCTCAATAAAATTTAAAGACGTGTTTACAAATTCCAATGAAAACTCAACCACTCTGAAGTTTGCGCACTGTTAAGGGCCAGATTCTCAGCTGGTGTAAATGGACATAGCTTTGTTGATCTGTGCCCATTTACATCAGCTCTGATTTTGGCTTTATAATTTGCTACCTAAAAACCAGATTGTGCCTCCCTCCCTCATATTAAATAGTCCCAAATTGATTTTAGTGGGATTAAATTGATTTCAGTGGGGCTATTTGAGAAGGAAGGTACTACTCGGCTTGAATGTAAGAATCTGGCCCTTGTTGTACAATAGATTTTTATAGTACTTGGAAAAATAGATTTCTCTGTTTGCATTTTTCAAGAACTAAAATGGAACTGAGGCTTACTCTTTGCACTCATTTGTCTTACTCTTTTTTTAATAGCTGTGGTAATGGATGAAATTTACCCTTGCTTGGGAATTAGTCTTTGCAATTAGATTTCATTGGCAGTAATAATAATCAAGGGGTTAAGTCAATGAAGTGATCAGCGCCCACTGTCTCTTCCCAGGACACATAGCGTGAGAATGTCAGATTCCTGAAGTCACACTATTCTGTCAGTTCTCTTCCTATCAAGCAGGTGGCGAGTGAAAAGTTATTCAAGGATGGTGTTATGTACCCTTCATGAATTATGCATCTTAAACAAACTTACATGATCTGAAGCACTCAAGTGGAAGCCTTTTAGCTAGAAGTGGGCCACAGGAGAGCTTAGCTACGGATCTCTCTAGTGATGGTTTAAAATAGCCTGCTGTAGTGCTCCATTGCTCTTTGACTGAGTGGCCCACACTTTGCTTCATTTGCTTATTGCAACTGCAATACAGCCTTTGAATCCCTTTAGGGCAGACCCATCTGACAGCTTCTTCAATGGCTCCGCTCTTTTTGGTTGAAGCTTTGGTTTCCATTGTGGCTGGAAGAGCGAGAGATTGAGAAATCCTGCCAAGGTCACTCATTAGCCTTTCATGAAAAGATAATACATGTGTGTTTAATATTTGCCTTCAGTGAAGGACAACCTTGCTTTATCTTTATTGTGGCTGTGGGCTGGTCAAAATAATACATCAACAGCTGTTTGTCTTTTAACCAGGATATTGCTTGCAACATCATTACAACGTGCTAATGAACAGCTTCCTGCAGGGATTGCGTTGCTTGGGTGCAGAACATGGCACTTATTTTATGATCACCTGTATCTGGAAATGAAAATCTACAGTGTAGATGGTTGAATGGAAATTCTTTGTCGATTTGTTGTCATCACTGAAAACATACCTCTCACACGGCTCTTCACTCTAGAGGGAGAATTTAATTCTCTCTCTGTGCAGGCAGGAAGGAATGGGGCCTTCTTTGTGAAATGTCATGGTCCAGCCTCCTAGTGGGCTAGATTATCATACTGAGGTTGGGTAGTGCCAAGAAGCCAAAAATACTCTGTTAGGACCTGTATTTAGGAGGCTTTTCACATTGATACGGGAGAGGGCAATACTGACAAACTAGAGCTAGATTTTATTTTATTTTTTTATTCTTAATAGTTGGTGATATATATGTGGCTTTTGAGATAAAATTGTATTAATTGATCTGATACAGATTGCACAATACATGATCACTATGTTTCAGGGTATGGCTCACTCAACTGTGTTCTATACCTGTAAGGCTCTCAATTAAGTATTAATAATATAAGAATTAGAAGTCAGAATTTTGCTAGTGTCCATTTCAGACCATATTATATTCTGCAGGAGAAAAGCAGCTTTGATCAGGAGCTTCCTAAAAACCATATTTCCTTCTGAAAGACAGTTGACGACAAAACTAGATTGGGGACTCTTTTTTTTTTTTTTTTTTCAGCAAATAGTAAATTCCCTGAAAAATGCACTTTCCAGGGCTTCAGAACTAATCGTAACTTTGTGTCAAATTTGGGAAATAGCTTTGGCCGATGATAATGGAAAAAAAAATTGGTAAACCAATTTTAAAAAATCCAAATGGTTTGTTTCAGCTATTTCAAAATGAAATGTTTCAAACACTTCAGTGTTACATTTTGAAGAGTGTTTTATTTGAAATATAGAAGGTGAAAAACACCCCAAAATGACCCACAACAGAAGAAAAAACCCCAGGGGCTGAATTCGGTTTGCATGTTATTTGCATGTCTGATATAGAAAGGAACTCATCCTGCAATGTGTGGCACACCCTGTTAACTTCAGTGCATCTTGTAGAGTCTAATTCTATATGCTGGTAATATGGAATATGTTCTGTTTTGCATATAGGCTCCTTAACTCGTCATCTAATACTCTGGACAGCTAGCTCTAGACACATCATACGTCATTGTTGACTCAAGTATCCAAATATTGACTTTGCATGCTTGTCCTTCTTGAAAGAGGGCTCCCAGCTTGGGACTCTTTTCAGACCCTAAGATGGGATTGACACCTTTCAACAGGAAAATCTCCCACAGGCTTCAGTGGGAATTTTGCCAGAGCAAAACTGTGGGATCGGACCTCATCTTTACTTTTCACCCCCAGGTTGGGACGCCATAATAGTTTTCTGTGTAAATTTCAATTTTTAAAAAGCACATTTAATGTGGAAAAGAGCCTTCGTTCATTTCACATGCACGGGTTAGTATTCTTTTACCTTTCAGGTTTGATGTATTTGTAACACGTATTTTCACCTCCGTTCGAGATTTACTGGGCCAAATGGTGTGATGGTGTGCCTGCGGTTTGCCCTGCCATCTTTAGCACATGCGTGAGCTTTTTTCATCCACATTTCTAATTGAAGGACAAGTTGTCATTGTTTTAAAAATGTTTATTCTCAGCCTTATAAAAGTGAGTGAGGCAGGCTATCATTTCACCTTCTTAATCCCATAGCCAGCCCCCTTGCAAATGCAGTTTTAGAAATATAGATTAACGGAAAGCCTCGGCTGCTTGCTTTTGTGACGTGAGCAGAAGTGAGTGCCACGGAGAGAATTTAGGTTACTGGAACCTGGATGGGCTGTATTCTTCCACATCATTTCTAAAACAAATTTCCGAGACAGAAAGAGTCCAGCCAGCCAAGCAAGCATTTAATTGCTGTTGTGTACTCAAGAGCAAAGCTAGCTTTATTGAGTGCAATATTTTTTTAAAAAAAATCAGAAGAACAAAGGAGTTCAGTTTGACCCAGTAAGCTCCCCCTTAATCACTTCTTTGATCAGGATTTTCCCCAAGGAGCTCCACTGGCATTCTGAAACATCTTTCTTGGCACGCAAGCCATCTCCTTATGGACTAGAATACAGTGATCTGTCAGACACCCAGCACTGTATAATGTGTTCTTTTAAATTATTACGACTCTAGCTTTGCCCTTACCTGATCCTTCTTATTGCCCTTTCCAGTTCTCTAACTTTCTCAACTTTCTCCTCCTCGACTGAGGACGTTAAATCCATAAAATCTGTTCCAAACAAAACTGCTTGGCTAAAGTACTGGTAATTAAACGCTGGAGGATTGTTTTTTCTTTTGAAAATTGCTCTTTAAATTTGTTTTGCTTAACTTTAGATTTTAACACAGCAAAAAATATTAGGATTCTTTAAAAAAAAATCTGCTTGAAGTTGGTTGAGAATGTCAGCACATATCAGGTGGGTGAGATAATATCTTTTATTGGACCAGCTTCTGTTGCTGAGAGAGAACTAACTCACAGTATAAGTTTCAGAGGGTTAGCCTTGTTAGTCTATTTCAGCAAAGCAAACAAGGAGTCCTGTGGCACTTTCAAAGACTGACAAATTTATTTATCAGATCCACTTCCTCAGATGCATGAAATGGAAACTGCAGCATATAAACTTTCTAGACGCAATATTTTGGCCAACTCCAAGGGAACAAGGGCTGATGAGTTGATGTTGATTAGTTGTTTTGAACATGAGCAGTTGCACTGAAGTCAGCAGCTATAACAGAGCTGAATGTGTCCCTTCAGCTGTATGTGGTATGTTCAGTACTTTTTCTTTTTGTTCTTTTCCTGGTGTGTGTAGATGACAGTAGGAATCCAAGCTATAATTATACTAATTATTGTAAACATCCCGAAATTACACTTCATGCTACTAAATTGAGGCCCAATCCTCCAAGCACTTACTCAGGCAATTAAATTCTTATTTACCTGAAAAATCCCAAAGAAGTCAGTGGGACTGATCCAGCTTGCACTCCCACTGACATCTAAAGAAGTAAGATTTGGGACTATGTTTGCGATTAAGAGAGCAAAGCGTTGCAAAAATGAACCCTGAGGTCCCCAGCTGAGTGACTCAAATGCTGCCTAAACTTTTAATTTGGAAAACTTTTAGATAAAATTCTAATTTCAACTCTGAAAATGCTATCCAATTTGGTACAGTTAAAAGAAAAGAAAAAGCTTTACATTTTTCCATTTCATCTATCTGTACTTTGATTTGATCACATTTCTATAAGGATAACATTTAATTGTCGGGAAACGGCATGTTTTATATTTTAGGTTCTGGAGCAAGTGTGACATTGCGGGTGTAATCCTGGTTTCAATTAACACTGTGAAAAAATTGGCATCATCCTAACAAAATCAATGGTGTTCCTCTGGATTTGCATCAGTGTAACTGAGAGCAGAATTTAGTCTGCTGTCTTTACTTGCGAAGTTACTTTCAATGAGTAGAATTCTTTATATATTTTAATAGAATCTTTTAAATATTTAAATTGAAATACCATTATATTTTTGGACTTTGCAGACTCACAGAAAGTATTATAAAAATGTAGATATAGAAAAGAAATTATTATGTAGACTAAGTGGCATGAAGAGCTTATGAGAATCTTTTGTAACCTTCGAGTGGGCTAAAATTCATTTAATTGCCCTTCTCCAGTGCCTCGCAGAAATCAATCCCAATCCCTACGGAGAAAGCAGCTGGAGACCCAGGATCCAATCGGTATGGGACTCACAGCAAAGATTGCTCAGTTACCCTCCCTCATTAAAATACTACTAAAAACAAACATAACAATGAACTTTATTTACTACTAACTAAATGAACCTTATCCTAAGAAAACAAAATACAATTAACCAAGAACAATCCCTACACAAACCCCTGCATGAAAGATACCCAAGAGTCCCAAAGTCCAGGTGGAGTTCACCCAACTCTCAGCTACAGTCTTTGTTTGAATGTAGAGGCTTGAGTGGCAAGAAATAGCTGTCCTCTTCTTCTTTGCAGGAATCTTCTGTAGCATTCCATGCAGGCTTTTCCTTCTCCTCTGCAACCAGCCCTCAGTCCCATATGCATATCTGCAAAATCTGTTGCAGATGACTCCATTAGTGGGAGAAAACATCTTGTTCACTCCTGGCTCAGCTTCTTTCCTGAAAACTGAGCACATGGGCTCTTCTCAAAGCAGCTCTAGCCTGCTGTCTGCACAGACTGCTGCTCTCATGGGATCTGACTGACTGCAACACATCACACCAGAAGGGAACCCTATGAAGCATGCTCAAAAATGCTACCACTCCCTGCTTCTAGAAGTTTCTGGTTGTGGGTAGCTAACCTGCCCAGCAACAGTAATCCACCCTCAGTAGGTCTCTCAAAGAGAGGCATAGGGGTTACATTTTCACTCAGATTGATAAATCTCTCTATTTCACTTTATATTAAACTGTTCAAACAAACTTAAGTGTCAAAATATACCAGTTATTTTATGTAACAGGGAGGTCTTTAAGGCCTTTTCCTTGTTCATTATGTATATGGAAAAAACAGGCTGCATACAGGGACTTCAAGATCAACTAATGTGGAAAAGGCTTAAGGGCCTGATCCAAAGACTATTTGAAATCAATGGAAAGACACCTGTCAAACTAGTACATTTTGCCATAGGTACATCCAGCTTCACTTTACCTTTCTCTTATATGGACCTTTATGGTGCTACTTTCAAAAAAGTACAGCTGAGTAAAATTTTGGCCAAATCTTCCTGTGCTGAAAAAAATGTTTTACTGAAACCTTTTATGAATTTGGGGCAGAAGTGGAGTAAGAAGCATAAATTTAAATTTCTGTACATGCCCCTGGAGGGCAACCATGTCTGAGGATCTGGCCCAGGGCCCTGAAAGTATCCTGTATTTTAAATGTTTTAAGTTTGAATATAAACATGTCAATCAGACTTCCCACCCTGCCCCCAAATTCACATAACAGACGCTTCTTCTAAAATTTAGGTGTGGGACTTGGATGTTATCAACAGACTAAATAGCACCTAAGGTCCTGTTCAGGCATGGAAATCAGCAAATAATACCTACGTAAGTTATTTGAGAGATTTCACCTCTCTTTTCAATTGCAATGTTTTCTGCGTTCAGGGCACAGTTTTCTTGAGCCGTAGGTCTGTCACTTGTTTCTTGAGCAGTTAGTTATAGTATTTGATCAGAAAATGTCAAGCACTTTTAATTGGATAATCTAAGTCATGTGGAATGTTCCTGTTTCCTGACAGGATGAGTGAAGCCGTTAGAAACAAGTTTCCAGTGAAAAGACTCACTAAATATAAATGTGAAATTTGCCTCCCCTGTGTATTCTATGATATTTACCCAACATTTTATGTTTTATTGAACCTTTTTGCTGGTAGTGGTGTTTGTCCAACTATTGACGGAGAATGAAAATCACCTTATGTACTACTGAAGTCCCAGTGTAACCCTATTTATTAAACGCTCTATGTGGAGAGGGACTTTAAGCTGGAAAGTGAAAGCAAATCAAAGGCAATTCATTAAAAAATTCAAATAAACATTTGCTGTTTTTTGTAGAAGTTGCCCTGCTGTACTCTAAGGATTTTCCATTTTCTTTATATACATTATTCTCCAGATATAGACTGTGTAATACATTCTGAGTTTGCAGCTCTTAATGTTATTTGAACTTACAGGTCTGTCAGCAGTTTGCTTTAAACATTAGGTACTGATTGCTATTTTCCATTTGTTAAAATATATAGCATTAAATACTGCTCAGTGCATTCTGCAGAAATGGTCAGAAAAATTGCAGCTTTTAGGATTCTAAATGGAAGTGAGAGAGAAATTTTAGAGCCAGATCCTGCACACACTTACACCCACGAGTAACTTTACACCTACTGGCAGTTTTCATCAGTTAAGTTGGACTACTCACTTCTGTAAAGTTATTGCCAAGTGTCATTTTGCACTGCGGGGCTGGGGCTCGAGGTTGTAAGCGCTCCATAGCAAAGAATGTCTTGAGAAATGTGTCTTTTTTATCGCACCAGGCACATTGCTGGCTATTAACAAGGAGCAAATCATTTTTTTTAAACTGCAGGAATTTCCCCCTGCTCCACTGCATTTGTGCCACTTCTGCAGCTGATTCAAACATCCAGTGGATGTTTCTTTTCCAAGATCGAAGCTTTACCCAGCTACAGCTTTTAGCACATACAGCGAGCACTGCCTCGGGTACCGAAACCATGGAGTCATGGAAGATCAGTGTTGGGAAGGACCTCAGGTGGTCTTCTAATTCAACCCCCTGCTCAAAGCAGGACTAACCCCCGCAAAATCATCCCACTCAGGGCTTTGTCAAACAGTTCAAGCAGAGCTTTCATGTCCCATTTTAGATGGGGAATCTGAGACACAAAGAAGGTGTCACACAAGAGAACTTCAAAATCTACATATCTTCTAACTACAAAGCATAAGGCTGCATCCTCATCTGCTATAAAGCAGTGTAGGACCAGTAATTTCAGGGGAACTATTTCAGTTGACACCAGTTGCGGAGCTAGATGGTTTTAATTCAGTCTTCACAAGCCTGCTCTTCTTCCCCTAATGCACATTCAGATACTCCAGACAACTATTGGTCAAGTGCTGGAGACCAGACTCTACCTGGGACGCATATGGCCTTTTATTTTTTACATAGGCTACATCTACACTACAGCATACGTTGGCGTAATTTATGTCACTGGGGGTCTGAATAAACCACCCCTGGAGGGTCATAACTTCCAATGACATCAGCGCTGGTGTGGACAAGATTATGTCAGTGGGAGAGTTGGTGATGGGAGGGCTGGTGGTGTTAAACCAACAGGAGAGCTCTGTTGCGTCAGCTTAGAGCAGCTACATTAGAGAGTTTACTGCTGTAAACTTTCCAGTGCAGCCATGGTCTTAGAAGAGATTTGTATTTTTAATTGTCTTCCAAACAGACTCCCTTCATTCCTGTCCGTGCGCACTGCGCTCAATTCTCTGATCCACTGAGATGATTGTCTTTTCTTTAATTGCATCAGTAATATTTTATATGTTCTGAAGTGACATTAAAAATTAAATCATTTCAGCGACCTACTAATCTGTTTTGTAGAGGAGAGGCAGACAGTTTCCCATGGAAAAGAGCAGACAGAGAGGAGTGAGAGACTGGATGTTAAGACTGTCTTCCTAACAGTGAATCACCTGGTACGTTCCAGGAGGCCGAAGAACGGACACTTGGGTATATTCGTCGTGGTTTATTGATCCTGTTAACATTACCTTGCGGTGAAATCGATGCTGGAGTTTCAGTCTGGCAGGAGACATGTAAATGAGCAGATGAAAAATATGCCAAGACAAATGGCTTCCTAATGGAAAATGAGAGACGAGAGGAAATGACTGGAGATGTGCGGCGTATAAGGAAGTTGGAGACAGTGTTTAAAAACTAAGGGCCACATTCTGCTTTCTGTCGTCTGAGTGCTGCTCCCACTGGCATTAAACACTGTGGCTGCAATTCCAGTGTCTAGAAAGAGACTGCAGCAGTGGTGGACATGTTTGTGGGGTTTAGGAGTGGGTTTCACACCTGTCCATTCTCAGCTTCCACGGTTTTCCCTGCAGAAAAGCCAGTTGCATCCTATCGGATCAGTCCATTTCTCCTACTTGCCAGTTACAAATAGGCTGAGAAAGTCCTGTTTGTTTTCGCTGATTGAAGTTGTTTTATTTCTGCTCTTATAAGCCATGCACCTTCTTTCAAAAAAGGTCATGTTTGCCTTTGAATCCATCAGCCAGGCCAGTCTCATTCAAGTGATGCCCCAGCTGGAAAAGAAATATTTTGTCATGAGAGTGCAGAAAATGCTCTCCAATGGCTATTAGGCTGGGCAGATTGCAGCTGCAAGCTACATCAGATCCTAGACCCACTGCCTTCCCCCATCAGGTGACCTGCCTTGCCCCATCAAATGTCTGTGATAATAGAAGAGTCTTCCTCAAAACTAGCCTCATGGGGCTCTGAGTTTATTTCTGAGACACAACTTTGGATGGGATGTGTACAGAACTGCAGATAATTATTGGTCCCAGAGAGCTCCCCAGTCCATACTCCCAGATCTAAACAACAGTATCCTCTGAGCACTCAGAATCAGAACCAGGATCCACATCTGACTTCCTAAAATGGGCCGATTCAAACCACTGCGTCCAAACGTCTCTAATCTGTAGCGTTTGAAATCCAGAACCAAGATTTGCTAATCAGGAGCATCTCTACTTATCACGCAGAAAACTTGATCTTCCTCTATCCCTTGTTGCCAACTCTGCTGTTCTACAGATGTCCCTACTGTTCTGGTAAAGTAACATTTCTTGCCTCTTCTGCCTTGTGAGTCTTAGATCATCACGCAAAATAAAAATGATAGTGCTATGGAAGTTTCTCTTTCAAATGAGGTGAGAGATTTTTCCCCTTGCTAGAAGCTGATGTGCATCTCAGGAAATTAGTCAGGCATGAATGAAGGAAAAGTAGGTGATACCCAAAAGAGGGTGTGAATGAAATGGAAAATAAAGGAGGAAGTTTCTCTGATGAGAAAATTATACATGTTCCCATCGCTAGCTTTTTTGACGTCTGGGAAAAATTAGGTGTGTGAAATTACTCTCAGGCTGAAGCACTGGTTCTAACACAATATATCCCCATGGGTATCCCTCTGACCTTGGCTGCATTACAAAGATTATGTTTTCACACGGGTGAACCATCCTTGAACCAATTCTCCAATGTATTCCTTTTTTCTTCCATTCTCTCCTCTTTTTATTTTCGTAGCTGTGTCTTCTACAAATGTAATTATAGCCATTGAAGGAAACCCCACTTCAGTTAATGTCTGCCTTCCTCTTGCCCTTCTTACTTATAGATATTGGTAGCTAAGATAGTATAAGAAGTCCTGTCTTGCATTTATGTTCATTTTTATTTCAGATATGTGCTCCTGAATCTCTAGTAAAATGAGCAAGCAACCAACCAACCAACCAGCCATATTTATTGATTGCTTCTATTAGAGCCTTCTTTTCTGACACAGGCCCACAGGAATCTGAATAACAGATTAGGCCAGGCCAGTATCCTAGTCTATCCTATTCTAGTCCAGTAGCCTGTCTTTAAAAGTGGCCCAATATCAGTTATTTCAGAGGAAAGTGCAGATACCCCCGCAGTGGGTAACTGCAGGTAGAGCCCTGCAAATCTGCTGATATCCGCATTATAATTGCAGGTATCTGCATTCACGGATGCAATGTGGATATCCACAGACCATTTCTTGAGGATGCAGATGAGATGCGGATCCACATATCTGTTTCCATGCGGGGCTCTAATTGCAGGATAATTTTTCTAAGGGGAAAGAGAAGTGTTTTTATTTCTTTTTGCCATACGAAGAGTCTTGAATCTTCTCTGTATTTGTACTGTTTTCAAGGGATATGAAGGTTAAAGTTAAGCATCTCACTGGCTTCATTGGGAATTTCACCATGACCGGTTGCATATCATAATAATTTTGCATGCATTGAAAGAGGCGACACTTTTGGGCAGGAGCTACTTTATTATGAGTGTCTGGTAACATATGTATCATGAGGTGCATGAAGATTGGCATTAAATCTCGCTAAGAGAATCTCTGCATACCCAAGAGTTCATATCTGCATTTGGATACACTCTCATTCCAGGTCTGAGTCATATTGCACAGGTAGTTTTCACAGGGACTATGCAGTATGCCAATCCAAATGACAAAACAAAGGAGACTCACAAAAAAACACATTCTCTGTCCTCCAAGGGAGAATAAACCACATGGGATAAGACATTAGTCATGCCTCTACACGCTGAACTGGGAAGCGCTCAAATGCTGTGGTGAGGAGAAGGCATTACGAGAACCGGTATAGAATAGAAATAATAGAACCCTTCTTCAGAATCACAGTGCTGAAATGCTAGCAAGCTGTTAGGAGTGGATCCTTTCTCTGTTCCTCATTTCCCTCTGACCAATGGAAATGAATGAACTGTCACTCTCAGCTTCTGTGTCTTGGTGACTCATGCCAGCCATTCCAAGGTCCTCCCAGAAACCTAGGGGTCATCTGGTTCCCATGAGATAGAAGCTCAATTCTAGAAGTAAGCACAGGAACCCATGTTAGAAGATCTCACTTCCCCTTCTGCTATGTCACTGGTGCCAGGTGACCCTTGGAGTCTTCTGGGAGACCTTTGATGTGATTGGGAGGAGAGACCAAGAGTGGAAGTTGACAGTGACAGCTGAGCGGTTCAGGTTGGCAAAGGTGAAATAAGTGACAGAAGATGGTCTGCTCCTGTCAGCTTGCTAACACTTCTGGACACTTCACCAGCCTATCCTGGAAGATCCATCGTTCGCCAAGCATCACCTTCTCAGCCTAAGCAAAAGGAACTCTCTTTCCCATCAGTACAGAAGAACAGTTCACTCCTCCACTGTTTCCAATCCCTGTTGGTAACTGTTATGAACTTCAGACCCTTCATAACCAGGAATACCTGACTAGACCAGAACCTCCCCATATGAAGGCCATTGTTGCCCATCAGGCTCTGCTGGATCTAACCAGGCAAAACAGCATCCAATCTCTAGGGCATCTTAAGTGGACACAGCTTGTTGCCAGAAGGTCCAGGTAATAAGGGGGTTGTTATCTGTAGCAATTTGTTGAGTCAGCAGCCCTTTGGATGGTGGCAACATACATCTAAGTCGGGGTAGGCAATTATTTTTTGTCAAGGTCCAAATTTCTTGGTCAAGGCATAGTCAAAGCCCAGACTCCAAAGAAACATTTTTCATGTCACAATAATAATGATAATAGTGAGTAAATAAAAAGATTCTGAGGTTTGTTAAAAAATGTCTGCTGGCCCAGATTTGGCCCTCAATCTGTCTGTTGACTACACATGAGCCATCAGTGGCATGGGCAATAGAAAGGGAAAGTGCTTTTAAAGCTTTTGAAGTCCCTGTCTTCCTATATATGGGTGGGGGATAGTATAAAAGAAAGACCAACATTTCTCATTGTGCAAAGGAAGAGAGTGAATTGCACACTATGAAACTTACCTGATTTTTTAATCTTAGGGCTTTAGGAGTTCTGAGTCTATCTAAAACCTCTTCAGCAAACAAAACCTACAAGTCTAATCCAGTATGTTAATTAGATGCCGGGAACATTTACATCATAGTCTGAATACCTTTCCTAATCTTCTATGTTTTGGGTTTTTTTTAAGTAAATCGGTTCGGTTTTATTGCCAGTTTCAGTGGAGTGTGTGTATTGTTTTACATTCTCAAAGCAACTGTGGGTTAGGATACATTAGTCTATGAAGGCTGAGATCATGTTATCAATATAGAATTTTCACTTACACATATCATTTGCTTATTCCTATCTGAAGGATGGCTTTAGTAGGAGATGTTTCAGTGGATTCATTAAGGAGTGAATGGAAATACAGATATCAGTGCCATAATGCACACAAGACTCTCTATTCCAGGTTAAATAGCTCTAGTCATGCCTACAAAATAAGCTATAAAACCTGGCAACATTTATTAGCTACCATGGTTTCCACGACACCCATTTCTGTGGCAGGTAGGGTGCTGAGTTGCAAAGATTAGAATGCACACTGGATCTGAAAAAGCAGTCAATCATATGCTAAATAGAGTACACGTGCAATGCAGCACGCTCTGTCTGGACTGAACTGCCAACAGGAACAATTGCTAAAGAAGCTATCAAATGAGAACCCTTGCAGCAGTCATAGCATTTTGAAACTTAGGAAATTTCAGGAAGAAACAACCTGCTGATGCCGTAAGTCTATTAGTAGCACCTTGCGTTATGCCTAAAACTGCATTCTATTGTATACTGATTTTCATACGGCAGTCCTCACCATGGTATCTGAACAACTCCCAGTAGCACAATAAACAACTTGAACACACATCTAGCACCTGTTGTTCATTCTCTCATCTTCTTCCCAGGGAGAGAAACCTATGCTGGGGACTGTCTTAGCTTGACAGGGATTTCATTTGGGAGGAGGTTAAATATACCAGTTGCTTTGTACTGCTGTTGGAGAAGGCCAGGCACTTGGAGCAGAAGGTGATGAGGTTTGGGATGGTCCTTACATCCTGAGAGAGATTATTCCTCGGTCTCAGACCACTTCCGAAGAAATTTTTGTCTCCTGCACAGACGGGCTTTACTCTTGTGGAGAAGCGTTCCATTGTGCCAGAGGAGCGAGGTTATCAACCATGGTTTTTATCGAGGAATTTTAGGTGATCTTTTAGATACCCTGGACCAAGGCTGTGGAAAGCCTTGAAAACAAATGTAGATGGGAAGCTAGTGTAAAGAGTTGAACCCAACTATTAAGAGCTTGTGGTGCCTGGACAAGGCAGGCTGCTGAATTGCACAGCCACTGGCATTTCTATAGGATTTCATATCTAGCTCCAAGTACAGGCCATTTCAGTAGTCAAACTTAGAGATGGCAAAGGGCTGGATAGCTGTTGTGAGGCCTGTGTTAGAGAGGAAAGGTTCCTGTGGAAACAAACCTTCAATAGATTATTCTTCCATTCTTCTGAATGTTTCCTCATCACTTTGTCTGGCAGGGGAAGGGGAAGGTTAGGGTTTCATAAGGTTATGAAAACAATGAGACACGAAGGAGACTAATTCCTGAGTATGATGGAAAGAAAATGTAGGGCTGAGTATCGTCTGCCTGTTGGTGACACTGCAGCTCAAAACATCTTAAAACCCTCCAGCAAAGACGTTGAACTGGAGTGACAAGACAGAGCCCTGGAGGAGCCCCAAGTGGAACAGTTATGGTTAAAACACTGAGACCATGGAGACCAGGACTTAATTCTCAGCTCTGCTAACTCTCCTTGTGTGACTTTGGGCAAGTCACTTGCTCTGTCCATGCCTCAGTTTCCCATCTGTACTGTGGGGATAAGATCACTGCTCTACCTCACAGAAGTGTTGTGAAGATAAATCCATAAATATTTGGGAGTCCATAGGCACCTACGTTGTCGCTTGTAAATTTCTGCCACTAGACACAAACACAGCCATTTATATTCTGATACCCAGCTCATACCTAATTGTAAGCTTCAGTGGGATCTTCCAGCTAGGTGTTATCCAACCGAAGGTGCCTTCTGAGCCCAATCGACCACCATACCAGAGAGCGAAAGATTGGAACTTATCTGGAATGTGAAAGATTCCAAGACCCTCTTCGAATGACTACTCATTCCAAGTAGAACAACCTGAGGGAATCCCACCCCAGAATATCCCACAGACCTGTGATTAGCTTACTCACTTGAGAGAGAGGTTCAAATACCTGCTCCCCATCAGGCAGTAGGGGGAAGAGAACTGAAGCTGAGTCATCCACACCCTGAGTGAGTGCTCTACCTGCTGAGTTAAAAGTAATAAGGTTGGGGAGTGGTGTGGGAAAGGTCTTAGACACCTACTCTGGAAGAGTAGCTGTGAACTCTGTGCAAAGAGAGGTGCCTCCCTCCAGATCAGAGTTAGGGGCCTTTGTCCATTTGAGCAGTGCCGAGGGTGTATAGGGAGCCTGGGCACCTAACTTGGGGCTGTCAATCACACCTGGCAACGGGCCATGTAAATATTGGGTGTTCAATGCTGAGTCTAAGTCTCCCATGTGGATCTAGGTCTAGAAGCTACAGGATAAAGAACATATAAGAAGATAGATCGAGAGAGAGGAAGAGCAACTGTGAAGCACTATCCTTAGAGACAACCTGGAAAGGAAGCAGTGGACCTATGAAAAAGCCATTCCCAGGTATCATTGAATTCTCAGTTCAGTTCTCCTCCCACAATGACAGGGATGAAATAAATGTGTTGTCTAGTAGAGCTGGAAATGAACACAATAAAGCATCTCTGTCCTCCAGATTTCTTTAGGGTGAGCAGTGATTTCTGCCCTACCTAGTTTCAGATTTTTCCTCTGTTTTTTTCCCTCTGCGAAATTCACCTTATTCCAATATGTTCTTAACGATCAGCTAGTGAGTTACCAAGCAACTATCCGTATTACAGAGTGACAGATTAAAGAAGTTTCTTATGAGATCATTTTCCCCTCTAATGTATTTAAATTAGTGATGCTTCATTTGCTGGACAACTTGATCATAAGAGGCTGCCTGTGTGTGAATGAATGTATCATTATTTTTTTAATATTAAATGGTCTTGAATACTTTATTTTTAATTACTCTAGTTTGCAGCTCATGTTAGGTCAACTGGGTTATTAACAAGAGATGCATGATTTGGCAGCAAAATTTGGTGGTGACAGTAAGGATTACCTGTTGAATCATAGTTCCTGAGAAATACTCCGATCTCTTTTCTTGGTGGCAGGGAATTCTGTAAGCTACTCTACTACCTGGTTACCTGAGCCACAGCAGGAAATAAGGATGGAGATTTTCAAGGTGAGCAACCTTGGTTAACTCTGCTCTCATTGACGTCGATGGTACGACTCCCTCTAATTTCAAAGGGAGCAGAGCTATGCTAATGCTCAGCACTTTTGATATCCTCGATCTCCAAAATTCTTTATCTTTCTGTTAAATTTGGGTGATGTTTGTATGTGGATATAATTGCTATTGTAGAAAAAAGCTTTTTGTTTCATTTCCCTTTCTCAAATGGTTTTCCCTTTTTTTGCTCAAATGAGGGAATAATAGAACCTTGTCTGATCTTATGATGTCGGCAAGTTGCAGAGGGGTAGCTGTGTTAGTCTTGTTCAGCAAAGCAAACAAGGAGTCCTGTGGCACTTTTAAAGACTAATAAATTTGTAAATTTGTTAGTCTTTAAAAGTGCCACAGGACTCCTCGTTTGTTTTGTCTGATTTTGTCTGGTCTCCATGCACACGCCTGTTCCTGATGCTGTTACCAACGAGTTATTGACAACCCCCTGGCTGGGATGATTTAGTGGGAGTGGTCCTGCTTTTAGCAGGGGGTTGGACTAGATGACCTCATGAGGTCCCTTCCAGTCCTAAGATTCTATGATTGTTGATCGAAAGCCCATCTCCATGGTGATGGATCCATAGTCTTACATGCAGTGGCCCTAAGACAGGTATGAGTTCCTGTCGTTATCTCCCAATCCAGTGAATGAACCCTCAGTTGTAAACAAGAGGATCTGAAAACTTGTCCCGGCTGGAAGACAGAAAGCGTGTGTTGGACCCAAGTTTACGTTATGCTTTCAGGACCTGGCTCTGCACTGCCAGACACTTTGTGGAGTCATTTATCCATGTGTTTAGTGAGTGCAAAAAGGATGTAATGTGTTACCAGAATGGTAGCATTGTACGTAAGTTTGCATGGGAGCAAATGATCACAGTACAGGGCTGGTCCAAAGCCTATTGAATTCAATGGAGGATTTCCATTCACTTCAACCACCTAGGGATCAGGCCTTCAATGAAAAGCATTGGAGAAGGAGACCGTCATTCTGTGCAGCTGATTTTGGGACAAATTCAGCTCACTCTAGACACATGAGTAATTCTGACTGCAAGCAGTGTGTGCCCCTCTTATTGAATGGGGTTACTTTGGGACTAAAGTCATCAGGGTTTGGCCTAGAGTCCCTTTAGTCTACTGTCTTTTCAATAATATATAGTTTCAAACAAGCAAACAAACCAATCAAGCCTCATTAATAACGGCAGCCTTCACCACCAGTTTAACAAGAAAAGCAATTTAATTGGGACCCAGATTGCTTTGTGTAACTCTGTTAATGTAATTGAGTAATCCATATTGATTTTTCATGGGCTGAAATCTTCTTTCTTCATCTTGTGTAAGAAAGCCTGTTAAAGAATTATTAATTACACCATAATTGCTTTAAGATCTATGCTCTAATTAAAACCGTAAATTCTTTATTACATCTTTATTTTAATTAGACATACAGAAAGACAATAATTTTACAACAAGACTCCATGTACAATAAAATTACCTCATTTAGCAATGCTTCAAAGAGCCTACACTTAGGACACACTGAGACTGCATTAGGACTTCCTAAATTGACATGAGTGATTCATGTCAAAAATTAAACATGTCTTTCTGACTGTAATTAAATCACTTCTCTCTCTCTCTCTCTCTCTCTCACACACACACACACACACACACACACACACACACACACACACACACGTAAGTCTTCCATCTGTAACAAAGGATTGAATTTTTGTCTTTTTATATGAGATTCACGAAGTATGTTCTGAAATTTAGGAAGTCCAACGAAAGGCTTTTTTAAAAGCTTATTTTAATAAAAACGAGTTTATGATCATACCCACTTTTGATATTTCTCGGTGGTTGCTCTTGTAGCTATGGGCATGTAGGTGCTTCCTACCTGCCTGAAGGAATTAAAAAATAAAATCATATTTCTTTACATTGTGTTTAAAATGAGACCACTGCAAAGGACCTGACTTTTCTCCTGCTGAGCGCAGTGGGGTTTTGCTGATGGGGAGTGGGATCGGAGTTAAATTTTCCAGTTGGCTTTTTATGGATTGCGAACTGGAAGGAACTTCATGAGTCAGCATGTGACCCAGGTGTAAATCATGTTGCAGCGATCCAATTGGATTCAGACATGGTCCCATACCTCTATGTAGCACAGGTACTTAGTAAACATATCTTTACCTATTTAGAGTGTCTGCTTTTTCAGATTTTCAGTACTTATTTCTACCTCAATTATAGTCCATTTATTAGAAGTCCATCTGGGGTGGGGGGGTTCAGTCAATTTCTATGAAAATTAATTCTTTTTTCTGGAGCTCTGTGGGTTGAGGCATGGCTTTCCAGGACACTTCACTGTCCTCTTCAGGGAAATACTACACACTGCAGACAGAGAACATGGGGAGAATAAGGGGTGTTTTCTAAAAACCTATTCTAAAATGTTTGCTTGAAAGGTTTTTTTTATTATTATTGGTTTTAACTGCAAATTGGCTGTTTCACTAATGTATTACACTATGCTACACTTCTGTAGCATGATTCTGCATCCTTAACGCACAGTGAATAGTGCTTACTCATGTGAGCAACCGCACTGTACTCATGCAGGCAAATTGAGATAAACACAACTTGCCTGTTTTCCAAGGGACACGCAAACTAGATAACTCCCACTCACAAAGCAGATTTTAAAATAAGGATTTGAGCAAGACATTGGGTGCAGCTTATGCAGAGGGGACTGTTTCAGAAAAGGGGTTTTTTATACCTCACATTTCACTCTAAGGCCCATTTTCCACCATTTTGGGCGGCAGTCGAAGGGAGATACGCAAGCTAAGTGTAATAACTTGTGTGTCTCCCTTCAACTTTCTAATGCCTACTTACCCCCGGGACCCCACCACGCTGAGTCAAAGGGAAATGCTGTCCTTTCGACTCAGCGCTACTCTGTTTAGGGGAGTGGAGTTACTGAGTCAAACTCCAAATCGATTGAGTGGGTCTTCACTGACTGCTGAATCGAACCAGAGAGACTGAACTGCTGGAGGCAAATTTGCCACCACCAGCGTAGACTTGGCTCAAAAAGCTGCAGCCTATCTCCCATCAAAGCCCAAATTACTACATCACATATCCGTGTTTAATTATTTAGGCCTGTGGGCTTTGAATGCAAAGCCATTTATGTGGCTAGATGGTGGTAGATGGGTGTGTTTATTTGGCACCAGTTCACCCACTCACAATTCAGAAGGAATCCAGCACTCAATGGGTGTACTGTCTAGGGAGTGTCACTTGGATAATCTCTTGATGGACATCAGGTACACACTCAAAATAGGGAGATGAAAAAATATATGATTGCCCTTTCTGGGGATGATGGCATTTGAATCTTCACCAGACCTCACACATGTAGGCCTGAGTGGAGTCCTTACTCACTCTGGCTGCGTCTACACTTGTAAATTAAGTTGACTTAAGCTTGTTTAAGTCGACTTAATTTAGTCTGCGTCTACACTACAGTTTCCTTAAGTCAACTTAAGCAAGTTGCTTAAGTCGACTTAATGAAAATTAAGTAGACTTTATAAAACCTCATTTTAATTCGACTTAAGGCTTAAGTCGACTTTTTCAAGTCAACTTAAGCCAGTGTAGACCTGGAGTAGCCCTAAGTCAACTTAGGGCTATTCCAGGACTCCACCACTGCCATCCCTGCTGGGTGTGGGGGGGCACAGGGGGAGCCTGGCATGCCCCCCCCACAGGTCAGGGCAGAGCCCTGCCCACCCTGCCCATATGCCCTGCCAGGGTCCCTGTCCCCCTTTGCCCCATTGTACCCATGTACAATGGGGCAAAGGCTGAGCCCCTTGGCATTGGGCAAGGGGTGCCCCCCCCCGCCACTGTGGACCTGCCCAAGGTCCCCCTACCCCCTAGAAGTCGACCTAGGCATCCAGTGTGGATGCTCTAGGTCGACTTTGTACGTTCCCCCCTAAGTCAACTTTAAATTTAGGTGTAGACATGCTAAGTCGACTTAGCTAAAGTCGACCTAAATTTACAAGTGTAGACATAGCCTCTGAGTAGTGATTATTCATGTAAGTAGTCCCATTAAATACAATTCAAATTTTTCAGGGCAGGGAAAGGGATGCGACTGTAACATGCTGACCTTGGCCTGTCCCTGAAGCCAGGCCGTCCCTAGGAGTCCATAACCAGCTAACTAGCACAAGTAGAGCAGTCTGTGAGCTATTCTAACGTAGGCAAAGACAAAGAATAAGGAATTTATAACCATTCTTACAGACCGGGGGAAACCTTTATATCACACACTCCCCTCCAGTGTTATTTTAGATTTCTCCATGTTAGTGGCCACCACTTTAGCATCAACATTACATTTTATTCTAATATTTCTGGATTTATATTTAAAAATGCCAAGGCCTGTAGATGGTGACGCTAATTATATTCTCAGCATTCAAATGCCTTTTACTGAGTGTGTTCCCTGCTCCCCAGTGCTTGAGTGAATGGGAGTCTTTCTCTTGTCAAAGGACTCTGGATCAGATTGGCTTTAGAAGCAAATGAGTGTGGGTTTTAAGCGTAGCTAGAAGTATTTTTTAAATATGCAGAGTCTCTTCCTTGTGGAATAGGCTGCTGTGGCAATACATAGTGGTGGGTCTAAGAGTGCACAGTGCTATCTTTCATCTAAAGGATAATGAAGTTATAGGTGGGTGGAGGGAAGTTTGAGCTCGAATGCAGAGGGCCGCCTGCCACCAGATTAGCACATAGATCAAACAGCCTTGACAGCCAGGCATTCTTTTCCCTCCACCCTTTCATTTGTTCTGCAGGCTTTGTGACATTCACAAGATATTTCTGCCCCAGCTTCTACTGCAGAAGGTGGGATTTTTAAGGCGAAAGTTCCAAGGGATGCTCTTTCCTCATCTGTCTTAGCTTAGCCTGGAAGCAACGCAGCGTATCTTTTGGCAGGAAATCGCAAACAAGCAAGCTGCTAGGTTTTGAATATTTTTTCATATATATATTCTTTGTGGTGTGAAGTGAATTGAAAAAAGAGAGATTCCAGGCCAGAGAGAGTGACATTTTAAGTTAAGTTTCTTAGGAAAAGAGTGGTGATCTGAATCTCTGGGCGTATCTTCACGCAAGAGCCAGTTTGAGGTATAACTGACGTGGTTCCCTGCATTTGAGTCCTGCCACACACAAGCCACATTGATTTGGGCATGGTGATGCCTTTACCTTACATTGGGCAACGTGACTCCGTGAGTTAGCACGCCCTGAGTGCTAACACAATCACGTACATTGGGCAGCCTGTCGAGGGTTGTCGGTGACACCGTGAGTTAGCACGCCCTGAGTGCTAACACGTTCCTTTGGGCAGTTCACATGTTGCTTTGCAAAGTGTGGCTGCTTTTGAGGCCGGTCTACACTGAAAACGTAAATCAGCCGAAATCCACACCTTACTGAACGACGGACCCAACCTCCTGTGTAGACAGCAC
This sequence comes from Pelusios castaneus, assembly GCA_007922175.1. NCBI lineage: Eukaryota > Metazoa > Chordata > Testudines > Pelomedusidae > Pelusios > Pelusios castaneus. The sequence goes on from ML685770.1 coordinate 22,117,601, forward strand.
TAGTCAATGGAAGAATTTTTCTGTCAACCCAGCTACTCTCTCCCCAGGAGACGGATTACCTCAACCACTGTGTCGGAACACATCAGTGCACCACCGCACGGCCATAAGTGTGTCGCGGAGAGCTGGGGAGATGGCTGGTGTGTCCTGTCGGGTCGCGATATGACGCCAACTCTGTCATGACCTGCAAAACATTGAGAACCACTGTCCTACCGTGATGGGAGAACTCCTCCAGTGGTTGCACCGTGTCCACAATGCAGCATTGTAGCTATATCCATGGGCAACACATGATACCTGCCTTTGAGGAGACTGGGCAGGGGGAACACTGGCATTTGGATGATGGCCTCATCCCTGCTCCACCCCTTCCCCCAAGGCACTGTCCATGCTCCACCCCAGGCCCCACTCCCACTCAGCCCCCTCCTTTAATATCCCCTCCCAACTATCGCTTGCTGCTCTCAGGAGAGAAGACGAAATGGCACAGGCAGAGGAGAGAGCAAAGAGATGCAAGTGGCAGGAAGGAGAGCCTCAAGGGAGCAGGCTGAGCAGGAGCAGGGCCTGGAGCAGGGCAGAGAGCTGGAGTGGAAACTTCTGGTAGCAGCTGTTGGGGGAGGCTTAGACTCCCCAAAACTATTATACCTGCCCCCATGGCTATGCCCATGTAGGCGTAGCTTCAATCAAGCTAGGCTAATTTGAGAGGCTCTAGTTCAAGGGAAGATAACTCAAGTTAATGCTGAGTGAAGGTCTAACCACAGAAACGAGATGCATGATATTGTTTTCTCATGCTGTCCAAAGACAGGCCTACAACAGCTATGCCTCTTTTCTAATTTTGTGTCTCATTCGATTATTTGGTGCATCATGCTGACACGATGACAAATCCCCCTTTGCCAATGTTGACTGAAGAAAATGGAGCTAAAAAAATTCTGAAAGTCACATCTAGAGCGGCGCCAGGAGACCAGAACCTCAGCAGAGTTAGCTTCATTGACGCCAATGGAGCTGCCTTGCCCAAAGGCATCGATGGGAGTTTTGCCTGAGTACAATCTGAGCAAGAGCTTCCGAGATTGTCAGAAAGGCAAGATGAATCAAGATTTGGAAACATGCCCATACAGTGAATGGCAATCCCCAGCATTTCGGCTGGCGTCACTCCAAAACGAATTTTCCTAGGAGTTGAAAACAACGTCATATTGTAATGCCAGAATAATGGCATGAAGCTGTGACTTCGCTTGTGGACACATTACGTCCTGAAGTGATAGAACTCGAGCATACCTTTCAGTGGTCACATCAGGGCAGGGAGAGCCAGTGTGACTGAATTCTTGACTCACTGGACTGGGACTCAGGTGCCCTGGGTTTTAAGCTTGGTCCTGCCACTGAGTTACTTTGAGCAAGTCACCTCCCTGTGCCTCCATTTCTGCCTCTGTAAAATGGGGACAGTTGTATTGTATTGTAAAAGGCTTTGAGATCTGTGAATGTAAAGCATGTGTTAATTATTCTTACAGTAATGTTAAAAAAAATGGGCAGTGGGAAAAATAGTAGCTCATGCAGCATGATAGATTGCTTAGGCAGATCAGGCATGGGCTGGAAAATACTTTTCTGCACCTTTGTGAGAGACATGAAGTCTTTTGTATTTTCTTGCTCTCCTGCTAAAAATAAATACATTAATAAATAAATAGGCTTCCTGTCACTCAGGGCACTTACATTATTTAACCTGTCAATACATTTCAGCTATAAATCAAAAAGGATTATTTTGACATCTTTTCCTTTTGAGCTTCACTAAATGCCAGCAAACTTCATTTCATATGAGCCCAGTGCAGAGGGATGGATGAGTTTAAACAACATAAATGACATACTCTGCTAAATTATTCTCATATGAAGCACCTGTTATAGTCACACTGCCCATGAATTTACTATAAAACAGGGCTGAAATCTTTGGTTTCTTTGGTATAGTGCAAACATCTTCACCATCACAAATGAGGGGGAAGAGATTCTTAGATTTTAAGGTCAGAAGGGAACTGTATGATCTGACCTCCTAATTTGACCTCCTGCACAATGCAGGCCACAGAACCTCATCCACCCTCTCCTGTAATAGATAGCTAATCTATGACTGAGTCACTGAAGTCCCCAAATCAAGGTTTAAAGACTTCATGGTACAAAGAAACCACCAGCAAGTGACACATAACCCCTGCTACAGGAGAAGGTGGGAAACCCCCAGAACCCCTGCCAATCTGCCCTGGAGGAAAATCCCTTCCTGACCCCAAATATGGCTATCAGCTAATTCCTACACATGTGGGCAAGATGCACCAGTCAGACACCCAAAAAGAATTCTCTGCGCCAACTCAGAACCCGACACATCTAACCTCCCATCACCTGCAACTGGCATATTTACCACAAATAGTCGAAAATGAGTTAATTGCCAAATTAGTCTGTCCCATCGTACGATCTCCTCCATACATTTTTCCAGTTCAGTTCTGAAGTCCGCTAGGTTTCTTGCTTCTGGCTGTGTGGAAAAGATCCGGGTAAGTGATTCTATTTGAATGAACCCTAGTCCGCTTTCCCAACAAAAGCTATGGCAATTGATCCTGTATGTGTGAGTACTGACTCCTAAAGCTCCTGCTGGGTGGTGCCGCTCTGCAGTTCCCCAAGAGAAGGCTGTGCTTGAAAGGCACCACAGAGTCCTTTAAACCTACATACATTCCTGGGGATAATGAACTCACAGCTGCGTACCACAGGCAGCTGGTGCATGTTGGTGATGTCACCAAATAGGTTCAGCCAGCCAGCCAACAAGACCATGCCGTTGATCCTTAAGAGCAGATTGTGATTCAGAACCGCAGGACGTAATACAGAGGGAGCCCTTAAACAGGACAACAGGTTGGGCAATTCCTCAAATACCAGGTGTAGGGAGTGGAGCAATGAAATGTACAAAAGGGCCTGTCCTTTCCTACAAAGGAAGAACATATTGTATAGATGCAGAAAATACAGCATCAAAATTAAATTTAGCAGCTAGGGAAACCACTACAGTTCTTCAAGTCTGCAACCATTTCTAGAGCAAGACGCCAGCCAAAACTGGTTTAAGGTTCTGAGCTGCTTGGAGGAGTTTTCTTCATGCCTGCTTTCTGTGTCTGATTCCATAGCTGTTGTGGTGGTAATACTCAAAAGTGGAAGTAGGAGAGTTGCAAATCTCATGGGAGAAGTCTTTGCTTTGAAATTGTCTGTCCAGTCCTCCAAGGTCAGGAGCTCCAGGAGGTTTTGGTTACCTGCAGATAAACTTGCAGAGTGAAATCTTGGCTTCGTTGAAGTAAATGAGAGTTTTGCCATTGATTTCAAAGGAGCCAAGAATTCACCTCCCAGACTTCGGAATACTTATCTGGACTGAAGTCAAAACCCTAGTCCTCCAGAGATTTGACAATTGTTGCACGTAGTCTAGTTAAGTATTAGAAAGATACTCAACAGCTACGTGCCTTTGAGAGGCTGACTTTAGGCAAGAAATCCTACATTATGTACATTAATGCCTCATGTGGAGAAGGCTTCTATCACAAATCAGCAATGCTCAACAGAAATAGACAATACAGATCTCTCCGGTAATTCAGCCATGGCATTATCCAGCCTTGGCATTACCTCCATTATCCAGTCCCAGCAGGCCATAGCCTGCCAATGGTCCCAGTCTCCTCGTAGGTCGTCCTTGGCACCAGCTCAATACAATTTCATAAACAGTTCCCATAAATGAGCAGCAAAGCCAGCAAGCTAAACAGCAATTGTTTAGCACTTCCAGCACTTCATTGTTTCAGCACTTCCAGCAAAACCCAGGAACAACAACGCTTAGCCGAGTGTCTGTATCCTTTTCTTGTCTGAGTAAAATGCAACGAGGGAGCCACACACACAATATTGAAGCATGCTGTCATTTTCCTCCATACTTATCAGATTTTTTCACCTAAAGGAGGACACAAGATGACCTCCTGGATCATGCATTTTTGCAGCAATCACATCTTGCTTTGTTGTCAACTGTAAAATAATGTGAAGCAGCCACAGTCCATAACTTTTCCCTCTCCCTCTGGGCTGGCGGGTGACACTCACCTAGAGTCTGAAACTCTTTCTGATTGGCTACATTTCTGCATATTTTGTGCTGAGCTGGAGATGGATAAATATCTTCCCAAGTCCAGAAAAAGTTCCATTGACTTAAAACTTCTGATTTGGCACTTTTCCCAAAAGTAAGTATGTTTGTGTGTGTGTACAAGGAAAGAGAAAACCTGGAGGTGCACTAGTTCTTGGTCTTTTGCTGGTTGGACTCACCTATGTGTCTGGGGGATAGCACAAAACAGCTGTGGAAAAATAGACTGGACAAAATTCTCCTCTCTGAGTTGCATTTCCTTATGTGTAGCAAGGATCTTTATTGCACATTCTCCCCTTGTTCTGCTTGCAAAAATGTCCCTTGGGGTGTGAATGAAAATCCAATACAAAAGATGAGTATTTAATAGAGATGGGAAAAGCCAACAGAGGATTTGCATCTTTAACACTTTTAAACCACTGGCTACTGAAACGATACTAACATCTGTATTTAATGTGCTTATTGCCCGTAGGGCTGTAGTGTGGGTTGATAGCATAAGTGGATAAGGATTTCCTATTTGTGGGTTGAGCACAGTTAGAAAACGATGATAGAGGGTCCATAGCACAGGTGGGCCAGCCCATCTCAGAGAAAATACGGGGTGCTGTACTAGACCCAGCTCTAGGACAGCTAGTCTGGGCTTCTGTTCTAGGCCCAACTAGGTCAAACGCAGCACTCACTAGCCTAGCTAGTTAATGACATAAATGGTCTGAACCGGGAGGTTGCTAGCAGAGAGTAACTGATGTGTGGATCAACTTAACTGTATTCTTTTCCCCATTGGGAGCTTGGAAAGGCGACTTGCCCCCTGGCAGGAAAGGCTGGAGCCAAGCCAACACTGATTACAGGATGGACTCACCTGAGCAGAGTCAGGCGATTGCTGCACAAAAGGAGCCGGTGCCAAGAGGGGCCAGGTGGCTGGAGGGAAGAGAGTTAAAGACTTCCTTCAGGGCCCTGAGTGAGGAAAGCTCTCGAGGCAGGAAGCCCTGTGAGAAACCCTGCATGACAAAGCCCAGGGAGGGGGACGTTTTGTTTCTATTAAGGGGGTGTTGCAGTTTCGTTATGACCCCAGATGAAAAGACTGTGGCCCAGGTGGCCGGCTGAGTTACCTGACAGGGAAACCCCCCCAGCAGCAGAGTGACCGTTAGCAGAAGGTGCTCCGCCATGCCGTTGGTGATGGGCTACTATGCCATGCTTGGCCATGGAGGAATGGTTTCTAGGGGTGAGTGAGACTGTTTTACAGAGCTGTCTATGACCTGGTGCATGGGGTACTATGCGTGGAGGGTGCAATGATCACATTCCCCATTGCAGACCAATTAAGGCTCAGCTAGAGTCCTCTTGCTCCAGCCGGAGGAGGCTGGACAGTAAGGAGAGCTAACAGTAGCATGCGAAGAGTGTTGTAGTCAAGCAGAGGAATCAGACCAGAACCACAAGACAGGTAAAAGAGAACAAAGAGAGGGAAAAAGCCCAGGCAGCAATGCAGCGTAGCTAGTCATAGAGCCCCAAGGCTGGGACCTGAAGTAGAGGGTGGGCCCAGGCCCCTTCCCCCACTGTGCCTACAGAGGCACCAACTGGGGCAACAAGGGTTGCCCTGGGACGGCCCCCTGGAGCACAAAGCGCAGGACCCACCCTAGCAGAATGGACAACTTGCCACAGCTCCCATTGAGTTCAGTGAGGACAATTTGCATGGGTAGAGGATTTGGCCTGATGTCTCCAAGCACTGTTCCCAGGGTGATGTCCCCCCGGTTCTTCAGCAGTGCTCATTAAAATCCCAAACTATATAGCAGAAACAAAGACACAAAGATCAGCCTTCCATACACACTCAGATTGCACAGACAAAGCAGAGTGTGTATATACCTTTGAGCAGACACACATCAGTCAGGCAGTAATCATGCCACTATGTACTCAATACATTTATCCCACCGCTAACTTACTAGTACCAGCAAACATCACCAAAAGCAAGGGTAACTATAGTGTAGGATATATTTTGCCCATCAATTACCCAAAAGTTCTCCATTCCGGAAAGATAAAAGGCTGTTTGTTTGCAGTTATACATAATGTCATGCTCTGTTTGTCAACTTAATAGCTCTCCCGGGGTCACAAGAAACATTCCACTGCTACAGTGCCATCTTTCACAAAAACAGCCTACTAAACCTAATTAATAGCGCACCCTAGTTAACACATGCAGACTTGGCATTATTAGTCTAATTAAAAGAATTTTAACAATCTGAGTCCCCTTCGCGCTCCTTTCCTCAAACATTCAGACATACACAAGTCAGATAAATTAAACTCATTAATCACCATTGGTGCAAATGGTAGAGGTTCCTGGAATGCAGGATCGACTCCGAAAAAACAGGCCTCATTATGTTTAATTTCATTGCCCAGCAAAGGGTAATAAATACAAATTGTAACATCACAATAAAACATTTAATTATTCAAGAGTAGGCTAAGGAACATTATAATTAGCTTACTACTATGTGTCTTCATTTGAGTGGTAATGGATACAATTTAGGAGCTTAACCATTTCTGACTAATGGTTGGGAATCAAAGTTTCAGCAACATTAGTGCTCAAATCCTTAACAAAGTGAAAGCCGTCATATAACCTCTAGGTTATATTGCAATTTGGAGTGCGTCCCTGTGTGAAAAGAGTGGTTTGATGTCAGCAATGGGAGAGAGTGTTTGGTTAACTATTTGGATTTCGATTCAAACCAGGCAAAACTGGCCCCTGCTGCAAAAGGGAGAGCTGGACAGAGGCAATTTAAGTATAAGTCTTAGGCCAGATCTGCACTAGAAAATGTTCTTTATACCTATGGAAATGATATCACTTATACTAGAAATCCCACCTAGTGTAGACATTGCTGTTACTAGCAATAAAGTCCTTTCCCCAACGTAGTTTATACCAGTTTGGTGAGTAAAATAATATACACCAGCCAAAGAACTTGAATACCAATATAAATGAATCCACATATGGGGTTTTTGCTGGTATAGGAATGTTAGTAAAAATCACACTCCTAACCAACATTGTTGTACCACCACAGTCTCTAGTGCAGACCTGGCCTTGGCTTTACTGGGTTATTCTAACTTAAGACCTGATTTTCAGAAGTGCCAGCCACTCCCAACTCCAACTAAAGTCAGTGGGAGCGATGGATAGATAGCCTAAGCCCTTGGAAATTAAGCTTTTGATTAATGAAGAAATACAGGAAACTGAATGTGGCTGGTGCGTGCAAGTGGGACTTCTGTAAATGGCCTAAAAAAGTATTTAACTGATATTTTTCAGTTTAATTGCACAAATCTTCTTTTGCCAGATATGCACAGTCGTACAAGTCATATGCTAGGGGGAGTAGTTCTGTTGGGTTTATTTGCCAGCAGCTTATTATTTGAGACAAAGGGAAGTTACTGTTTGGTTTGCGGGGTTGGGGAGGGAGGGCAGAAAGGGAGTGTTTAAATAAATTATGGATATTTTGTTTTAGGAATCATAGTTAAAAGACCTCTAACAGTTCCCTCTTCCGTTTTCTCGTGGTGATGTGTGGATTTGCGAGGAGTAGAACCAAATCAAAACGCAGTGTTTTTTATAAGAGACGCTCTGCATTGTTTAATTGCTACCATGCGGACAATATTTAATTTACCCTCCATGACACCTGGGGGCAGGCAGACAGAATGATGATGCCAGCACATACCCCAGAACCTGTGGAAAGATTATTAGAGGCTGGCACAGATAGATAGATTTTTTGATAGATTGCTGCTCCTTTTAATATCTTTTTAACTGTGTGTCAATGCAAGGTTTAACTCGTGTTGTTCCAGTAATTCTGCCATATGAAGGAGAATGATTTTATTTCTTTAACGTATTTATTTTTGCATATGTTCATTGTGGATGAAGGGACAGGTGGTACATCCTTAAACTCTTTCTGGTTACTCTGTGAGGTTATAACTGGGTTTTGACAGCATTCAGAAAGTTCTGAGCTGCCAAAGGACGCTAAACTTCAAACATATGGAAATCTGGAGATGCCCAGAACTGACTCCTGGAAAGGAGATTATGAAAACTTAGGCGAAAGAATTAGTGAAGACTGGTGGCCTTTGATGAGTTCATAATGTCTGAATGCAGATGTAAGGGTATCCAGCATTGCTCAACAAGTCACGTTCCCAGCCTTCGATTGTTGTGGATCATATGGGAGCTAAGGAAGCTTAAGAGTGGATTAATTCTCTGAACAGCAGAATTTGAAAATGTATTTCCGACGCACATGCCAGACACCCGGGGTAACCTTTGTTTAAAAAAAGGAAAACCTTGGATGGCTTGTACATGGGCTAAGCACCTGAATAAAGATGTAACTAATACAATTTGAACATACTTTGTTAAGGAGAGAATATAAAGGAGATTGAATGATTGGCAGAATATATTGTTTTACATACCACTAAAGGATACAGAAGATTTGTCTCAAGGTTAAGAAGGTCGTTCAGCACTGTTTTTGCTTAGACTGGAGTTATTGGCATTATTTTCCATACCATATGGGTTATTTTTACACCGTTCCCATTACTGAACACATTTTCAACATTTGTTCCTCTATAGCATAAATTATCTTGTCTTTTCTAAACAGGCACTTGAATTGCTAGAAGAAAGTGTGAATATGAATTTTGCAATCAATGTTATAAATGTGGAGAGAGTGCTATTTTTTCCTCCACTAACTCTTTACTGTCACAGTGAGTTTTTGAAATAAATTAAATATAACATGAACTGGATAGTTGCTCACATGGAGCTAGTGGTTTAAAGGCTCATTAATCACAACTTTAAATCCCAAAGTCTCCAGTCATCCTAATTAATGGTGCAATGTTGAACTGTAGCCTTGTAGTGGTACAGAAACAAGCTATTACTTATCTCAGCTGATAGTGACCATGTGTGGAAAAACTCAGGAAGGCACTTTAAATGGAATAAAATTCAAGAGGGCCACGTTCTGCAGTCCTTTTTCACCTGAGGAATTCATCTCAGGAGCACTTGTGCTTCTTAGAATTCAACTTTGGTCAGGCTGAAGGGATTGTTTGACCAATAAGCAACAATCATTGTAATAAACAGTTCCATTGGCCTCAGTTAGATTACTCACTTGAGTAAGACATACTTGCATTGGAATAGATTGATTATCTAAGCCTAGGACATGCTTACTCGTGCGCTTGCCTGGAGGAGTAACTCTTACACAATCAAGCACAAAGTCAAGGATTGCAGACTTGGAACCCGTACTTGTGACTGAGAATCCTAAATCGTGACTATTTGTTATGCAGACTCATTAAACTGAGGTTTAGAATTGTTTGAAATTTTATTTTCCTTCTCTGTTTCTCCAAGGCAAACAACATACTGCATTTCAGGCATTTCTGTGTGAAGTATTTTAACGTGCAGATTGCTGTTTTCCTTGGTAAAAACAAGGAACAGAAGATCAACTTTCGTTTTTCTTTAGCTTAGTTTATCTGTTAAATGTTGACAGCAAATTCCATTGTTTTACACTCTCCAATGTTCCCAGTCGGACTCTATAGCGGCAAAGGACAACACTGCAGATTTCTTTGCTCCACTCTGTCACTGCCATATGGAAATGAATTAATTAGATGGTCTTAAAAGTTTGGACTTAGCTGTTTTCAGGGAGACATTTCCTTATGGTGAGAAGTAAATTGTCACTGGAGAAAGAAAGCTATCTAGAGCAGAATCGCATTGATTTTCCAAGTAACGTAGCACATTGCCACTGTCATTAATTTCAGCTTTTTACATTTGTTAATTTTTATCATCATTAAATTCAGTGTTTCTGTCCATGGCCCATTGTGAAGAATTGGGACTCAATCCCCCTTTACACCAAGAGCGATTTACCAGTAAAGGAATATTGCTATATAATATTTGCCAACGTGCTCTTAGCTGCTATTCTGGCAAAGCTGTTCTTTGTATCGATGTAGTAAAACCACTCCCCATGAGTGAAATAAATGATAGCAGTTTTTCTGATGGGAGAGCTGTCTCTCCCATATCTGTCAACAATCACCCTTCTGGCTGATTCAGCTGTGTCAGCAGAAGTCTGTAGTGTAGCCAGGAACACTTTTTGTTCTTCATGTTGATAGTTTTTTGTTTGAACCTGAGCATGGGAGGGCATTTTTAGACTGCGTCATTTGAATTATCTCATGACACATTTAACAAGGGCCTATTTCATTCTTTGCTAAGTTAAGTTGCTATAAGATGACCATGTTATGGTTAATGTAATTCATAATTATCACCAGGTGCATCAGTAAACTGAGAAATTGCATTAAAAACATAGGGGTTTTGCTTTATTTCTTACTGAAAAATTATTCTGCAGTCCAGCAGCCATTCATCTATTGTTACCAGGTTCCTTCCATTTTGTGATGTTCGCTTACAGCAATAAGACACAACCAGGTACATATTAGCAAGCTAACGGGGTTGGAATGGCCAAGAGTAATGTCTGAGGCCCCGATCCTCAATGGTATTTGGACACTGAACTCTTGTTAAGAATGATGGCACTTAGGATCTCAGTCTAAGTGCTACTTCAGCCACTGTTATAAATGGCTTTTCATTTTAGAGAAGAGAAGGAAGATGGTTTGAGCTTAAGGCACTGGACTGGGACTCGGGACATTTAGGTTCAATTCCCAGCTCTGCCACAAACTTCTTACATGACCTTGGGCAAATCACTTAAAGTTTGCTACATGGCAAGCCCAGATGGAAGTCTATAGCTGTAGCAGTGTCCATACAGGAGCTTACTGTGCAGCCAGCTGTTGCACGGCAGATTCACGCCCTGGATTGCTCTGAAGTAATTGGTTATGTAGTTAAGCCCTTAATCTCTGTTTGTCATGGTTCCTCATTTGTAAATGGTGTTGATAATACTTCCTTTCTCCCAGCCTTAATCTGCCTCGTCTATTTAGATTTTAAGCTTTGTAAATATCCCTTCCCAGAGTCCAGGGCAGGCATGATTTTGTTCAGTTTTCTGCATCCCACGGAATGAGCATGCCCCAAAATCCAGTGGCTCCTTCAGGTACATTTTATCCGTGGGCTCTTGTCCTACAGTAAAATCCAAGTGGGCAGAGTCTTGAAGAACCCCAGAGATTTCAGTGCAGGGATCTCCCTGTGCAAAACTCATTGCATGATCAGAGCTTTAATTAGCAATGGTGTGTCATGAAGTTGTTCCACAGGTGTTCGCCACAGAGGGATAAATTGAATTGTACCATGTGATTCTTTTTAATGGTCTTTATGAATAAGAAAACAGTCTTAAGTCAACAAATAAAGTAGACAAATTGTTTACGCAGTCTTCATAAATACGTGTTCACATTTTTTTCCTCCGCGAGGAGATTTTCAGCTTTTTTTAATATATATGCTTCTAGGAAAGGTGAGTTAAAAGCCAAACCCTTCCCCAAACAGCCTGACATTTTGGGGAAGTTTATCTCCAGATCTAAAATCTGTAGCCCATCGTGCTCTCAGCCATCTCTAGCTTCTGAACTTGCTGACTCTCTGCTAATTGCAAGCATATCAATGGTGATGCTAAATTAAATGGAGTAACACTCCAAAATTCTACCTACCTTCAGATAGTTATACCAAATCAATGCACCCACCTAATTCTCCAGAATTACAGCTTACAGAGCACATTGGTTATGCATCGTATTACAATGCATTGCTTAGGTCTAAATATGTAAATCCTAGACACGTTAAGCGCCCTCAACTCCTGTGGTTGAAACTGCTCAGCCCCTCATAGGAGATGGTTAGCCCTGAGAAGATTAGCCCTTTGCCTTGCATGGTGGAGCAACCACACTTCAGGATGAAGGATCCAGGTCTGGATGCAAAGTATTTTTAAGCCACCATATGTCATTCCATTAACTTTAGTGTGCTTTGGAGTGAGCCTGTAATGCCCCACTCTGTTATATACTGACACACTAGCCTAACCCGTGGCAGAAGGCCCTCAATGCTCCTTATTTAATCCACCCACACATTTGTAAACTTTCCAGCTCATGGGGACACCTTCCAGAAAAAGCTCAAGCGGCTTTGACAAATACAGCTGAGTGATGTGCCGGATAGCAAGGTAACTGCCTTGGTGGTGATTTTATTTTCATTATCTTGTCATGAGGATTGCTTGGAAATAGGCTGGAGCGAACCTGTCCATGCCTTGCCAGTGTGGGTCTCTTCGCCTGCAGGAAGCAATATTGAAAACGGTATAGAAGTGCACAGCGAAGCTGAAACCTACCTCATGAAAATGATGATAACAGCAAATGGGAAAACATTTAACGCTGGAAGTGAGGGCCAACTTTGACGGCCGTGCGATAGTTTTACCAAACCTGAAATATATTCCTTAACAGCGCAGAGCAGGCAGAAAAAGCTGAGGCTGCCCAATAGGTACACTCAGGTTCAAAGAAGCTGTGATAACAGTTGTGTCTCAGGAATTTGCTACAAGTATATGAGAATGATATTTACCTGTACTTTGGCTAAGCAACGTAGGGAAGTAAAATTAAATATATTTCCCGATATAAATATATTTACTGGTCCATAATTTGGTGGCAAAATCTAAATGGGGCTTGAAGGGCTCGTTAGGGCCGAATCTGATCCACTGTGATTTGCATAGAGGTTTCATTGATTACTAAGTGGTCATTAGCATTGCCCACCACTTTGACATCTGGCATATTACTAAATATAAACCTTATTTTTCCTAGGAAAGAATTCTATGTTAAGCTGTTTAACCAGGATCATTACCATTTGATAGCAATCGATACCGTACCATAAAGATTTCTCTGTATGCCATTTGCTAGGCTCCTAAAAGAAAGCTACCATCTCTGCCAGAAAGAACAGCTGTGAGAAAATTGCAAAATGGTTGCCAAGCATTGTGAATTAACTCTGCTGGTCAGATGTTCGACTCCCCCTGTTGATAGTGAGCTAATCTAAGTGAAGAGTAAATCAATCATTATCCACATTCATGATATCCAGCTAGACCATAGGAAGCCCTTTGATTAATACACACATTCTGACCTAGAGGACGCTCATCCCTGCAACTTGTCGGTACAATGAGGTAAGGAATAATTGGTTTTTAATAACCTTGATAATAAACCTTCTGATGACTCCATTTAGGACTCATTATTAAACAACAGTCTTTGCATGTCATCAACTCAAGTCACTCTGACTTTATTTCAGAGTATTTAGAATTATTCTGGCCATGCTGTTGACCGGGAAAAGGAGAGCCACATTCTCAGCTGGTGTAAATTAAGGTACTTCTATTGACTTTAAGGAGCTGGGCTGGAATTTTTCAATGGAACTTGAGGTGTATGAATCAAAACCATGCATAAAAATATTGAAGTATACACTATGTTAAAGCTGAAGAATACCCAGTTTACCCCTTCTTCAACATCATCAACAGCCATATCCTCCTGGATGTGCTATAGGAACACATACAACCAAATGAAAGAACTATATTCTTCACAGTCATTAGAGCCCATACCATTCTTAACAGCCCCACTGAAGACCTTCGGCCACATGTTGAGTCCCTCACTCAGTTCTCATTCAATTCTCCAAATTTACAGTGACTTTGAGTTTGTTGGGAGTTCTCTCTGAGTGAGGACATGGTGAAATCAGAAGGAGTATAGTGAGATGAGGCTAGAGTATGGTGAAGACGGCTGACCTTGAGAAGTAGTGCTAATGGATGGGGACTAAAAATGACAGCCAGATGAATCATTACTGGGAGTAGGGAGGGTAACAAGTTGAACATTTGTTAAGGTGTAGGGGAGCCAACGGTGTTGGGTATGGAGGGTTTCTAGTAATTTATCAAGCTGCTGCTAAGAAAAGCAAGTCTGGAGAGCTTGTTGGTGCACAAAAAAATAAATATGAAAAGAAGCCCTGAACATTGTGCTATATAAGGCTGGAAATCTGTAATTTCATGATTACAAATTATATAGATCAGCATATAGACCCACTGACATTAATAGAACTACGCTGATTTACACCAGCTAAACATTCCAGCTTTATAATTATCCTGTAAACACTGAAACACTCTCATTATAGAGCTCCCATGGAACACTGGGCTATTTCTATTGACTTCAGAGAGAGCAGGATTGCATCCAGAATGAGGGCAGCCAACCACCTGCATGGAACAGTCACAACACGGCAGTAAGTCATGCAATACATAGGAAACAGCTGCATGGAGAAAAAACTTTGTTTACCATTTTCTCCATTAAACCAATTAGCAGCTAATCGTTTCATATGAAATAACACAATGTGTCACTATGAGATCTGATGCAGCTATCCCGTTATATAAAATAGTCTGGGTTTAATTTCATTTGGACAGCACAGAAGTAGGTTTAACAAACAAATTTAACAGCAAAGCTGACATTAATGAAAACCAAAAGAAAGCAAATAAATGTTTCCTCTGTAGGGTGAGAAGTGTCAAGTATTGTTAATTGTTAAACACCCTAGGATTGGTAGGTTGGGCTAAAAGGAATCTCCAGCCCCAGTAGTCAAGGCATTATAAAATTGTATAGTTATATCATTATTTATTTCTGTTATGACAGCAGCTAATGAAACCAGCTGGAATTAGGACCTTACTCTATTCCATTCTGTTCTATTCTATGTAAGTTCTCGGGCCATTCTCATTGTGTGGGGTGCAATACATACACATTGTACAGATTCAGTCCCTGCCCAAAAGAGCTTGGCATCTATACATCTGATAAAACAACAACAGGTGGCTACAATAATTCGGAAAAGGTGAACAATGAAACAATCCCAATGAGCTTAGTAAGTAGACGTGACCACACAGCCAGGAAAGAAGTGACCCCTGGCAGCTGAAGAAGTGATGGCTGCTGTCAGGGCCATATTAGAAGTATGCCAGAGAACTAAGACGATACAACAATATTGCAAAATCCGTAGCTATGATACAGGCTTTTAGAGGCTTTTGCTGAGCAAACTTTTCTTACATTCTAGTTCCCAGAGTTCTGGGTCTGTTAAGGAAATATAATAGCAGTCCCACAGAAACAATTTTTGCCCCTGCGACTGAGTCCCTCATAACAGACATCAGCGTTATAGTAAAAGGAAGCAAAAGCTAATGGAAAACACCTTACAGAATTAGACCTCTCGCTTGCTAAAACAGAGATCTAAAATGGAAGATGCCTATAAATGACTGTGTGTTCAACACATGGACAACATATTAGAGTGTGCAGAAGAATTCTGTATTAGCTGCCAAGGAAATGTGATTTATCCCAGAGTTTTCCATATCAGAAAATCTAACATAGATTCCCTGCTGGCTTTTTTTCCCTCCCTGGTATTCACAGCAAGAGAATATGTATTTGTGCTAACGAGTCAATTAGCTGATAGAGGAACTCATTGCTACACCAAACAGCCAAACAAATTGTCACATTCCTGGGCTTGCAAACAGATCTTTTTTTAACACACAAAATCTTCCTGCTGCCTTTTTCTCTCACTGTAAAAGTTCATGTATTAAAATAGAAGTTATTGCTATGCAAAAAACAAAAACAAATATACTTTGCTTTCCTAGGATTTTGTGCAAATAGTTTCTTTGATTTTTCATTCTCGTGGATTCTGAAACTGCAAGCTTTTCTTTATGTTTTGGCCTTGTGCATTTTCTAAATCTTAGAGTGAAGTTCATGTGAAAGATCTGAGTTTATTTTGGATGCATGAGGAAGCAAGAGCTGGGTATGATTTCAATACAAAACCATCCCAGTCTTCTTCTTATTTATTGATAATGCTTTTGTTTATTTATGGTACCGTCCACTCTTTTGCTGGTTGCTTTCTTATTATTGTCAACCTCCAGCATCATGAACCAAGCTGCAGAAAATCATGAGATTTTAATATAATATATATTTGAATTCTTCTAACTTGGCCTTCTATCTTTTGAGGCTTTAGGGTGCACTCGGGTCATATTTACTAGTTTCTCTCCTTGGCCATGAGGATTAAAAACTTACTATTTTTTTAATGAAAGCTCAAATTCTCACATACGCGTTTGAATGCAGAAGCTGGGATGTGAGAAAAAATACCAAATTTCATGAGACGTGATAATATTGCGAGAACTGGCAATTCTGCTTTCTGGATAGACAAATCTTTGCTGCTGGTGGGAGTGCACAGTTTTTGAATGGACACAAAACCAAACTCAGGTAAGAGAGAATGGCTACAGCCAACAAGTAGTGACCTAGAATGTATTTAATATTATTTTTGCCAAAATATAGCACAGATTATCTAGATTCAAATGAGCACAGATTTTGTCAAAACTGAACCCAAGTTCACCCAAAAGATTTAATAAACCTGTTCTGTTTGAAGTTTGTAACAAATATCAACCTGGCAAATTTCATGTGATGTTGGATTTTGTAACATACATTGCACATACCTTTTCAAAAGTAAATTGCATTTAAATACATCTTCAGGATCTAGTAAGACACACTGTCATGGTCCCATTTTAGGGAAAAGATGGGACTAAATTAAAAGAAACTTGTAACATGCACAAATGGGGTTATGATCAAGGTGAGAGTATTTTAATATAATGACATTATTTCTGTGGGAAGAAGAGATTTAAATCTGCCCCGTCTTATTAGTAAAAGTGGTTTTCTGACAGCCAGGAAAGAAGTGACCACTGGCAACTGAAGACGTGATGGCTTAGCTGCAGAGAGAGAAAACAGGCTAGGGAAAAAGCAATGGACCAAAAAGCTCAACACATTTAAAGGCAAGGGAGGTAGGAACCCTACTGTTATCATTCATAGGCTCACCCTTAGGGAAGAAATCCTGGTTATAGGGGCTGAGATGGCAGGTTTGTGTAGCTAGTAATTCTCAATATTCCCATCATTTGCAGAGAAAAGGGGAAAAGTCAGCAGAGGTTGGTAGCGTTGGCTCTTTCCTGAACCAAGGAGCCCATCACAACTTGCTGGAACAGACAGCACAAGCATGCCAAGAGGTTAGCTAAGATCTCACAGAGGGTATCTTGATAGGTAGGGATGGGTAATAACTCAATCATAGGTTAGAGGTTTTGAGATTTTGTGGGTGAGATTTTGTGGCCTGCATTGTGTGGGAGGTCAGACTAGATGATCATATTGGTCCCTTCTGATCTTAGAGTCTATGAGTAGGAAGGATGGTCTAATAAAGTCAAGAGGAATGGTCTAAGTGTTTCTCACACTTCTCAGATTGGTAATCCCTTTATTTAAAGTCAAAATTTCATGATCCACATAAATCTGTAATAAATACAAGGGTAAAACATGTTTGAGTGCTAAGTCTATATAAGGGGTGTGGGTGTGGGGGTGCGTGTAGGAATGAGATTTTCTTTGTTTTAGATTGTAGTAACACTTTCAACGTCTTGCAGACTATCGGAGAACCTTTCATTACTCTCCTGGGGGACACAACTCATTGGTTCGGAAGCACTTATCTAGTGAGTGGGGTGCTAGAATTGGATTCAAGAGTCCTGAATTCAGTCTCTGACTCTACTACAAACTTCCTGTGTGATCTTGCATAAGTCATTTAATCTCCCCTATGCGTCAGCTCCCCACCTGTGAAAGGGAGATAATTTTTCTCATTTCAGTAGGAAGAGGTTAATGGATCCTCCACTCATATGTGATGTAGCTTTTTATTCTTAATTCAAGAGGGATATTATTTTTCTCTGGAGTGGAATGCAATTCTTATTTGAAGTGCAATGTAAATTGGAGAGTAAGTAATGTTTTGTTTGATGTGCTGTGTGTGATGGTATGCAGAACCCTGTGGTACCTCCAAGGAGTTGTGGAACCACTGGGTACCCTTATTAACTATTGATCTTGGGAGTGAACTCTCTACCATACTCTGGCTGATGACACACAGACAGTCTCTTCAGGCCCTATTATCACCCAGCCCAATAGCAGGTGGTGCCAGATGGCTAATTGAGTTCAATGAAAGCTTTCCCCGGCCATTCACAAACCAAAAATTGTGAAACTCCAGCTGGCTCCTCACCCCAAGTCCCCAAAGCTATGCTGTCTAGCCTTGGTTTAAAAGCCCAACCAGTGACTATTATCCAGTCCACCCTTCCCTCAAAGTGGAAGGAACGTGCATCAGCTTTTTGTTACCAAGCAGAGTTTGTCTAAACACTTCACCTGAAAACACAGTGGTTAAGATAAAACACTAAATATTTTTCTTAATTACAGATTTTAAGTGATTATGAATGGCATGTGTACAGAGATTAAATGTAGTTATACAAAGAAATAAACATAAAATCCCAGTTTAAATTCTATACACTAGCAGGATTTAAATGAGCAATGTTCCACGCTGAGCAATGGTACAACCCGGCCGCAGGCAGGGTCAGTCCAACAATATAGATGGTTACCTAGGGAGCCAAGCTTTAAGGGGCGGCAAATTAGATGGAAGTGAATTTTTTCCTCTATTTAAAAAAATATATTCATATGTTACCTCTTCTAACATGGGGGTGGAGGCACCAAAGTCATAGTTCGCCTAGAGTGTCAAAAATCCTTTGGCCAGCCTTCGCTACAGGCTTTCAATTAACACAGGCAGAGGTTGCTTTCCTCACCTGGGACGCCCTTCCCCAAGTCCAAAGTTCTTTGTTGGTCAGACAATCCTTCAGCTGCTGAGATGAGAGGAGAAGGAAACCAAGTGATGAAGTCTGTTTCAGCTTGCTAGAACACTCCATGCATGTAGGGTGGTGGCTGCTTCCCATTGGTCAAGCAACCTCATTGTTGATGTATCCCCTATGGTGAATGCTCCACTGTAAATTATCCTTGGAAGTGGAATCTTTTCCTGATGGGCCATTTGCACATCTGGCTACTTCACTCTTGTACCTGAAAAGCTGGTTTCTGTGGTTCCCACCTCGCAACATTTCTAGAAGAATTTACAATATTTGGTAAGTAACAAATTTCACATACTATGAGAGCATATACAATCCAACAAGATATTAATGTTTAGCAGATCAAGAACTTCAAAATTAATATCATCAAGACCTACTTTGTACAGAACATATCAGAATTATAGGACATAGGTGAATATGGGAATTTTGGGGTGGTTTTTCAGTGTGTCATACTAGGGTGATCACGATTCGCACTGGTATCATTCTCTTGTACATAAGCTGTAACTTTTTTATTCCTGTATTAGCATCCTGGATAACTGTGATGGTTTGAGAAGGGAAGAAGGCTGCAAACCTGTCAAAGGACTGAAAGAGGCAATGGAATTTCTTCACACCTGGTAGCTACAGTGGGGTCTATTGCTTCATGCAGAACCCTTTCTTCCATTTCACTTGTGATGTGATGTAAAGAAAATGTAACACAGATGCTCAGGATAAATAATTCAGTGAGAGACAAGAGATATAAAATTGGTGAGCTGGGAATGGGCCGCCAAGACAATTACTGAAGTTGCATTTTTGCATCACTGTGCAAGCAATATCGGCATTTCAACTTTTTTTATCTTGATGTTAATCCTTAATGGGGACAAAACTGTAGTTTTTCTAGGAGCCCTGCTACAAAAAGGAAATTTTGTACAATAACAATAGGACATTCCCATTCTCCAGCATACTGTTTTTATAGCAAATAATGCCTTTTTTATGTTAAAAAAAAAAAAAAAGGACCGGTACTCATATCTTGATAGTAAATTTGAAAAATGCCTCTCCCACCTCTCTTCTTCCTGCGCCACCCTCTTCTTCCAGTGACGCACTCTTTTCCCCTGATGACCCTGCCCCCCAGCTGGACAGTGGGGCTGGCAAAAAAAAGTGCCGGTACTCTGTACCCCTGCATACCGTCACAAAAAAAGCACCGGTAATTCCATTCTCTGGCTTTCTCATATACAGCTTTCCCATTTGTAAGAGCTAAGCAATGACTTTCAGTCTTACTGCAAGAATAAGCTGCATTGTTGACAATAAGCTAAATTTTTTTCAGAGGCTTAACCTGCCCACTGGCTTTGCCCTCTATTTGTGGATACAAATGTTACACTTTTTGACACCATGGAACCAACTCCTCAGGTTATGTCTACACTTCTTAATTTAAGTCGATTTAGCATGTCCACACTCAAAAATTAAGTCGACTTAAAGGGGACCCTGCCAAAGCATGTCCACACTGGACGCCTAGGTCAACTTCTAGGGGCTAGGTGGACCTGGGACTGGTCCATGGTGGCAGGGGGGGGCACCCCTTGCCAAATGCCAGAGGGCTCAGCATTTGCCCCATTGTACCCTGGGTACAATGGGGGCTGAGCAGGACAGGGACACTGGCAGGATATAGGAGCGGGGTGGGCAGGGCTCTGTCCTGCCCTGTGGGGGGGGGCACAGCAGGCTCTGCCTGTGCCAGCCACCCTGGCAGGGAGGGCAGTGGGGGAGCCCTGAAGCCCTTTAAGTCGATTTAAAGTTGATTTAGGGCTAATCTGTGTCTACACTGACTAAGTTGACTTAATAAAGTTGACTTAGCCAGCGAAGTTGACTTAAAACTAGGTTTAATAAAGTCGACTTTAATTTTCCTTAAATCGGCTTACGCTGCTGCTTAAGTCGATTTAAGGAAAATTTATTGTGGATGCAGATTAAATTAAGTCGATTTAAGCAAGCTTAAGTCGACTTAATTTGTAAGTGTAGACGCATCCTCAGATAGTGTAAACTGGTGTAACTCAATTGTTTTCAGTGGAACTACACTAAATTATGCTGGCTGGATTTATGGTCACAAATAGCTAGCTTTTATCACTGGCACCTACAATTAATTGTGCCCACACAATTAAAGTGAATTAAACACAAAGTCAAAAAAGAGCTATTCGAATTGGAAAACATCTAGAGAAAGGCAACAAAAATTATTAGGGGTCTGGAATCGCTTCCATATGAGGGGACATTAAAAAGATTGGGGCTGTTCAGCTTAGAAGAGACATGACTAAAGAGGGATATTATAGAGGTCTATGAAATCATGAATGATGTAAAGAAAGCAAATAAGGAAGGGTTATTTAAGCTTTCACATAACACAAAAGTCTGATGTCACCCAATGATATTAACAGGCAGTAGGTTTAAAACAAACATAAGGAAGTATCTCTCACACGATGCGGAATTCATTGCAAGGTGATGTTATGAAGTATGAAAGTTTAACTGGGTTGAAAGAAAGATTTAGCTAAGTTCAGAGAAGATATGTCCATCAGTGGCTATTTGCCAAGATGGTCAGAGATGCAACCCAATGATTTGGCTGTCCTTAAACCTCTGACTGCCAGAAGCTGGGGCTGGATGATAGGGAAGGGATCACTCAAAATTACCCTGTTCTGTTCTACTCTGGCACTCGCCTTTGCCAACACACAGGATACTGAGCTAGCTGGACCATTGGTCTGACTCAGTCTGGCCAGTCTTAGGGTTTTTGTCCTTTTTTGAGAATTTCATTCCAGTGCCTCCATAGTTAATGCAACTTATCCTCTAGCAGGTCTTGCTCACAATTACAATTAAGTGCTGTAGTATATATGCTCTCGTTTAACACTGAGCATGGAGGCTTCCAAAGTTCATCTAATTCATTCCTTTGTGTTTCCTTTCATACTGGAGGATGTTGAATTAGAAAGGGAAAGGATTAATAAAAAAGCGGCATGTAAGGTGTTTGGAAACTAATCAAAGTCACAAGGTGTTTGAAGGAAAATGATTCACGTGTGATTAGTGATTTTGCTTTTTTTTTTTTAGAAATGCAACTATACAAAAGACCAGCCTCAATCCAGTAATAAGGACATGTTAAGTAATGAATGCCATTTCACTCTGAGGGACTGAGCATAAGACAGTCAATGTTGTCAATATGTTTTTTGCCATAAGTAATCTCCTTTGCTCATTCCAATACTCATTAGTAAGTATGCCACATTCGGACTGTTGGGATGATTTTTGGGTGGGGGGGGACATGTAGAAAAATCTACTCATTCCATTCAGTTAACTTTCCTTTAGTTAAGAATTTTCTTTCCCTACTTTTGTGCAGGGCTGGGGAAGTTCCAGGCAATCATACAGGGAATCCGTATATGGGCACATCTGAAATGATGCTACAGAATAAAAATGCCTAATATATTCAGGAGATTGTGGTAGCATGCTGGATTATGTTGACCTTTTCATTATTCTGTATTTTGATGGATTGGCCATTTTGCCTCTTTGCCAGAGTGTAAACAGGGGAGCAGTGAAATTGCTGGCCAAAATGAATGCAGCAAGTTGCATACGCTAAAGCAGAATTTATATAGAATTTATGAGAGATGAAATTCTGCTACCTTGTTCTCATAAAAATTATAACGAGAACAGAAAGCGACATTAAATCAATCCATTTTTCTCACAAAGATCATTATAAGAAGAGAAAGTAGCGTCCTGTTTTAACTCATTCTCATTACAGTTCTAAGATTATCATCTCAAGTTGACACATGAAGGGGCTGAGTGGAAATTCTTCCTTATCTTTACACTGGAAAAAAGCAAATAAACCAAATTACCCTCATCTTTGTCCTACATGGGTTCTTGTGCTATTTCTCAAGTCATGTATGGACCAAGACAGATTAAAACTTAGATAGGAGTCATCCAACAACAAACACCTGGATTGTTTGATGGATGACACTCCTTCTGAGTTCATAATAATTCAGCTCTTCAGCAAAGCCTTGGGAGACACTGGCTGTTGACAGTGTCATTCAAACTAAGCTCCCAATCACTTGTGTTTACTAAAAACCTATGCCACTTTTTGCTAAATAATATCGACTTTGCTGAACTGACCTCAGCTATCTCCCCAACATCCACTCCGGCTAGCTACTAAGTGTTGGGTGATATTTTATAGGTGTTGCCTACTAGATTTTCCTTTTAGTTCATTGATATTTTTGTTTGTTCATGAATTCCTTTTCAGTAGACTAATAAACATCATACAAATCAAAACATTGACTACCAGACTTTGTGTGCAGCCTAAACATCTACTGCACGCCAACAACATTATCTAAGTCTTCCTTGGCACGATGAAAAAAGTCTACAGCTAGGTATGTAACATCACATCTTGCTTCAAGGTCAGTAATAGACATTCTGCAGAAGTACTTCCTGCTCATGGGGTTGCATTTAAGTATCTGAATGTACAATAATGGGCCACACTAAAGTAGAGAATATATTGCTTTATTGCTATGCTCTTTTAAATGTAATTTAAAATGCCCATAATGTGTGACGATGGCATATTTTTATGGCCGTTTACTGTATATGGAGTTGCTGAGAACATATAGATATTCAGGGTTCTTTCAAGGGTGCTACTGGCTCTTGTAAGTTGGCTATAAAACATTTTGCAGCTGTTTGCCAAGGTACGAGACTGTGGCGATCAAAGACACTGCAGCTTTAATATCTTGATCCTTCTCCCGCTGACTTCAACGAAAATACGATCTGGTACTTATTCAGTAACACACTGAACCTATTCAAAGCAAAACCAGTTTGCATGCCCTTGCAAAAGTCACCTTAGATCCAAGTACACCAATACCTGGTGCCATTACAATCACCTGGGAGCTTGTTACAGGGATCTGTTCACAAGGTAATTCCAAATGCACTCTGTGCTGGGAGCAAATGAGATTTGAGCCTTCTGATTGTTTATCATCCAATCAGATGCTAGTTTATTTAGGACCTCCAGTATGTTTCTAGTAGGCCAGTTTGGACTCAGTTGGGGTGAGGACAGTAACATTGATTCCCCTCCCAGGGTCGGGTCTCAGGCCAGTCCTATTGAGTACCAAGAACACACAAGTTGAGCTGGGAACACGTGATCATGCCATGACTCTTTCACCCCATCCTTTCAGGAAGTTGAACTCCCTCCAACCCCCCACAATGAGACAACACTGCCACACAGAAGGTGGGAAACTTAGCAGGATAGTTCATCCTGACCCAGAAGCAGATCTGAAGCAGCGCTAAATTTGGTTTAAAAAAAATACTGAAGAGACGAAGTCAGAGAGATGGAACTTTTTTATAACTCACCAAATGTATTCACTGGATGGCATAACCAAAGCAGAGAGCTAGCAGGATATGCAGTAAGAAGGGGGCTGGACGATGATAGGAAAACAAAGGACCTGAGGTACACAGAGCCAGAAAGGGGCCAGTGTGCCTGAGCCAGCCTGATAGGTCAGATGTTTGAACAGACAGCCATAAATTGCAAACTGGCCCTGCAACTCTGGTTCTCGGTACCACTAAGGCAGACTAACAAGCCCAAAGGGAAAAGCCCACCCACACCTTTCACTTTTCAGAGAGAACAATTGCTCTGTTTGTGATGCAAGTCCACAGCATTGGATCTCGTAGGGTGCATTCAAAAATCCAGTCGTGTTCTCTGCATGCATTGTTCTGCGTGTGCTGCCGAACAGCTGTCATTAATTTTGGAGCTGACAGCTGGCTTTGTTAGACTCTATAACTGGTACTGATTTGTAATGAGGACCCAACAGTCTGATCTTTATAATATATTTATCGCATCTGACCGTCCTTATTCATAAAATAGATACACAACTCATTGCACAGCATATGTAAGCCAGGAATTTTGCATGCAATTATGTTGAGAAAAAAGCAAGTCAATGAAAAAGAACTCTTCCAAATTTGGCCAGCACAAAACCTTGCCACCTACTGAAGAAAGGATGAGATGACATGACAAATGTAGGATATAATGCCTTGAGCAATGCAGGCTTTTCCTCATAGCAGGATTACAAATGCTGCTTCTCGGTTCACCCAACCCCTTTATATCCTGCAGATAAAGCTCCCAGACTTCGGCCAGGACCTGCAGAGCATAGCACAAAAATATGATGCCTTAATTCTCTCCAGATGGCTGCATGCAATCTCAGAATACACTGGACTATACATACCTTGCTTCATTTCCAAAGAATGCCAAAATTGCCCAGCTTTACTCAGAGTGATGTTATTTTAGGACATGCTAAATGTCCTTTGCCTTCTGTTCATAGCACATGTGGCTGTTAGGAGGGTGGTATAGCCTGATCTATAGATTATGTATTAATTATATTCATTACCTAAGAATTCCCAGTTATCACTTTGAGGGTTAACAGGTTCTTGTCCCAAGATCGGGCCCAGTATTATTCAAATTATTTTATAGTTGGGAAGCTTGCAGTGTACAGCTGCAACACTCACACTACAGGCACTCTTCTATATTTACAGATAGTTTATTAATACATTCAGCACAGTCACAAACACCCCAACTCAGTAAGGTAGATAGAGATACTAAATGTACCTCTGCACATCCATATGTTTTCACCCTTTGCAGAACAACATGAGATGTTAGCCAACATCTTCGTCATCACCATTACCTTCTCCCTCCCCACACCAGTGGTCATCACTGTGGCATCCCCGAAGGTCGACATTTCTCTCTCTCTCCCATTGCCCATAGGCTGGGATGCAATTTTTATAATCATAGAATCATAGTAACTGGAAGGGACCATGACAGGTCATTGAGTCCAGTTCCCTGCACTCATGGCAGGATCAAGTACCACCATTAAACCATCCCTGACAGGTGTTTGTCTAACCTGCTCTTAAAAACTTCCAATGTCGGAGATTCCACAACCTGCCGACGCAATTTATTCCAATGTTTAATCACCCAGACAGTTAGGAATTTTTTCATAATGTCTAAGCTGAACCTCCCTTGCTGTAATTTAAGCCCGTTGCTTCTTGTCCCACCACCTGTGATTAAGGAGAATATTTTTTCTCCTTCTTCCTCATAACAACCTTTTAGGTATTTGAAAACTGTTATCATATCCCCTCTCAGTCTCCTTTTTTTCTAGACTAAACAAACCCAGCTCCTTCAATCTTCCCTGGTAGGTCAAATGTTCCAGCCCTCTAATCATTTTTGTTGCCCTTCTCTGGACTTTTTCCAGTTTCTCCACATCCTTTTTGAAATGAGGCGCCCAAAACTGGACTCAGTTGAGGCCTAATCAGTGCAGAGTAGAGTGGAAGAATCACTTCTCGTGTCTTACTCACAAGACTCCTGTTAATACATCCCAGAATGGCATTTGCTTTTTTTGCAACAGTATTGCACTACTGACTCATATTTAGCTTGTGGTCCATTATTACACCCAGATCCCTTTCTGCAGTATATTAATATATTATGCTGACACCACAACATCTGATGCATATTCAGTAGTGGTTTCTCCCCTCTTCTTGTTTGTATTTCCTCAGCTTACTAATGTTGGGGTGCCCTTCTCCTGTGGATCATTAGTATATATATGGTCTCAATTTACTATCCAATATGTCATCACTGCCACCATAGTCTTGTGCTTAGTCATCTGTGGATGTTGGCCCATGTTCCTGTGGTTGGAAGGCGTCATTAAAGACAAAATCTCCCCCTTACACATTTTCTTTTCAGTTCCCCTGAACTTAGGGATGACCCTTGGCATCTTAGTAGCTTTTGGTCCCTGCACTCATGACCATGTAGGGTGTGCAGTTCCTGATGGGACCCTTTTCCCTACTTCTGCTTCTTAGGCAGATAGCACTCCTCGTGGTACTCCCTAGAGCCACGTCCTTTGCCACCAACAGTTTGATCTTTCTGGTTTGAATGAGCGGTCAATGAAGACCCACTCAGTTGATCCAGAAGTTGCTGCAATAGATCCACCCCCTCCAGAAAAGTAGTGCTGAGTCGAAGGGAGGGCATTTTCCTTCAACTCAGCACAGTGGAGATACTGTGATAAATGGGCATTAGGAAGTCGAAGGGAGATATTTAAGTTACTTTACGTAGCTTGCCTATCTCCCTTCATCGGCCGCCGAATTCCATGGCCGATGTAGACCTAGCCTAGGAGACATGAGGTGCAGCCACTGCTGCACTCCTTCATGCTCTCCCCTGTGCACCTGGTCCATAAAAATACTTGACCTGTGTGTCTGCAAGAACTCAGACCAGATGATCATAATGGTCATTTCTGGCCTTAAAAGCTACGAATGACAACGAAATACAAAAACTTATTTTTCTTTACAACCATTTACTTTGAAAAGTTGTTTGGAGTTTTCTCCTCTTCTTTTTTTTTTTTAAACAAAGCAAAAGTCCAGTTAGTAGCGGAGCACCTAATTCCTTTCTGACAGATTCCTTCTTGCTATGAATTCCCTCCTGTTTTTAGTCATTTTCAATATTATTGCTGTTGATTCTTAGTGCTGACCTTTTGCAGGCCAGACACTATAAAATGATGGCCATTCCTCATTTAGAAATCTGGCAGAACACGTTTTCAAAAAGCATGGGATTTTTCTTTTAATGGATCTTCTTTTTTTAGGGAGAAATGGAGAATTATGTTGCTGACCTTTTTTGGTGCTTGATGGTTTTCTTTTTCAGGTTGCGATTTGTGCTATTTGCCACAGTCAGGACAAAGAGCAGTGGTTTCGTGTTTCATATTTGTTTAAATGTTTATGAAGTACTGTTACAATAGTACTTATAGCAAAGCATATTTTATAGGAAACCTTCCTTTATCATCACTTATAAAACAAAAATGGCTAAAATCTTAAATGATACGGATAGGTAAGAAAATGAGAACATTGGCTCATGTCTCTTATTCCTCATGCAGAGAAAGCAAAGCATACTGTGGAGAAAAACATCTAATTTTTTAGTCATTTCATGAGTAATTAGCTTTGTGTGTATTCAGGATGAATTTTGTTTGCCCTCTCCAGTTCAGTGGAACTTTTACTTGAGTTTTTCATTTGCATGGAATAATCCATTCTTCTGCGTGGGTGGTGTTGGTAGCTCCAACTGTTATTAAGGTTGCCCAACGTTTCCCTTTCTGAGATCCTGCTTTCAGTTGCTTAAAGCTTTGCCAATGGCCAACAATTCAGGATGCTACTTAGCAATGCTGGGTGTCTGCTTCTTGTTTCTTGAGTCATGCTTCAAACTGCTCAATCTTCAGTTTCAGAATGTGATGCTGTGCTTTGGAGACGTCTGCGTAAAACAAAAAGGAAGCTGTGCACTTGCGGGAGCAGATCCTCAGCCTATGCCAACTGACCATCACACAATTAACACAAGGCAGAGCAGCCTTCTGCAGTTAGGCATGCTGTATCTGAGTTCTTTGCACTAAACACTGCTCCAAGCAGTTCCATAGACAGATGCACCAGTTCCACTCGTGTTTGCTTAGGAGCTCCAAATAGATTTGGGATCTCATTCAGATCTGTTGTCGAGAAAGTGGGAAACCAAACAGGTCCAAGACACATTGATGGAACCTACAAGACCCCAAGTCAGTGATGGAATGGGACTTCTGGGGCACAGGCTTGAGAAGCTTGCTGAATGGGTGCCTAACTGAACCGTAAGCGTTAAATTTGTACTCCCCCAGGGACACTCCAAATTGTACTTAACGGATGCAGATGTCTGGAGTTCCTTTATCAATGGGATCTGTGTGGGTACTCCTCTGAAAGCCTTGATCAAGCTGCTTCACCACAAATAAGTGGGAGGCTGGATTTGAATGCACCATGATAGACCACAATGCTTGTTTGCTCTGTGCATAAAGTCTGCCAGAGTACTTCTCGCCTCCACCCATCTTTGTACGGAGCAATGCTGAAGCTGAACAGGAGAGACTTTTCCAGGAGCACCCCTGGTCTTTTTTGTATTGTCCCCAGGTGTCCTGGCCTGCTCTCCAGTGTCAATAGCTATAAATAGCAGCAGCAAAGGGAAAAAGCACCATGTTGTCACCATGATGGTTAGCTGACCTTCTAGAATCTGTATTGAGACTGTACAAGTAGTTCACAAAACAGAGTCTGATCCTGCAGACGTTTCACATGTCAAATTTCCATTGATTTCAATGGCACACCTGTCACGCTGGGCCCATACTACCTGTGTTCCGCTGACTTTCAGCTCTTTGGTTCATACAATGAATCAAATGAATCCCCAAGGAGCAAAGCATTTAAACTTGGTGTATGTCTTGTTTGGTCCATAGCATAAAAGTTTGTCATTCTTCCTGCCTAATTAGATATTGTTCAAACTAAAACAATCTCAATTTGCGGTTGTATTTTATGCTATATTTAATCAGTTCTTCTTGTTTGTCTCTAAATAGCCAGAGAAATACAAATTAAATGTCATAACAAGCGACCTTTGCAGATCATGGAGTACGAGTAATATGTTCACAGTAAAACGCTTTGCTTACTAAGTGGGCAGGCACATTCTTTCCTAGCTTTACCTTCCAAATGGATATAAAATGTAGCTCCGGATAGAGCAAATTCCACTAGACCATCCTTGAGATGGCAAAGTCATGCACCACAGTGTGCAAGAAGTGTGTCAGAAAATGATGATTACAACTTCCTAGCACACTACGTATGATAAAAAGCTGCGTTGGCTACTGCTGAAAGAGGATCATCCAGCAATAATTGGGATTCTAGCCAAACTCCTAGAGAGCAAATATGAGTGATGAGTATTGAGCACATGCCTTCAGTCAGCCATTACATAAGAATTTCATTGATTTAAAAATATTTGATTGAGAATTAGCCATTTCAGTTGTCCCCATTAAGAAGTTCACATTTTCCCATTGCTGCTGCACAGCAGAATGTGACACATTTATTTCACCTCCTGAAGACAGATTAAAGTGATACTGTGGTATTTGGGATACTGCTGTACAAAGAGGAAGCAGAAGGGGTAGCTTGAAAGGCCAGTAACCCTGCACTAGGTAACTAAAGCAGACATTGGGTGAGAGGGAGATGGATGCAGAGAAGTGAGCAGGAGGACCTGGAAGGCTTCAACCTGGGTCAGCTGGTCCCTGAGGTACTGTTGGCCCCAAGTTACCAGCCAACAGCTCCAGGGCTATGTCTACACTTGGTAATTTAAGTCGACTTAGTGTGTCTACACTTAAAAATAAAGTCGACTTAAAGGGGAACTTAAAAAGTCAACCTAGAGCGTCCACCATGGAAGCCTAGGTCGACTTCTAGGGGCTTAGGGGGACCTAGGGGAGGTCCACAGGGGCCGGGGGGGCACCCCTTGCCCAATGCCAGGGGCCTCAGCCTTTGCCCCATTGTACCTAGGTACAATGGGGCAAAGAGGGGCAGGGACCCTGGCAGGACATAGGGGCAGGGTGGGCA
>ML685770.1:22147697-22212027 GCA_007922175.1 Pelusios castaneus
AGCCCTAAGTCGACTTAGGGCTACCCCACGTCTACACTGGCTTAAGTTGACTCTAGGGAGTCGACTTAAGCCTTAGGTCTAATAGAAAGTGGTGTTATAAAGTTGACTTAATTTTAATTGTCGACTTTATTTTCCTTAAAGTCGACTTAAGCAGCTTGCTTAAGTTGACTTAAGGAAACTGTAGTGTAGACGCAGGGTGAATTAAGTTGACTTAATTTACCAGTGTAGACACAGCCCAGCAGAGGGGCAACTGATGGGCCCTGAGCCTGTATGGCCTAGCATTACAGGATGTAATGCCTGCAGAGGTCTGACTGCCACTGCTTCTGAGGTCCCTGGTTGCTCCAGCTGCTGCTATGAGGGACAACTTCCTGGTGTCCCATCCCGGCTGCTATAGTGTGCCTGGGTGGATCAGGGATCCTGGTAACCATTGCCTTTGCCTTACGTTGGTTCCTGGCTTCTGACTTCAGCTCTGACCCTTAGCCCTGGTTCTTGGCTTCTGCTGCTAGCTCTGGTCCAGCTCCAGCTCCTCCCACTAGTCTTGACCACCCATGTCTTGGTCATGACAGATAGTGCCCTGGAGGGGAAGGCATAGAAAAACCCAGCCTATTATTCCTTGTAGCGTCACTGAACAAAGCTCACTTGTCTCCTAGCCAGCCAAGGTAGGTGTCTGAGGGTTTTAGACTCACCGGGGGGAGATTAATGGAAAGGACGGACAACTGGGTGGGTGGATCTCAACAGAAGTGTCCAAGTACAGTTAAAGGGCAGCTGCTGAAGCTAGCAGATAGGACCCCAGAAAAGAGAAGAATTCAGCCCACACACAGTCTTGAAGAGGAAGACTGTGAAACCCTGATCAAAAGGGGTGAGTTTGTGGGCCACAGAGGCTAGGACTCTGAGGATACAATCTGGAAAGAAGACTGTGAAGCCCTGATCTGAAGAGGTGAATGTGAAGTCTGGGGAGGCCAGGACATGAATCACACAGTCTTTGAATTGGGAGTAGATAAATGGGAGCTCACTCTGGGAAGTGCAATCTATGTGGATTAAATTAGAGCCCAAGAGAGAGGGAACATGACTTGAAAGACATTGTTGTGAGTGGATTATTTTTGGAAACCTCAGAGGGTAACTGAGGCAGATTGCCTGCAGGGCCACCCCAGGCCACTAACAGGTGCCCCAGGATGTCCCACATGTACAGTAAGCATTAGCAAATGTTGACTTTCTTAAAGGTGACTGCACTACATAGTAGAGATGTAGCTGTTAATCCTTGGTAAGAATGTTTCCATAAATATATTGTTCCAATTAATCTCACGCTCCAGATTTAAGGCGACATGTGCAATGCCAGATGTTTCCTAAAACATTCTGACAAAATCAGCACCTCTTCAAGTTGGAACGCCATCACCGAGGGAGGCTTGCGTGGCGTGACAGAAATCCAGTGTTGCAGCACGAATTTCAGCATGTCACGCCCCTCCTCCCCCCCTCTTATTCCCTGTGCTTTTCGCTTCTCCGTGATAATTTGTCATGGCTGGTTACAGCGGCACATCATGTTCAATTTATCACTGGAAAGCAAAATGAGAGCTGATTAGACTTTTTTTGGTTGAAATATTTGAAACAGTGAGCTATGGACTAAGCCACGGCACTGTGCTGGAGGTCAGATGGGACAGCTGTATTTGAAGGGAAACCAGCTACAGTATCACTGCTCAAGAGGGTGAAGCTCGTCTCTGCAGGGATGGGCAGGAGTTGCCACACAACAAGAGGTTAACTCCTCTCACCCCTTCCAATGGCTGCAGTCACCCTCTCCACAGCCCTGAAATCTAGGGCAAGTCTACACTACGGAGCCTTAGGTCGATCTAATTTAGGTCACTCTCCGGCCAACGTAACTTCCACCTCTCGCAAAGGTGGAGTAATGATGCTGACTGGAGAGCACTCGCCCGTCGGCAGAGAGCCTCTTCACCAGATGTGCTACAGTGGTGCAGCTGTGCAGATGTGGTGTTTCTAGTGTACCTCTGTCCTTAGTCCCCAAGTACAACAGCTCCTGTTACGCCTCTCCCCTCACCAGGACTGGAGACAAAACGAAAGCAAAACACTCCTTTCACCCCCTTGCTGTGAGATTTCACCCCCTTGCTGTGAGAACAGTAGGAAATCACTCAGGGTAGATTTGTCTGTCTGTAAGAACTGGAGCAGGGAGTAGATCCTTTCTACTTTGTTTTTTGAAATTTACCAAAGATTTGTATTTTTTAAAAAAAACCAAAACAACCCAAACCCTCACTGGCAATCTTTTTAGGGGTAGCTATAACTTACAATGGTTTTAAATGAACATGGTAACGTGACATGAAAACGATTCCGTCGCTGACGAGGGCTCGGCTGTGTGATTTACTGGAGCAGGTTAACGTAACCAGGAGAGTGACGAGAAAGTCTGCTCAGTGCTGGAGCCACAATATGGGATTAGTCGTGTGCCTAAGAGCATGCCCCTCCTTACGTGCTTTGCTGGATCGGGGCTTATGTGGTTTGATGGTACAGGTGTAGGTCAGTGGATGTTTACATGGATAACCCACATACCTGGTAAACATTACAAAGCAAACAACCTCTACCTACTGAGGTGAGTCAGAAAGTTTCCCTGGGCCCAGATTATCCCAAAACTGCCTGTACTGTGGGGTTTCTTGTGTAACCCTGTGGACTGAAGATCTAGAGGGGAAAGACGCTCTCTGCTCTCTACTGGTGAACGGGGGAAGTACTGTTATAGAGTTCTGTTTCATAAGCTTTCTACCCAGTGACACTTTGTGTACAGGTATGTTGGCTCCCAAACTCACAATTGGTTGGGACTGCAGTGAGGACGTGCCTGCCTTGGGATCAAAACGCTGCTCAAGTTTCCTATTTGCTGCTGACCAAGAGCCCTGTGCTGGTGGGAGGACTTTGCAGCAAGAGAAGACATGGACTGAGAATTTCTCAATGGCGGGAAAAAGAGAGAAGGCTTTCTGTTACGCCTCACTTGCCAGCATTGAGCTGGTTTATGAAACAAGCAGTGTTTTTTGAGGGGCAAAGTGACCTAGACATTCTGATGGGGGCTCGAACTAGTGACGTGTGTTCGTTTTACGAGTGACCCGTAGCTATTTGACCTGGGCAGAAGGGTTAGACTTGTCTGCTGCTGGCTACTGTTGATGTGACATTGGTCGAGATGGACCGCTGACGCGGTTCGCTGTGGCAATTCCTAAATTTTTATGAATTTGTGGTTTTCAGAAAACTACAGAAACAAGGGCACAGAAGCTATTTGCTATCAAAAGTACCGCTTGCTTCCATATTTTGACAGAATGCTTTCTCCAGCAGAGGACATGATGAATACTGGGCATTCCAAACAGGTGGGTTAAAATCTATGATCATTTTGACATCAGTGAGGCTCTGTGCGGACACAAGAGTCGGCCTGCATGGATTAGCTTGCAGGAGCAGGGCCGACGTCATGCGATCTTTGACCAAAGCAGAGGGCAGCTTTGCTTCTGTTCAGAAAATAGAGATGGGCGGACGTAGTAACATCCAGCTGCTAATCTCCAGTCTGCCAAGGTCAGCATTCAAAGCTGGGATGTTATATGAGCCACCGCAGCTCACTGGAGCAAGAATCCAAACCAAAATGAGGAAAGCGCACCAGAATAGCTGTTCTCATGAGGCTTCTGCTGTGTCTCCACTCACCGCTTCCAGGATGAGCTCACCCCTGCCAGCTGGCAGGCTCCATAAGGGGGGTTCAGACCGTCCACACACTGTTTGGTGGGGATTGCCCATGTGCCGCTGCCCAGTCTCCAGACCAACAGATGTCCCTCTTGGAGAATGGATAGGACCGTCACTAAAAGGTCCAACACGTACAAACATGGAGCAGCACCGTGTAGCCCTTCAATGGAAATACGCACCCTAAGAAAAACAGCATTTTCCTCTTTATTTTATTTGAGATTTTTGTATAACTAAAAAATGAAAATATTAATAGTTTTCTATGTAAAGATGTGGCACTAATGAAACA
The DNA here is from genome assembly GCA_007922175.1 of Pelusios castaneus. NCBI lineage: Eukaryota > Metazoa > Chordata > Testudines > Pelomedusidae > Pelusios > Pelusios castaneus. The sequence goes on from ML685770.1 coordinate 22,151,692, forward strand.
CGAAGAGAATAGGTAGGAACATAATAGAAGAATAGTGCATAAAATTTCTACATTAAAATCTTATGTCCATGCTCAAGCATTCTGAGAAGTGAATGCACATACACTGTGAGGCAATGGCCTTGGTTAGAGAGAGAGAGAGAGAGAGAGAGAGAGTGTGAGTGTGTGTGTGTGTCACACACACAGGCACACACACTGTTGTGTGTGCTAAGCAAGTAATTACTGATAGAGACTATACTTATGAAGAAACTAACTCTATCTTAAAGAAAAATGCCTGTCAATCATCTATAAATTGCCTGTGATTAATTAATGATATCCAGACCTAAGAAGTGATATGACTATCCTCGGGGAAAACCTTAAGTTCCCTGGGGAGAACAGGTACTTTTCAGAAAATCAGAAGTTAAAAGCCAAATGCCCTGCTCTAAACGAGCCTGGCATCTAATGCAGAGCGAGACGGATCTCTAGTGGTTAAATTGAAACACTGCATGCAGCTGGAGAAATCTCTTTTTAGCATATTCTAAAAGCTAGTGCAACGGGTAAAAGACAAAAATCATACCCCCTCTTCTCCTTGATAAAATACACATTCACCGCTTTGGCTTGTGTATCGTTGCTAGTTTTGTGCAGATAAGTAATTAAAATATAAAATAAGCTGTTTAAAAAGGGGGAAAAAATAGAAGCCTTACCAATGAGAGCCTTAAGCTTCTTACATGCTGGCCATTGTTTTGCGAACACAAATACCAGGTAAATGTAACTGGGTGGTGCAGTTTTCCACCTACAATAATCAAGGCCAGGTTAAGAGCAGCCTGAAAATTTGCCTATTACTATTTTTTACACATCACACAAACATAACAATATACGGTTTGCCTTAAACAGAAGTCCCTTAAGAAGTAACACCTTTCCTCTCATATTTCTTGGAATATAGATACAATGATAGAACAATCGGGCTGGTGAAAATGGTAAGTATTTTGTATGAACACTTTTTGAAATAACAAATGGGAAAAAATGGGATTTGTCATTTTTCCCAAAAATCTATTTTTTGTCAAAAATATTTTTTTCTATTCAAAAGTGAAAAAAAATTATCTCCAGGTGTAAAAGAGTAAAGGGAGTTTTGTTTCTAGTCCTAGCTAGAATTTTTTTAGGTGAATTTACAAAAACAACATAATGAAAGTAATTCATATCAATAGAGCCCTGTGCGGATACAAATATGTGTATCTGTATCTGATCTGCATCTGCAAGAAATGATCTATGGATATCTGCATGGTATCTGCGGATGTGGATATAATGTGGATATCTGCAGATATCTGCATATTTGCAGGGCTCTAGCCCTGTACAGATAAAAATATGTGGATCCGTATCCGATCTGCATCTGCCTGGAATGGTCTGCGGATAACCACATTGTATCTGCGGATGCGGATATAATGCAGATATCCGCGGATTTGCAGGGCTGTACATATCAATTTTAAAATAAATGGGTTTCCATTGGGTTATGATGTATAATATAAAAACACTGCTTTGTCCACTTGCCGTGACTGTAACTAACCTGACTATATGTCTGTTGACAAGTCCTTGATAATTAACGAACTCTTAGAGAATCACACTCTGGTACTGATTTAGTATGCTAATATCTTTAATCTGGTGGGGGGGTGTTAATTAGCTGGTAAAATATACAATTGTCATATATGATATATCTGTATACAATTCATTAGCAGACATTAGTTAATGTTCATTGATGAACCTTTGCAAAACAAGGAAAAAGGACTGGAAAAAGTTTAGAAAAACACACTTTCCTCTAGAATGTCACATGAAATAGCAAACCAATTTTCCCTAAATAATTAGGGAAGAAATGTATTAATACTTCACATTGATACAGTACATTTCATTCCACAGTGCTTTGCATATGAGCTATATACCATATAAGATGATCTAAGTAGGTCAGTAGTTTGGGGCAGGACCATGTTTTTGTTCTGTGTTTGTACAGTCCCTAGCACAATGGGTTCCTGGGACTCCTAATTTCTACCCTATATAAAGAATAAGATCACTGGCAAAGCTTTTGTGGGAGAAAAGACAACATCAAAGTGTCTGACAAAGTGGGATTTTCTCCCATGAAAGCTCATGAGATAAATAAATGTGTTGGTCTTTAAAAGTGCCAGAGGACTCCTTGTTTGTTTTATTGACTTTGAGAGGGTGAGTTTGTCTTGGTGGGATTTGAACCAAGGGCTCTAGGGACTCTGACTGTTCCTAGCCAATGCTAAAACCATTGGTTGCTTGGATAAAGGCAAAGCTACTCTTCAAAATAGTGCTTGCATAAGGGTGAAATGGCACCGTCTAGCAAGCTGAAGCATTTCTTCATTGCATCCACTCATCTTGCAACCTACCAGCTGATTGGGCAAGGATTTGTACCCGTTCTTTGTCAGACACAAGCCAGGCAGAACAATTGGGTATGTCAGAGCTTTACTATATGATATCACAATGGTAAGTTACAGGCTTTTATGACTCTGTAAGTATAACAGACCAATGTAAGGCAAATTTAAATTTTGCATGCATAGGCAGCTGTACCATTGGCTATGCCATTACATGGTTGGATAAACGCTCCTGGAATCCTCATGGGAAAGACTGGAATTTGTAGCACAGACTCCCTTGTAGCATAGATGCTCTTGCATAGACACTGCAAGTAATCATTTTACAGTTGTGCACGCTTCCTCTTCTGAAAACGAGAGCACAAAACTACACAAACATGCCCCATCCATTTTATTGCCTCTTCTGCCCCAAGGGAAATATATCCCTCGAAAGCACCAATCCCTTATAGTGAGACTGTGTGTGTGCGCATGTGCGCACGCATGCACTTTCAGCATGTGAACTCAGAAGCATCTTAAGCAAGGGCTGACACCCGTTGCATTTCAAACACACCCCTGCATGTTTTCTGTCTGCTTCAAAGCAGGTTTTCACATTTTGCTGCTGGCCGTGGCTGTGGTGGCTCCCACAGCCAGCACTGAGAGCATTTGCTGCCTTGTGATAAAGACATACATCAGCCATAAAACTCCTCTGGCAAACCCCCTAGCATTTGTCAGAATTTCCCAAGCCAGTTCCTGCTTTTTCTTGCAAACACTCAGGGCCTGACTCGGTCTCACTCATCTCTGTAAGTGAGGAATATCTCAGTGGCATGATGGTGGCAGAAAACCAGCCCAAAGGACACCTTTCTCTCATTCGTCTGATTCTGATATGTTTGGAATCAAAATGAATTTTATGGGGTCCCATCTAAGTAAAATTTCTTACTCATACTTCAGTACAGAAGGCGGTATTGCATGATCTGCTATAAAAAGGGCCCGTGGGCTCTAAGCCTAGGAATGCGATCACACCTGTGTAAATCCAGAGTAACTCCTCGGAGGCTAAAGGGTGGTAAGCCCAGATACGAAAATGGTGTGAGATCAGAATCAAGTGGCTGCGTTAGCTGGTGGTGAGCACATGCACAGATCCATGGTTTGGATTAATTCGCTAATAGTAGAAAGAACATTGAGAAGGGACCAAATAGTAACCATGCATATACTGAAGGTATGTAACAGGAGAGAAATGGGTAGGGCAAGAAAGAACTGGAAGTTATTGGGCTTGATTTTCTTTTAATCACCCCATTTTTTACTATAATAACTCTTCTGACTTCTCTGGAGTTGTTTCTGAACACAGCAGAGTAGATGTAAACTTCCATGAATGAGCGTGAGTCTTGAACCTCCACAAGCGTGACGTAGCTGAGCTCCGCACCTCCTTGAGGCCTCTCTGTGCCCAGGCACAATTTACACTCACTGTAAACTTCTTCTTGGACTCGGCCACCCGGAATCATAGGAGCAAATCCGAGAACTTACGGCCCCTGCTACCCGATACGGGCTTGCAAATTGTAACTGCAAAGAGCGAGGTTCTGCTCCAGTTTGCCCAGTCACAATCATTTCTAAGAGCCAGGTTCTACTTGAACGCCAGCCCATTTCTTCAAATGCTGCTTAAAATGCTTGGAGTAAACCAAAACAGTTGGTTTCAAAGTATTTTTGCCTTTATTTTGGTGCTATAAGATCACTTTCACTAACTTTTCTAGGTAGGTTGATTGCCAGCAGCAGGAAGCATGTAGTAAATTAATTATAGATGTATGCTAAATTACTTTCATTACCACCCTCTGTTCTGGGATGCAAACAGGAAACCTGATGAAACAGCTTTTTTATATAGCCCCCCTGGTAGTGGACTTTTTCACTCGACTGACACTGTTTTTGAATTCAGGCAAGCTGGAATTATGTGTTTCAGAAAGCCAAGGGCCAATCTGAAAGAAACCTCGACTGTTATAGGAGTATTATAGCTAAAACACACACTGGAATCTGAACTCTCTAGCTTGATTCTAGCATTGGCCCCCCCTTAATGGAGTATATGGTCACAAGCCACTAAAATGATACATCAGGTAGAGAATATAGCAGGTAGAATGTAACAGGGGTTAAAAGTTGGATAGAATATTTAGACTTAATTCAAGAAACCTGGTTAACTACTGGGCATTATTTCTATAGAAATGCACAAGACATAGCAGGTGAAACTGAATCAGCTATTAAACAAATCCATGTACCCTTTTTTCATGTATTCACCTTTATATCAAACTGGGCATGGGGTGTTTTCTAAGGAGCCATGACTTGATGGAGGTAATAGACCTCGGCTGAGCATCACTCTATCAGCTCTTCACAGGCAGTCATTAATCCCCAGGAATGATCCTGTTCCATGATGTTATTAAAATCAATACAGTACATCAGTGGTCTTCAACCTTTTTTGGATCAGCGCCCAGATTTTCAATATTTTCACATTTGCAGTAAGTTTACTGCCCACCTACATAAATTGTTGCTTTTTATAAATTGTCACTGGTGTTAAATTAATTGTTACATTGTCGGACTGTCAATCGCCAATTCTAATTTTCAATTTGTTTACATTTTAAACTCAAATATTTTAAATAGGATATCAAAAAAATTTCATTCAAACAAAATTATTCATTCATTATTCATACAAACTTTTTATAAATTACAACCGGATGAGCGTGGCCATTATCTCCTTCCTTCATTTTTGTAGCGGCCACCAAAAATCACAAAACGCCCACTAGTGGGCGGTATCGCCCAGATTGAAGACCACTGCAGCACATGAAGATAAAGCTGTTGCTAGCAGATCATCATGCACCGACCGTAATTACTAGCTTTAGTATAGTCCACATGACAAGTAAATTAACTACTGTGTAGTTACATTGTAATTACAATGTAATTACCATACTGCCCTAATGTTTGTTACAGATGATTGTCACTAATTCCTATAATCAACAGCTGTACTTAATGATTCAGGACAAATGGCAAGACCCTCCGTTTCAGTAAACCATCCTTATTTATAGCCTATTAATCATGAATCATGATGCTTTAATAATAACCATAAGCTTAGATTTTCAAGAGAGTCTAGCAAAAGGCTAGAGTTTTAACACTGCTCACCTATAGTACGGCTAAACGTTGATGGCCAGACTGATGCCAGGGGATGTGATTTAGACCCAGAAATAAGGTTATCCAGGCTCAGGGAACAAAAGCATGTAACCTGTGAAATCAAGCTTTTAAAGCTCATAAATGGAGGCATCCCAAATCACTCTGGATTTGTGACTTTATAACTTGCTAGCTCTCGGAATTGGCTACTGTTTGACTATGGTAAAATGGATAAAGTGTTTACACTCCATTCAGAAGTCAACCACCCTCCTCTTCCCCCCAGCTTTATCCCTCTCACAACACAACAGGGAGGTTTCATTCCAGGTACTAATTTATCACCACAAGTTATAAAGAGAAAATCTATCTTCTTTATTAGCTTCTTGAATGAAATGCAAAGACTCATTCATCTTAAACATATCAACTTGCTAACATTATTGCCAGAGAGAATAATGATGGACATTGCGAAGAACACAGTCTGGCAGGACGGATTGTAGTTTCTCCTAAATCAGCCTGCATCAGTATGTACACCTTTACTCTTACTTTAGTCTGGTTCTGGGAATAAAAACTCAGACACAGTGAGGTCCAAGTGACTTGCTTAAGGTCATAGAGGAGATCTGAGGCACAACAAAGGCCCAGATTCAGGTCTCTCAAAACTCGGGCTGTCATTCCAGCTTCTGGACCATCTGTCAGGAAAAAAGCACAGGAGCTTCCTTCAGGTTTGGCTCTCAGCTGCTACAGCTCTGTTAGCATGACTCCTGCCGAGAGGCATTCCCCTGAGGGAGGGGTGCCAGTGGAAAGCAAGAGCTGGAGCATTTCTATCTCTGAGTTTCTTAGCCTCCTTCTGTTCCTCCAGGATCTGGTGTGGGTTGGGTAGGGGGGAAGAGGCAACCAACCATCCAGAATGAAATGGTGGGGAGAATTTTGGAGATTTCTTCTTCCCACACTCCTTTTTCCTAATCAGACTTTCTGTAGCTCCCTCCAGAGCTGCAGACATGCTGAAAAGCCGTCGACTTGGCAAGTCTATTTTCTAGGCACCGATTGCAGATGCTGGGTTGTAGGAAGGATGTGTGGGGAAGGTCATCATGGCCATTTTGAGCCACTTTGGAGTTGTGCTGATACAAAGGGTGGCCAGCCTAGATGATCTGCCTTGCTACTGAATTACCTACAGTTTAAAAATGTGAGCGTTTTGTCTGTTCAGGAAGCGATGGCAAGCCCTGTCTTTGTGATAAAACTGTACCCCCTTTTTCATTTCCACAATGGCGGCCCATCCACCCACTGACAGCAGCCACTAGCCATCAATCAGTATTGCACAGTGAAGAGAATGCATTATATAACATGGCTTTAATATGTTCCAGTTTCAATCTGAATTAGAGCCAGAAGATTAAGCACATTGATGAATGAATGATTGTCTTTGCTCATAAATTCATAGGTTGTGACGATCAAAGAAACGTATGCTTGCTGTGGATGAACAGCCCTATCAAAAAGAGCAATACTACCCTATCTGCCGGTACCGAGCTGAACATTTCTGTGGCAGAGAGTTGCGGCTGGTGGTCTTTGTGCTGACCAGATGTGGGTGTAAAAAGTGTTAGAGCCACATACTATTTTGGAACGATTTGCTTCTCCTGGATTTACACTCCAGAAGTGGCCTAATATGTATCAATATAATTTTAAATAGATCAAGGGTATGCATTCTGCAATATCTAGGTGCCAAATGGAGGACTTGATTATACCTCCTACATTGACCCTGGGAATCTAATCCTCTTCACGTTGAGAAGAAGATGAGCTACCCACTTTTCTCCATACCCATCTGAGTATTCTTTTCTGTCAGGGCCGGTCCAACCATATTGGTGAACTAGGGGATCACCTATGGCGCCAGGCTGTAAGGGGCACCAAATTAGATGGAAGAGAATTTTTTACATATGTTATCTCTTATAATATGTGGGGGAGGGGGCACCAAAATCATCGTTCGCCTAGGGCGCCAAAAACTCTTGGGCCGGTCCTGTTTTCTATTGCCTAGAAACTATGCCAGACATACACAAAACCCTCCCATCAATACTGTAGTGGGCAGAGTTTGATTGCCAGACTGAGGCCAGGTCTACACTTACCTTGAAATTCGGCAACAGTCAATGGGAGTTACACAAGCTATGCAGCGGAGCTTGCATAACTCCTGTTGACATCGTAATTCCTCTTCTATGTGGCATCTTCACTGCATTGCACTGATGGGAAATGCGCTCCTGTCAATGCAGCGCTACACCATTTGAAGGGGCAGTTTAATGCATCAGCTTCCAGATCGATTGAGCAGGTCTTCACTGACTGCTCAATCAATCTGGAAAGATTGATCTGACAGCGATGAATTTCCTGCTGTCAGTGAAGACGTACCCTGAGTTGTTTGCAATGTGCTGACCGGTAAACTGTACAAATTTGCCATGGAGAAATTAAATCCAGAACCATATGAGATTAGTTGAGCGCCATCTTCAGAGAATAACCCAACTGAATCTGAGCATTCAAAAATACCCAGCCAATTCTGATTATGTCTGTGGCTGTGTATAATTATACCAGATGTGTGGTGCTGATTTCCACATGATGGATTGCAGGGCAATGTAATACTACTTCAGAACTGAAACTTGGCAATATTCACCAATGAGGTTATTTGAATTATATCCCAGCCTGCCAACGAGTGCCTCGCAAAAATCACAGACCACTGCATTATCTGCAAAATCCACTGGCAGACCAATGTGGGGTTCAGCATCATGAAATTACTACTCACAAGTTCCCAAATAAGAATGAGAAAGATTGTTTCCCATCACATAAATTGCAGGGGCAATGCATAAAATAAAGCCAATTAATTGAATCATTATTCAGATTGTGATAGCTCTGACCAAGATGGCCGAGAGTGACTAGTGATTTTAGATGCCCAGTGTTGAGAAATCTTAAATTGCCCCGATTTTCAGAAAGTGCTGAGAACATACCCTCTGAAGGTGTTTTGAGGTGTTTCAAGCTGGGCTCCTGAAACTGAGTCATCCAAAAATCACTAGTTATTTTTGAAAATCTTGGCCAAATGTGTGGAAATGAGGGGAGGACTAATTTATCTCTATGTTACCCTGGTTTTAATCTTGTGAAAGGCTGAAAAATGGCAAGAGAAATGAGACATCTGTCAGATGAATTGTCCTCTTCTGTATCATCATGACTGTATTAGAATGGTGAATGAGCATAAATATGGGGAAGGTATACGTCTTCTCAACAAGTTTAAGAATATATTTTAGGCACAGTTATACTTAAAGGGTATAATACAGCAAGGTCTGTGCTAGACTGTGAGGGAAGCCATCTAATCTTTGATGCAAGTCTTGTAATGCTATTCTCTTAAAAAAAAACCTTGGCTGCATTTGCACCTTAACAGATTTCCTAAACTATTCTGCAGAGGTGCAGCTGAATTGCTGACTAGAATAGTTGGTTAATTGACTTGGTAAGTGTTATAAAAAAATGCTGAAACAGGAAAATTTGATTTGCGAAAGGGAAACAGTACACTGTGACAGAAAAGGTCACTGTCGGTTTTTTTAAAGCCACTGGAAGAAATATTTTAAGTCCATGTTCATTATGGACAGCAATAGAATGAGATTCCGGATTGACAATCTACCTTGCAAAAGCAGAAACGTTGTACTACATATACTGATCAAAACTGAAGGTTTTCAGAAGAACAATCACTATGTTTTGTATTAACATTCTGACACCACGCCTGCTACCTGGATCCCATATGAGTAACCATGGAAATGCATCCATATCGTGACTGAGCCAAAGCCAATGGAAAGACTCACAGTCATTTGAGTTTGCTTTGGATCATGCTCCAAGTCCTGTGAACATCCATTGGATTCCAAACTTTCGTCTTTTAAAGAAAATCTAAAGGATACCAGATATTAACATTAGAGGTTGACCCAAGGCACAAACGTCACCAGGATCTAGAGCTCCAAGGCTTTCATAGCCCTTCCTTTGCTTCTGTTTCTTTAAGGATTATTTCATGGGTATGGTTTTTCCATCTGCCTTCGACCGTTGCTCCATAAAAGGGACTCGTTGGCTAAACAACAAAATAAGGCTTCGCTGAAAACTTGACGCAGTCCCTGAGCATCAGAGCAACACACTTTCCATAAGGTTACAAGTTAATTTCATGTAAAATGTATGGCCAGTACTTGAACTCAAGTGAAATAGCTTGAAAGTCATTCCTGCACATCTAAAATCTTAATCATGCCCCATATGCCTGTTATATATGTTTATTAACTAACAAGCGTGCCTCTTGACTTGCATTCACAGATGCTTTCCAGACTTGAGCATGCATGTAAATGTGATTTGTATGTCCAAGTTGCCATGCAAATCACCAAATTAGATGCACACTCAGAATGCCTTTCTTCTCAAGAGCACACTCTAAAGGATGGTTCTCATTTACATCATTTTCATTTCCAGCGTCTGAAAAATGAGTTTATCGAAGTTTACTTGCCGCGATTGCTTTCGGAAGCACAGTTTAGGGACTGATCCTGCGTGGTGCTGAAACGTTAGCCCTAATTCAGCAAAGCACTTAAGCATATAGTTAATTTAAACACATGAATAGATCTCACTGGGGCTACACATATGCTTAAAAGCTTTGCTGGATTAACATCAGAGCGTTTAGCACTTTGTAGCATCAAATCCTTATAGAGCCAGGGAACAGTCATTCAGAAAGTTACGTTAGCCCTAATGTCTGTATTAAAAACATGCTGGCCTCTTGTATGATGGCAACGGGGTTGTAATCTTACAGAAAGCACATAAATCTGGAATGAGGAGCAGCTCAAGTGATAAAGAAAGAATATAGCTCGAAGGAAATGGTGAGAGAACCTAAGGAGAGTTATTCAGACATAAGGAACTTGTTATGAAACATTCTGACAGCCTGTTCTACCACCCGTGCTGTGCCAGCTTTAAGATTAATAAATTTATTTATACTTTACACATATGGATACTTTTATTTGTCTGCATTAGAAATGTTGATATCTGCGGTATTGTTGTTTTTAGTTATATTATAACACATTTACTAAGCGTTTGGATTCCCGTTCAACTATGGGGCCTCAGCCAAAGGCAGAGTAAAAATATTTGAGCCCCCACACCCTAGGGGTACACGGGGGCCAGATCTTCTACTTGCTCTTGGTGGTGGGAGTCGGGGGCCCGAGAGCAGCCCCCAGGCCATGTCCCCACTCCTTGAATATACCCAGAATATTTGTTACTGAACTGTGCCTGCTCTTCTTTTAAAAATAGCCACAGTTGTATAATATACTATAAAAACACCTGACAAGAGGCAGAAAATGATTAGAAGAATGGAGGTGACCTTGATCAAGACAAGCAGTATTGAAAGAAAAATAGAGTATTATGCCTAGGATATTTTGGTGAAGTTCAGTAGTGTTTTCCAGGCCATGCTATGAGAGATAACAGTTATGCTTTTCTCACTCTTAAGTATTAATCTGATTTTACTAAGCCAGTCTGAAAATAATCATTCCAGTGCATCATAGCTTTTCGCTGGGCAACTCTACACAAAATGGTCTAGACATCATTTAACCTGTCGGGTTGTAGGAAAGACATTCAGAAGTGCTATTAAAGGAAGATAAACCAGGTGGTGGTCCAGGAGGATGACTGTGAATGCTTGACTTAGATTCAGAAATCCTGGCCCACATTATAGACCTTAGAACACTAGTGAAAATGTGGGGTTTTGACCACATCCATGACGTGATGAGCTAAACCGCCTTGGTTTAGCATGGCTGAGCATGAGTGACATCTGAGCTGCCCAGCAGGTGCCAACGATTACTGCAATAATCCGGCTGAGGTACATTTCTAAGGCACAGCCAAAATCATGTACTCCCCTACATGGCGCTCTGCATGGTCAATCTGTTAGTAATAATGATTACTTCGCCCTTAGACAGTAAATTAAGGTGTATTTCCTGCCCATTAATAAATGAGCCGAAGTGCTGGCCTACTTGTGTGAATTCCATATGGGGACTGGCTGATATATAGCAATCACGTTCCTAATTATTGTCGTCAGGTGTTCGCTGCGTGTTTCAGCGCACTCGGAGACACCCATGCTCTCTCTGATCATTCCATCGTTTCTCCAGCCTGGGTCATGGGCCCTCTCTTCTCCACTGCCCCACTGCATTCACAGCTCATTAACAGGAGTTCCTTCCTGTTCTTTGACAGCCATATCCACCTTTTCCATGCCCTCAGACCAAGGGCATATCTATACCTTCACGCACACACCATGCCTTCATCTATTATGCCTCTCCTGGCACTTCATCTATTACGCCACTCCTTGTGAGGCTTTAAGTCCTCCAGATCTATGTGCCGGGCTATTAACAGAATGTACATTTGAATTCTGTCAGCCAGTGTAGCAGGAGCCTCTCCTGGCTTTCTTGTGCATCCTTTACGTGCTGCTAAATCACACGATCACTTGAAAGGTTTGTAAGCTGCACATTTAACCCTTTGAGCAACAGTGTCCTCCAAGCGAATAGCATGAGTTCTCAGCGGCTAGGTTTGTGGCGCTCTTGTGCTGTATTAATCCCCAATGATTTTCGCAATTGTGTACAGCTGTGTAACTGTGCCAGAAACTCATTGACATTTTTAGATTGAGGGGGGAGACCTACAGCTCCAACCAGAAGTTAGTTGATTCATTTTCACCGCACTGAGCCTGGCTGTTAAATCACTAGCTAGGGATGGATGAGGTGTCGTGTGACTGTATTGAGGTATAATATTTTCCCCTCTGGTATGGTCATTAGGATGCTATATTCGTGGCACTGTTTCGTCTAATCCTCGGGCTGTGTGTGTCATATCACTTGGTAATTTTGAGCCACTTTGAGTGAAAGGTGGAGTACGTTCCAGGGCGATTCGGGGTACTGGCTGTGCTCTATTTCCAGATATGGGTCAATTTACAATGATAGGTTTTGGGTTGGGTTTTTCCAAAACCAGGTTCTCTTTATAAGATGGTGGTTGTGGTATGGTAGCTCCACCAATGGGCTGATCTGGGACATTCCATAAGTCCCCGGTGCAGCACCCGTTCCAATTATCCCATCTTCCATCTTGTTAATTTGGCTCGGAACACCTGTTCCCATTTCCAGCCCCAATCTTCAGGCACTATAAAAACACCCAATGTCTGTTGTTGTGTAACAGAGGGTGGCACCTATTTCTTTTGCAGGTTTTCTACCGCTGGTTCCAAATCTTTATTCTCCTACTTAATTTGTTCAAGCATATTGTGCATCTGGACTGCCTGTTGTCTGGCTAAGAGCACCTGTGGCTTCCAGCGCTCCGCAGCTTGAGTTACTTCTCCTCATGTGTGAGTTAACTCTTCTCCTTCCCTGGTTTGCTCCCTTACTTGCCTGCTCAATACTGTGGCATATTATTTAAACCATCTTACAGCCTTGGCCATGAATTCTTCATTTTTTACTCATCTTTGTTTTTCATAGATTCAGTTTCTGCCATTGTTTTACATAGTCTACTTCATGTTTCCCCACTGCCTTTTTTTAAATTCATATGCACCTCCTTTGCTGGTCGCCCTGCATGTCCATATCTCATCAAACTGTGGGAATTCGCAGGGAGAGGATATATAGGAGTTACCCAGCTCACGGTTTGCTGTCATGTTAGATTGTGATTCCTATAGACAACAGCTCACTTACTTACCATATCAGCAGTTGGGGTCACTGGTGTTGGCTGAATTAGCTATGTGCTTTACTGGCTTTGGCTAGCGGATAACCAGTATAGCAATCTCTGCTAGAACTCCCCAATAAACCACAGATCTGGATTCAGTAAAGAAGGCACCCAGCCAGGTTTATTGTCGACGAAGGCCAGTGATAGCTCCCTGGATCAGTTACACTAAAGACATGTATGCCCATGACAAAGAACCAGCTCAGTAAATGGTGGGTCTTTCCATTCCCCATATAGCCGAAGCCAGACATGCCCTTCGAGGCCATCTCGCACACTGATACAAATAAAAAGTGTGTTGTCCCTCTGGTGCGGTGAGTGACCACCTTTCACCTTAGAATGAACAAGGAGTCTTGTGGCACTTTTAGGTTATGTCTACACTAGAAAAGTTAAGTTGACTTTGTTAAGTCGACTTTAATAAGGTTGACTTAAACTCGATTTTATTAAAGTCGACTTAACAAAGTGGACTAAATTGCCTTAGCTTTAAATTGACTTACTCCACTTTGTTAAATTGACGTAACTACCCTTAAGATGACTTAATAAAGTCGACTTAAGGGTTACTTCATGTCCACACCGTCCTTGGTTAAGTCTACTTAATGAGTGGTAGTAACAAAGTCGACTTAAGCTTTCATTAAGTTGACTTAATTTCTTAAGTCGACTTAATGAAAGCCTAATGTGGACGTGGCTTAATTTAAGTCGACTTAAGCTTCTTTAAGTCGACTTAAATTGCCAGTGTAGACATAGCCTTAAAGACTAACAGCATGATGGTTTGATCAAAACATCTCTATCCATTACTCTGTCATCCTCACCTTATCTTTGGTGTGTGTGTGTGTGTGTTGGGGAGGAGGGATCAATGTGTCTTTGATATCTCTGGGGCGTGTACTTTGTACCATGTCTAGTATCATGTTTCTGGAACATTCTTGCGTGTATATCTTGTACCGAGCACTTCTTTAGGGCTATGTTTTTGCAATCCCAGTTCTGTTCTTGTCCTTTTCTGTGCACTTGGCAGCAGGCTCCCTGACTGCCTCAGGCTCTTACCGTTGGTTCAGAACAGCAGGGCCCAACTAGTACTTTAGCGCAGGCTTCAGACCCGGCCTGTTATACTAGGCCTCATTTCTCAGACGCTCACTTTCTACACTTGCATCGTTAGGCCATGACCTGCATTTTATATGGGTTTCCTTTCAATGGCATTCCACCCAGAGCAGAGCCACAGACACGGAGTGTCGATTGTCACGTCGTTCGGTTGCCATTAACACTAACAAGAGTTATGCACATACATCCAAAGGCGATTAGACCCTGTGCTTTCTGAATCCATCAGGGGTCCTAGCTGGTGAGAAGCGCATCACGGTGTTTGACCTGGCCATGCTTGCAGAAGCAAATGGAAGGGAGTGCCTACTGCGGAGAAGCTGCACCACGTTATACTGCCTCTTTTAAAAAGCTCTAGTACAGGATCACCATGGCTGCAAACTGTGCCAAGTACAGACACTCATCTATAGCCTATTGAAGTCAGTGGAAATCGTTCCATTCGGTTCAGTGGGCTACAAATCAGGTTCACCAAGCTGGTTCCCGCTGAGGGCAATGGAAATCTATCAGATGTTATAGGCTAGCCACAACAATACAAAATGGAACCTTCCCCCTACCCTTGTTCCCCCCCATGCATAATAAAACATTCATTTTAAAAACTAGGGGGGAGTCAGAAACAGCCAGACTGCATCAAACCCGGGGTCTCTCGCTGATACAAGAACCTCCCGCTGACACAGTCCAGTACCAGCTGCTTCAGAAGGAAGGAGCGCTAAACCCAGCTGTATGGCATAACCACCTGCCAACCTTCTGTAAGTAGAGGCTGCTTTATGCCCTGGGCCAGGAAGGTTTATATCCCTGCCTGAACTCTTGTTTATTCTTTTAACTACAATAATGCTGTGCATTTTGGATAGCCATATAAATAGCCAATCGGTCTCTGAATCCCACTCTACTCTTGGCCTCAGTGATACCTTGTGGCAGTAAGTTCCACTGGCTTGGGGCGTGGTGAGCATATCTCTCCCTCTCTGTCTGTGTGCACTGAGCGATACTGTCAGTTATATGTGGAGTGGTGCCTTGGCTCCCCTATGGTAAAACAGGGATTAACTGGCCTGAGGGTGGCAGCCAATCGGCTGCTGAGGGCTGAGAGCTGATCAGGGGCCTGGTATATAAAAGGAGCTGCAGGGGAAACAGTTCACTCTGGCCTGGACAGCCGAAACAGTAGGTAGACTCTCTGGCTGACTGCAGTGAGCCAGCACCCCGGAGCACTCTGAGTGCAGGGCTGAATTGGGAGCTGAAGGGCACCGGGGAACCAGAAGGCAGTGGACTGCGGCAGAGGCTGCATCAGCAGTCCGGGGGCAAGGAGCCAAGGAAGGGACAAGAGCTGGACTGCAGGTGAGTGGGGTGCAGGGAAGGCGGCCCAGGGAAGTGACTGCGTTGTGGTGCAGAGACTGGAGGGAGGTGGAAAGCCACGGTGGAGGCGCTTAGTGTCCCGGGGTGGGGCCCCTCCCTGCTCCCCCAGAGCCCTAGGAGCAGTGCAGGACTCCCTGGCATTGACTTGGTAGTGGCCCAGAAGACGGAGAAGGACTATACCCCGGAAGGGGTGCACTTAGGGCTTGGCCGGACGGCTGAGACCCGAGAAGGGGACTCGAGGGCAGAGTCTGGCGTGTGGAAGCGCGTGGAGCACCGACCACCTGGTGGGGGAGCCATTTGAGCATTCTCCAGTACCACCACCAGGAAGCGCCCATCAGGTGGGTCAAATGCTGCCAACACCCTACACAGGTAGCAAAGACAGATACTGTGGCACATGATGCTACCACCTGACCAGTAACAAATGGAAGGAGCAGTATCAATGAATCAACATCCATCTTTTTTTTTTTTTTTTAAAGAGCTTTATTGAACCGTAAAGCTTTCCGATGACATGTGCTGTCAGGAAATGTTCTAGCCCCTCCATCAGCACCATTCATTTTGAATGGCATTGTTTGTTAGAAAAACAAATAGTTACTTGACTGTGATAAAGAGGTTTTTCAAAAAAAAAAATCCAGTGTCATTGGGATTTGCTGCCCACAACAAATACATGATCGTGCGTAAGGATGAAATCCTAGCCCCACTGAAGTCAAGAGCCAAATTCCCACTGACTCCACTGGACAAAGCCTAACTCCAATGGAAATGAATGGCAGTTAGGTACACAGTTAGGATCAGGGCCTCAGTGTTTATATGGACTTCACCTGTTTAATTAATGAGCCCTCACAACTCCCTCATGTTATTAGTTGTAGTTTGCTGATGGGAAAAACATGGGGCTGAGGAAACAGCTATTTATCAACCATTTCCAAAGCGATAGCCGTCTTAGTCTGGTTCAGCAAAACAAACCAAGAGTTCTGTGGCACTTTTAAAGACCAACAAATGTATTTATTTATTGCAAATTTATTTCTTTTTGAAAGCTCATGTGATAAATAAATTTGTTAGTCTTTAAAAGTGCCACACGACTCCTTGTTTTTCAGTCAACCATGTTCCACACTGATGGTGAGTGAAACATTATGGAAGCCAATGGCATCTCGTTGCTAGGCCTTGATCCTGCAGGGCCACGTGTTATTTTTATTTACATGAATCATCTCATTGAAGCCAATGGGACTAGGCCACAGTAAAGTTAAGTGTACGTGTAATTCGTTGCAAGATTCCAGTTGCTCCTACTTAGTTTTTCCTGCTTAGTGAAGTCAATGGAATTAGCATTGGCCTTTTCTTGAAAAGCTTAAGTGGTGCACAGGCCTCTTGCTGGTCTTCTACAGGGGGTGAATTTCACACTTCTTCAGTTACTCTGTGCATGACGCCTGCGGATTTGGCTCAGAGCAGTTATCCTAAGCCCATACAGTTGGTCAAGCTGGTGCTAGAGCTACTGAGTGCCTGGCTCCCAATCCTGTGCTCATTTCCCAAGACCATGTGGCCTACCAGCTACACACAATCACATACTGTCTTGGTAAAAGCCATGGCTTTCAATTCAAGCTGGGTCATTAAACCCAGCGTGGCTTCAAAATGAAGATGATGCGTATTAAGCCAAGTTACTTTTCCCCTGCAATGACAGCACATTAACAAAAGTGCAGCTGCTAAATGAGAGTGGTGTGACCTGGCACGATAGGTCCTTACACCCCGATCCAAGGCTCACTGACATCAGGGGGAGTCTTTCTATTTGCTCCCCTGGACACTGATCAGGCCCATAATGAGAAACGTTCTTCAATGATAAATGATTCCACAGCAGTGGACAATTCCTCTCTCATTCAAAAGCTCACTGAAGCCAGCAAAGGCTTTGCCTTGAGTGTGGCTCCATCTACACTATGAGCTAGCAGGATGATTTCCCCTGCTCGGGTGCACATACTTCCATAGGTGTCAACGAACTAGCATGAGTATTAATAGCAACGTAGTTAGGGTAGCGTAGGGATGGCAGTAGAGGTATGCGGAGTACAAATCTTCCTGAAACCAGTATGTCTGTACTCATTTAACGTAACCATGCTGCTGCTGCTATCCAGGTTACCACAGCGACAATGCTATCTCGACTCATGCTAGCTCAATGAAAGCAAGCCTGAGGCTGTGTACTCAAGCACAGAAATCACACCCCAGGCTCAGCGTGTCGCTGTAGCTTTTCCTGGACACTGGAGCAGACCTGTTCATCTTATGGAGTTCCGCGAGTGAGAAGAAGAGCAAAATACAGGCTATATTCGTTTAAGCTCCCTATTGGTAAGAGGAAATATCTAAAGAAAAAGTACGCAGACCTTCCTCAGTATAGGAATGGGTACTGCATTGTATGTTCCAGCCCAGCTAGACTTTTTCTTCTTCCTTTTAGGCTTTTCCTAGACAAAGCAAAGTATAGAAACCATATAGTATAAATGCAGAATTCGACAGCTAAAGGCATGTCATTGTTACAGTCAATTTAAGAAACACAAACAGCCATCTCTCAGTCAGCCTGTTAAAACAGCATTAGACTTCACTCATGCCATTCACTTCTTTCTTTAGTCCCTCTTGTTCTTCCCTCAAAGGTTCCATCTCAGGACCATCCTCCATTTTTTCTTTGTCCCAGCTATTTCTGTCCACTGTTTCTGTCCATGTATGTTTGTTGTCCTTCATTTTCTCCTCCGTCTCTTTTCTCTCCTTCTCTTCTTTTGCCAACATACGGTAATTGTAGTAATTCATGATGAACAGGAATATTCCTGCCAAGACCATCACAGCTCCACATTTAATGAACATGTATTTGTAATCTCCAAAAGTATCTATAAGAGTTCCTGTGAATCACAAAACAAAACATAGTTTAGAAGTGAAGCCAAAAATCTAAAATCATAGTGGCTGCCAATTCTGAAAATAAGGGTTACTGTTGTGATTTTCGAGTAGAATAGGACATTATCTATATTTTCTAATAACTTATTATAACTGATTCTGCAAAGACTTAATAAATGTTTAACTTCATGCCCTCTGAGTTGTTATATTGAAATCAATTAAACTATTCACAATGCACAAAGTTAACCAGGTGCTTAAGTCTTTGAGGCTATGTCTACACTTGCAAGTTAGCTTGAATTTAGGAAGCTTAATTCAAACTAACTTAAGCCTTGGCCACACTAGGCTTTCACTAGTTTGAATTAAGGGCTTCCTTAATTCAAACATAAATTCAATTGCTTAGTTTGAACTAACTCTTAATTCGAAATAGTTAGTTCGAATTAAGTCAATGTGGCTGTATTAGTTTGAACTAACTGCTTAGTTCGAACTAACCGGCAGATTGACCTTCATGCAACCGACTAATTCGAACTAAGGACATGGCTAGTTCGAACTAGCGTTCTAGTCGGGCCATGCTAGTTCGCATTAAGTTAATTCGAACAAACTAAAATTAGTTCGAATTAGTTAGTTCGAATTAACTGATTCGAACTAGCTTTTATAAGTGTAAACATAGCATGAGTGATTAAAGACTTGCACTGTAGTTTCCAAATTTCTTAGGCACATCAGTGGATGAAAACTAGAACTATATAATAAAATATTAGAACTCTTTAACTGTTGTTTTTGTGCTATTAAGTGAATTTATGACTTGTGCAAACTATCAAATTACTGAAGTCTTTTGGAAAGCACCAGCTTCCCTCATCACCTTGCCACCAGCATGTCTCCACCTTCAGCTGGAAGAATCACCTGATCCAACGCCCATGCAAGTAAGTGGAAGTCTTTCCATTGATTTCAATGGGCTCTGGATCAAGGCAGTGTGAATAAGGTTCACCTGGTTGAGTCAGTCTTCGGTTTCTCTGCACTTGAGGCTGCATAAAGAGGTGACCATTGTGACAGTGGCCTTTCTGATGATGGTACATCTGGCCATTAAGAAGCACACTGTGCCCCATCAATTCATTTCTTCACAAGCCAGAAACATCAATCAGTTGGCAATGACTTTCAGTCAATACCAGCCTTGTCTGCATTGGAACTAGTACTCTACAGGTGAAAGGGAGTTCCAGAGAACTTGAGAACATTAGCTGCAGAGAAAGCAAAGCCAGTGCTGTCCTTATTACATATTTTCCATAAGACAAGGTAGGTGAGGTAGTATCTTTTATTGGACCAACTTCCATTGGTGAGGGAGAGATGCTTTTAAGTGTACGGAGAGCTCTTCTTCAGGTCACCTGTAAAAGCTCAAAAGCACGTCTCTCTCACCCACAGAAGCTGGTCCAATAAACGATATTACCTCATCCAGTTCATCTCGCCAATATCCTGGGACCAACACGGCTACAACACCAGGGCATACAGACATTTTCAGTGTCAGGAAAAATGTGCCAGTTCACACTCGAGATTAACACCATGGTAATATGGAATCATTGAAGAGATAGGGTTTAACTGAAATGTGAGTGTTCTCCATTGTGTCAAACAGAACATAATGCAAATCTTGTGAGCCTGAAGAGTTGTGAATTGGAGCAATATGGACTGAATTGTATCATCCCAAATCGTAATTAAAATGAGTCTGACTTCAATCCTATCCTTTCTAGTTCCTTCTTGAAATTAAAAAGCTGTGTATAAGCTCACACTTTTTGGAACCAATATTTTCTCCTTGAGAAGTGAAACCATTAATTACTTCCTGAATGATAATTAATCTGGTGAAAGTCTGGTGATCAATGAGCCCAAAGTATGCTTCCACTAACTAGTTGTTTTATGAAATTATTATTTCAGCTGGTTTTGGCTAACAATTTTCTTTCTTTCTCTAGAGCCATCCTGGTACATAGCTTTCAATATATTGTTTTATTGACGTTACTCATGAAACATCAACCAAAGGTTAATTACAGCAATTCTTCTTTCTTTGTAATCAGGAAGATCTGGGGGTCTGTGAAATAGGTTTCAACAGAGGTTTTAATGAGTAGAGTATTGGAAAATTCAACAGTAGGACAGGCTCGCCTCTTTTCCTTTGAGAATAAGAGAAGTTATAAAACACACTGGGAACAATTTACTTAGTTCATTAAAGCAGAACCATGCAGTGTGTTATTAAATTCCAAAGAACCAATAAATTTGTTGCTTATTAAAATGATGAAAAAATACTCCAAAACTAATATTACTGACTATTACACAGTACTGTTTTGGCCTCATTAGCAGTCTTTGGCAATTAGCTTAATCGCCTGCATAAAACATTACAGAAATTAGAAAATAGTCACCTTAAAACTGAATTTGCTTCAGTTTGCTGTGAATTATATAATGGCTCATCATAAAAAGAAGAGGGTACAGCTGCTGAGCTACACAGGGAAAGGAAGAATTAAATTGCTCAATAAAATGTGAGCAATTGAAGCTTAGTTGGATCTTGGTTTTTTTTATCCTATGAAATCGAAAACCTTATTTGCACTATCTTTGTCTTGTGTGTTCCTTGGATTTACTATCACGTACACTTACTTTGCAAGACCTATCCCAGCTCAACAGTTCTATATACAAATACTTGCAGAACACCTAGTCCGGTTAAGAGTTGACAGCCGATCAGTGCACGAAAAGGTGCCTGATTTATAGTACTAGCAGCAGACAGTTATACTATCCAGCATGCAGGTGAATTGCAATATTCTCCTCCATCTCACCTGCACCACCCTCTGTTATTCCTGCCATTGGCTCCTTGTACCCAGGTTTGATGAAAGGCCCAGGAAAAGTGTGTTAAATAATTATAGTATTTGGTTCTTGATGGTATGGTAATTTATAGTAGATGCTAATAATGAAATAATAGGAGGTCATTTTATTCAGGGAAAAATATGTACCCTTCTACTTCCTGCCAAATTACTCTGGCGTTGCCAAAGGTTTGGACATGCATTGCTAGTTTGGACGCTGGAGGAGAATTATTAAAGTTAGATGTCATAAAGTAGGCTAGCCCTCATCATTGTCAGCTGAGTTCAATAGGCTAGCTCACATGTGTATGCTGCTCTTCTCGCGTACCAGACGGAGCAAACACACACAGGCTATGTCTACACTTATTAAGTTGACTTAACAAGGTTGACTTTAAGTTGACTTAAAATCGACCTTGTTAAGTTGACTTAATGGAGCGCCTACATTTAAAGTCAACTTAAGTCGATCTTGCTAAGTCAACGTAACAGAGCCTGTTGTGTAGACATACCCATCTACACTGGCTTTAAGTCAACTTAATAAGGTCGATTTAAGCCTCAAGTCGACCTTCAGAGGTGGTGTCATTAAGTCGACTTAAGAAAGCGCTTAAGTCGACTTGACAAGTGCCCAGTGTGGACACAGAATTCTGTAGGTTGACTTAAGCATCTCTGACTGCTGCCAAACTGGAAGCCGTGCACCAGTGAGGCTTTCTTGTTCTTTCAAAACCAAAAGTTACTGAATGGGGCAAGGAGAGGAGAGAATACGGAGACAGGGAGTATGTGTGAAGGAGGGCTATAACCATAACTGATGTCACCAGCTGCTTTTCTATTGGCAGCAGACGGCCTCGTTTTTATTTGAGGTAATGTAAACAATTTAGAACTCTGACACTAAACACTAGATAACATCCAGGGCCTATATCCTCAGAGTATTTATGAGCTTAATCCCATAGATTTCAGAGGTTGATAACCCAGATCCTGGTACTTTTCTCCCTTTCCATGAATTCTACCAAATTCACAGAGATGCTGCCTAACTTTCCTGCAGTATTGACTGGGGGTTCTTATAGGTTGTTTTTGTATCATCAACTTGTCGTGCCACAAATTGTAATATGGTGCTTGATAACGCTGAGAAAATGGTTTCTGAGGAGATCCTTTGACAATGCTGGTCAGCATTGACAATTTTACCCCATTTAGCTAACACTCAGCACCATGCTAGGCACTTTACAATAACATAGGTCCCTGCTCTGAGCTGCCTTCGGTCTAAGATAAAACACAAGCCAAAGTTGTTCATGTGTGAAGTACTGACGTATGAGAGAAGAATAAAGGTATCCAGATCACTTTCAGACTTATTTTTGGAATACACTATGTTTTTTTAAAAAACGTAAGAAAAAGTATATTCTCAAATCTATTCAAAATAGATTATTTTTCCTTTTAAAAACAGCCAATTTTCTTCATGCCAGTCTTACACACTCTCAGCTTGGCCAATAGGGTTCAAGTTGGAAAAATCTATTAATGAAAATGTGCCAAGTGACTTTACAACCAGCACATACAGCTGCAGAAGTTTAAAGTATTTACAATTGTGGCTGTTTAGACCATGTCCTGTCAGACAAATAAGAAACATCAGCCATGACCCTGGTGCTCCAATCAGCAAATGGGACTACTATCATGTTTAAAATTAACCACGTGCTAGAGATTGTGATTTTAAGCAGTCAATGTTCTGCAGAATAGAGACCCTGGCCTGTTAACACTTGTGCATGTGAATAAGTTTACATCTATAAATAGTCTCAGTGCATAAAATTGCTTCGATGTGTTCAAAAGATAAGGTTTTTAGGCCTCATCCTGCATCCATGTCACAAACAAAACTGTTGATTTCAATGGAAATTTTACCTATGGGACACATGCAGGTTCAAGACCCAAGTAATGAACATGAGAGATGTTTTTAATATTGCTAAAGCAACTCTAAGAGAAATCAGGGAGGACAACTCTATTACCTTTATTGTGCTACACATCATTACTGGTAAAAAAGAAACATAAGTGGGATTGAAGCGGAGAAGATGAAGTTAGAAGCACCCCTACCCCAGGACCTGTATTTATCCAAGTACAGTGGTGCCTTGACTTACGAGTTTAATTCGTTCCGTGACGGAGCTCGTAACTCAAATTACTCGTATGTCAAATGCTGGGCGGATGTTGCGGCGTTCACTGCGCCACCTAGCGGTGGGTTATCTGAAGCTCGGGCTCGTAACCCGAATTTTAGCTCTCAACTCAAAGCAAAAAATCGGCCGAGAGATGGCTTGTATCTCGAAAAACTCGCTAGTTGGGACACTCATAAGTCAAGGTACCACTGTATTAATCTGGAATTAAGAGCAAAAGCCAACATTTCAGTAGACGTGTCGTACAGAAACATGCTCACCTCCAATAGGTGGTCCAAGCAGGATCGTGCAACACTCCGCTATGGTGACAAGCCCTACAGCACTTGTGAATCGCGGAGCTCCCACCAGATCCATGAGGGTTTCAAAGAGCATAGCACAAACCATGCCGAAGGCCAAGCCAAAAAAGACAGAGTATATCACTAGACCCGTGTAGCCTGTAGCTAAGGGGCACAGGAGATGGCAGGCGCCATTAAAAGCAATTGAAAAGCTGAAAAAATACTGGATCTTTGGTCTCACCCATTTACTGTTGGCAATAATTCCAGTGGTGGGTCTGGCGATCATATCCACAATGGCCAGAATAGAAAGAAGGAAAGCCGCGGAGTATTCATCAATGCCAAGGTGCTTCGCGTAAGGTGCCAGAAAAACAATAGGGGCAAAAAATCCTAGAAACATGAGCACATTTCCAATCAGGTAAATTAGGAAACCTCTGTGCTTAAAAAGGGACAAATCAAGGTACTTATTAAACTTTTCACAGCAGTCTTCATCCTCCTTTCGTTCCGTTCCAGGCAACAAACTGACAGGTTTGGCATGGATCTTTTCAACTGAGCTTTTATGAGGCTGTTCTTTGGCAGCCTTTTCAGTTTCCTGGCTGGTTTGTTTTTGAACAGGGCCAGCTGCCGTTCCAATGGGCCTGAAGAGAGCACCAGCCACACAGCAGTTCAGTAAAATTGCCCCAAGAATAAAGAAACTGCCCCGCCAGCCAAAATTGTCAAAAAGGAATTGATTCAAAGGAGCAAGCGTGCAAAGCATTACAGGGCTTCCAGCCATAGCCAGGCCATTTGCGATGGGTCTCCTTTTCAAAAAATATTTCCCGATGATTATCACTGAAGGCTGAAGGTTAAGAGCAAGGCCAAATCCTGTAATGGAAGGGGAAAAAAATAGTGATAAAAGGTATCATCTCCAGTGCCAATTGCAATGCAAGGCAGATGGAGCTCCCACTAAGGAGCCCTTCACCAAGTGATGGTAACAGCAGAATGCTGGGGACAGAAGGCTCAAGTGAGGCAGGAATCATGTTGCTGTTCCGTGTTCGTACAGCACCTAGCACAATGCGGTCCTGACTTGGCTCCTAGGTGTTTATGGTAACATAATTAATAAGAAGTCCACACAGGATACAGTAAACACTGCTGAGGAAATTCCGGCCAGCCTGTGGCCCCTAGGATAACTTGGACATGTTGCTGTAACTTTGACTGGCCCCCGGTGCTGTCCAATTTACACCTGAGGCCTCCTCAGCCCCCAGTGCAATGCAGGTGCAGGAAAGTGCAAAGTTGGCTTTAAGACACTTTCCAGCCCTTTCCGCATGGGCTGCAAATCTCGCCCTTATTGGCCTGGCTCACAGAATATAGAAATCTATATCTCTAAAAGGCCAAATAGAAGTTAACAGGTTCAAATGCTTTTGTCCAGGCACAACAATTTTTTACACTAACCTTTCAGTGCTTTGTCACGGCTAGCTTTCATGCTAATATGATGGCTTGTTCTCTATGACATGGTCTCTCATACACTTTCATGAGGTATACCTGGACTTGACTAGTGCTTTTGACTTTCAATGAGGCTTCTGACCATCTCATGGCACTGAGTCGTCGAGTTAATAGAGCGGCTTTTAAACTCATTCTAGCAATGAGCAATAAAGCATGTTATTTAGTAATCATGGTAGGTCTATCAGTGTCCTGGAGACCACTGACCATCAGGTGTTGGTGAAGATGGTGTCATCTCTGTCTCAGATCTGTAGCATGACTTTCAAGTGGCCATGATCATTCCTGAATACAAGCACTAATAGGGGCGCATATGGTCACTCGCCTTTTTCACTGAGAGGCCGATGGGAAGCTGTAGGATTTCAATCTGTCCGCACCGCTGTTCAACTGCCAGAGGTGAAACAGCTGTGGAACTTGAGAATTCACACTAACTTGAACTTTCATTTCTTTGACAGCACTGTGGTCCATCTAACAGTGGTGGTCAAGGCGGTTTTCTTAACATTGCTGACTTACGTATTCTCAGATGGCAAGCTTATAGAAACTTGAACAGATGAACCACCTCATATGCAGACCTCTTCTTGGGTATCCATGACTGTGTACAGCCAGGTTACACGATAATATGCTCCTAGATGGTCTTAGAGCTGTGCTTAGACAGTGCCCACTAAATAAATAAATATAGCGATGTCAGCTTTAGGCATACACAGCATTTGGTATTCAACCACTAGAGGGCAATATGCTTACATGCTCAATTACGACTGACATCCAGTCCACCGGAGGACTGTGGCAGCTGAAGGAGGGCAAGCACATCTACGTATGAACAAAGAGAATAGCAGTCATCGCTTCCACAGTTAATGTATTGATCTGAACAACACAGGTTAGAGGCAAGAGATTAAAAGGCCTGTGCGATCAAGAGAAAATGTACACTGCAACAGCAAAAGTGATGGCCACTGCTTCTCATGCTAATTTAGGACCTTAGAGCGATGAGATATTTACATTTAAATTCCTTTTTATTATATATATATATATGTTTTTAAAATAATAGTAGTAGAAATCTACACAGGTAATTCAGCCACCTACCTGATCACTAGCTCTTCGACTGCAGGAAGTGAAAGCTCTTTTCTACATGTTGTGACTGTCTGCACATTCTTGGGTTCTTTACGAGACCAGCAAGGGATCTGTTCTACTTAAAATATCTTTTTAAGTTTCTTGTTTGACTGGCTGAAGTAATAGGACCTGATGCAGTGAAATGTAATCACAGGATTTCTCTTCCCTTCCCATGCTGTAAGTTTTTTTTCCAATGTAAGTTTTCTCCACTCTGGCATCTGACGAAGTAGGACTTCGCCCATGAACGCTCATGTGAAAAATAAATTTGTTAGTCTTTAAAAGTGCCACAGGACTCCTTGTTTGTTTTAAGTTTCTGTTGCTGACATCCCTTATAAAGTAAAATTCTAAAAGTAATGCATATTGGTCTGAAAGTTACATTTCAAGAATATAACACATTTTCCACCCTAGCACTTAACTAAAGAACGATCCCCTGTAAAACAAAATTGAAATGTAATGCTTGAATTGAGACTATTAGAGAATATGAATCCTGAAAAGAGGGCCATGAAGATTTTTTCCAGTCCATTGATCTATATAATTACTTTAATTGTGCAGTACCCTGATTAAACATATCACTTTACAGAATAAAATATAGGAATGTCAAGGTCCTTCAAATTAATTAAGGAAAGCTATTGGTAATAAGTAATATTAGCTACATATAATTCCACCAGTGTTACACAATTCAAATTCCGCATGTGCTATGATAATCAAGATGGTATTAAACACTTTCTCCCCAACTTTCATGCTTTCCTTTTCAAAAATTAGCCTCATGTTTTGAAAATTCAAAAGGAACTACCGAACAAATACAATGTTAAAATAATCTCAGAGCTATATCCTGGGTAAGAAATTCAAAAAGAGATTTGAAGTCCATTGACATGCTGGGTTTAGGGCATCCATAAATATGGTGGGGCTGCTCTTTAGGTGTAGATTGCACGGTATGCACAATGGGTGAAATTCACAACTCTCCAACGGTAAGATCTCTAACTCTAAAGGCCAGATTTTTCAAAGTATTCATGCATCCAATTTTCATTGAAATGAATGCGAAGTAGGCGCCCCTATATACCTTTAAAAATCTGGTGTCAGCCCTCCAGAAAAAGGTGTAAATGAGACTGACAGGGTGTACAGCTCTTCTGCTGGCTAAGATAACCCACTGATCACAGAGAGCTGCACAACTGTTGGGTTAAAGAAGTAACTGCAGTTTTAATTCCAAATTTCGTAGCCTCTGTCAATGTGTTTGGAACCTTACCATTAATTTTAATGGAAGTCTTTCATGGGAATCTACAATGTACATTGTCCAAAAGAATCACTTTGATCAGAATAAAAATTAGGTAAAATGCCAACTATCCATTTAACTAATCATCAATTAGAATCCTAGATTTTCCAACCATTAATTTACAAGTGAGTGATAAAAATTAATTCCTGCTAATTAGGATTTGATAGTTTCAAACTGACTGACTGGACAGTGTAATTACTTTAAACTTTTTTTGCTAATTTTATTCTGAAATATTAATATCCATTTTCTTCTTGTTGGCTATCACAGCAAGAGGGATCCCAGACCTTAAATTGCTCCCCGCAGATGCGACTTTGGCACAAATCAGTCAAGGGTGTGTCATGGTGGTCTACGCGAGGAGGTCACAGGTGAAAAGAAGTAAATCTGAGCATGAGGGAAACCAGCCTTTCACCCTATTAAATAGATTCCACTTATTATGAGAACTGATGGATAAACGGGTTTTTTAAGGAGACCCCGTAACAACTGCTGTTCTCCGTTACACATCAGCATAGGTATGTCTACCGCAATCTCAGGATGCACCTGCAGCTCAAGACAATAGACCCAGGCTAGCTTTAGCTTGCTCAGGTCCTGGAATAGTGATGTTCACGGCTCCCCATGACTAATTACCCAGGGCTCCAAGTGAGTTTGTACAGCGTGTGCCGCTGCTTGCATTTCTGTGGCTTCGTTCTTGCAGGACCCAAGCTGGCGAGATGAAAGCCAGCTGGGCTGTGTCGGTGCAAGGTCCAATCCCATCCTGGGATTACAGCACAGACATAACCTAATGGGCTCACTTTCAATGGCCTCAGAGGCTGTCTGGTTTTTCCAAAGAGCACAAGGACAGATTTTGAAGAGCCCAATACTCACCCCTCAACAGCATCTCACAGTCCCTGCCCTCTCCTTGGAGTCTGTTCCAAAGCCCATTAAAATCAATTTGTTTTTCCACTGATTTCAATGGGCTTCAGATCAGGCCCTTAGGCCAAAATCCTCCTATTGAAATCAACAGGAGTTTGGCACCTCAGTTCCCCAGGCCCTTCGTCTTTACTCAAGCCGACAGAAGCCAAGAAGACCAAAGGTTGGATCCTAAGCGGTGAAGAGCTCTCTCAACATCAGGGGTAGTAATAATAAATACACCAACAGTTGCATTTCAATGGGACTTTCCTCCTGAGGCTCTCTCAAAATGCTGTGTAAATAAGGATTGGCCATAAAACTGCCACACCACCACCATGGCAACAAACAGCCAGAAACCAACATTTTTTGGCCAAGGTTTGTGAATCGTTTCCGTTTTCCTGCCAGCTCTCTAGGCTAGCACTGATCAGTCCAGCAACACGACCGCCCTGTGAGTTAGCTAGCGGGGGATACCGGGATGGCCTCACACCACCTGAAATGCTGCAGCGTCTGGGGTGGAATACGGCAGCCGTTAAACGGCACACAGCATCACTCCAAGACTGTTTTGGAAAGGAAGTGAAGATTACAACCCCACCCAACTGAAACAGCAAAAGGAATTAGAGTTAGGCAAAATGTGTGTATTTTAATTGACATTAGGCCACAACGACAGGGCAATCACCACTCATCCAGGGGATATTTAATGACCACTGGTGGTCAAGTATTTGGTTTTATGTCTCATTCCTAAGGGAATAGCTTTCATTCTCTCTCTAATATCCTGGGGCAGACACGGCTACATCCATGCTGTGTACATCATCCGAAAGATGGCAGCCCCTACAATGGGATGTTCCTTTGCAGTAGGTAAGATACTGCTTCCCCGACTCAATGATTACATGAATTTGCAGCTGATCTCCGTATAAATGGAGACAAGCCATACCTTAATCGCCAGCAAGTGAGAATGGTGTGTCTAATCTATTCAGCATAAATTGCTGCATTTCTGCGTCCAACCTATACCTCTGAAGAGATGCTAGCCTCATGCCAAAGGCAAGAAGCTCTAGCAGAGAGTTGTGGCTGGTGAGTCCCTCATTTTTAGGCTGGCCTGTGAACGTACACAGGGCGTGCTCTTCTACGTCAAAGCGTGTGTCCATGTCAGATTAAACGGGAGATCAGTGGAAGTGTAGTTCACTATACATTGCTGTATATATCACTCTCCGACAATGACTTTTCCTCCATCGTGTGATTCGCAAGCTGGCTTCATACTTGCCCATAAATGCTCCCTTGTCAGGTCTGCCCAAACAAGGTGGAAAAAAACCCAAAACCACTTCAAATATAACGAGGAGCATCAAGCAAATTTGGAGCATTGCAAACATTTTCGTCACTCTTTGAAAAATCAGCATTCTCTCCTGAGCACACTAGCAGCCGACCCAGGAAATTATAGGTTAGTGACTAAGGTCTTGTGTACTCGGGGGGGAGTTTTACCAGTTAGACCAGTACTGTTTTACAACCAATAAGTAGAGGGGTGCGTCTGCACTTGTAATATCAGATAACACCACTCCTTTATGTTCACTGCTGGTGGACGGATCTCAGGCAACCTGCAACTTTGTCAGTGTTCATGACCAGGACAGTTACATAAACCTCTTCAAAGATACGCTATTTGCATTGCAGGTTCTAGTGGGAATTTTTAAAGTGTTTAAGTCCACTGGGAGGTATGCACCTTGCCCATAGCTTTAGGGGCAAAAATCTGGGCCCATGCCTTCTTGTCTGTTTGTACAGCACCTGGAACGTGATCCTGATTGAGGCCTTTACATGATACAAATGAGCCTGATACAAATAATTATAATTTGAAGGGGAAGCTTTCCCTAGAGCAACTTATCCCCTAATTGTCCATAATGAGGAGGAGTCTAGTACCTTCCTGTGATACAGGTGACTGTCAGGGGCAGGTTGCCAGCTGAGAATGTCCTCTGGTTTGAGTCACTGCAGCAACTTCTATGTTCCTGTGTTAGGAAGGCAGCTCAGTATTTACTCCAAAGTATGAAGCGTTCCAGAATGGTACATTCCTATTCACTGTTGACAGTGGAAATGCTCATGTAATCTAGTGCAAAGGTGAGTTGTTTTACCTTAACTATTGCAATTTCTTAGTGGGCATTTGTTTGTAAGAGAGTGCTGCATTGGGGCCCCCCGACAGGAATTCTGGGACCCATGGCAGAGTAGTCAATGGCCCTCCTTGAAAGGGATGGCTGAGGTCCGAGCAGAATTCCAGCAGAAGTTTTTACTGAGGGGGCTGAAGAGGCCGTATCTGATAAGGCTGTATCTCAGGAGGCCATAGCCTTCTATCTGAGGAGTCTGTATCAGCTTCCTGGGTCCCTTGGACTCCTCCAGGGGTATGTCTACACTAGAAAAAGTTAAGTCGACTTTATTAAGTCGACTTAGTCCACTTTGTTAAGTCGACTTAACTGACCTTAAGTCGACTTAATGAAGTTGACTTAAGGATTACTCCCTGGCCACACCATCCTTAAGTCGACTTAAGGAGTCGATTTAAGGCTTAAGTCGACCTAATGGGAGGTTGTTATTAAGTCGACTTAAACTTTCATTAAGTCAACTTAAGGAATTTCTTAAGTTGACTTAATGAAAGTCAGGTGTGGACGTGGAGTAATTTAGGTCGACTTAAGGGTCCTTAAGTCGGCCTACATTGCTAGTGTAGACACACCCAAGGAAAATAGTGATGAACCTGGGAAGCTGAGTGATAGATACACTTCATTACGCTGCTCAGGAACCTGCGTAATAAATAAATTCAGCTCAGGGGAAGGGCGAAGAGCATGAGCAGGGTGGAGGAGAGGGTAATTCTCAATCCTCTCTTCAACCCAGGCCTTTTAAATCACTGGGCCCGTAGGCAGTTGCCCCCTTTGCCTCCCCTGTCAACAGGCCTGGCTTCAATCAAGTGCTTATCCCTTTGACTTGCACATGAGGTTAAGAACTGAAGGTTATTTTTATTTCTGGCATCTCCTTCAAAAAGCAGCTAAGCTCACTCGGGTCTCACACAAAGACGATGGCACAATCACAGCAGTGTAAGAAATAGAAAGCACGCTCTTGAGGTACGTTTCCTCACCAGATTTAATGAGACAGCCTTGCTGTCAGGGAGCAGGGTGACAAGTTCTGTCCCAATTAGTATTTGTACCCTTGCCAGTAAACTGGGCTATTAATCTTACAAGTTCAGCCCATAGAGTTCATTATCAGAAGTCTGGGATATCTAGCGCAGCCACAGTGACATGGAGCATATTAATTCCAAATGTTTTCGCTTAACATGTCATGTTTTTAGAGAGATGTCCTAGAAACACTGATAAACATCTATTCCAAAAATGATCACGTGGTGGCTGAAAATTAGGAAGCCTAACTTCAGGCACTTAGATAAGTGATCTGATTTTCAGAGTCCCCCATGATGCCTCATTATGAATTGCAGCACTGAATTTTAGGCATTCAAACCTTATCCTAGCTGGGAACCGCTGGGTTTGACTCACTCTGAGGGTTTAACAGAAACACACTGTAGAAAACTGGAGAAGGAACAGATTTCACCAGCAGTCAGGGGATTCTTTTTGCTGTGGGCGAAGGAGGGGGGAGGAAGCAAGGAAAAGGGTTCAGAAAACCCAGAGGATACATGTAATTGGACCTCCTCGCTTCCTTCCTGCTGCAGCAACTTGGACACCCCAGGCAGGGAAATTGCTCTGCAACCCTTTCTAGTGGCTGAAGTAAAATGTACCAGGAATGCATGATTCACACATGGCACCATCCAAGGAGAAGGGGGAATTATAGGGAAGCAATTCATCCAAGACAGGGAAATGAAGAGGGAGTGCCTCTTTGCTAACCTTTCTTATAAACCTGGACCCTTCCTACCTCCCAGGATTCTTGCCCTAGAACACACAACCTGGCATCTTCTCGTGGGCATTATCTGAGCATTGCTGTAGATAACCCAAGTCACAGCCCGACTATATGTGGATGCTGCTGTCTCCACCAACAGACTGGGAGATGGAGGGCTGTGCTTGTACCCAACTCTCACAGAAGTCAACAGCAAAATCCCTACTGAGTTTAGCTCTGCATGACTGTTGAATTCAGGAAAGGAAAACATCTTGGCTTGAAGGGTTATTAGAATTCCAACTTTTCAATAGAAAAAAAAAGGGGGGGACTACATTTTGGGGACATTTTTAAAAGAAAAATATTCTGTTTTCCAACTAACTCTAGTTTTTATTATTTTCATATAAAAACACCCCTCTTCACCCATCACCAAAATGAGACTCACCAAAACCTGAAATCTTGCAGTGCCACTCTTTTTTGTACTAGTGGCCATCCATCTTTAGAGAGAAGAAAGTATTAATAGGTTGGCCTATTTTTATGGGGTTGATCATGGAAGGGACAGTGTGCACTAAACCCCCATTGACTTCAGCAGGAGTTGAGGGCACGAATAACCATCTCCGTTATTGGCCTAGGAAGAGAGCTTGATGCATGTTAAACTCACACAATGAGAGCTGAAAACAAAGTTATTAAGAAGTGGGGACCCTGGCCCTGCATACCTATCAGCATGGGTAACTTTATATAGGTGAGGAGCCCTGGTTGTGAGATTACTCAGATGCAGAAAGTTATGTGCAAGTATTTGCAGGATGGTGGAAGCTTGGAATAGGAATCTCAAGGGCAAATGAAAAAGGAAAGTTCGTTACCTGAAATGACTCCCACGCAGATGTAGAGCTGTAAAATACTTGTGCAAAATGCCGCTGAAATCATTCCTATTCCACACAGCAGGCCTCCAAATATAACCACCGGTCGGCTGCCAAAACGATTCACTAGAATACTGCTTATAGGACCTGAACAAAACAGTCGGAAGAAGAATCCCCATGTTAAATATCTTCCAAACAAACTGCATTTTCAAAATCAGGTGCTCAAATTTCACCGTCGTTCATTAATACTTAAGCTCTTGGTAACAGCTGCCTGAATTGCCTCAGGCTAAGAAGTGAAAAAGGATGCTAAATGATTTGTATTATTGTGGCCTATTGAGACCCCAGCTGAGATAGTGCAAGCTACCGGAGATACACATAATGTATGCAGGGCTGTTACAGAGAGGAGGGTGGAGATCGATTGTTCTCCGTGGCCGCTGAAAGTAGGACAAGAAGTAATCAGCTTAATCTGCAGCAAGGGAGATTTAGGGTAGATATTAGGAAAAACTTTCTAACTGTACTGGGAGCAAAACTCTGGAATAAGCTTCCACGGAATTTCTGTCATTGGAGGTTTTTAAAAACAGGTTGGCCAAACCCAGTCAGGGATGGTCTGGGTTCACTCGGTCCTGACACAGCACAGGGGCTGGACTTGATGACCTCTTGAGGGCCCTTCCAGCCCCACATTTCTATGAATCTATGACAACAACAAACAGTCCCTGCACCAAGGAGATTACAATATAAAGGGACAACGACTGGGAAGGGAAATAGAGCCAGAGACTGGCTGGCCAATCTGGTTGGACAGATTGCAGCTCAGGGACAGAGCTTGGAATAGAACCTTGGGCTTCCTGGGTTCCAGCCAATATTTTAAGTATTGTACCGCTGTTTATCTAGCATTTATGGTGTGGTGATCCCAGCTGTCAGTGTCAATGGGCTTAAGTGTCAATGCTTAAGTCGACTTAATTTACTCTGCGTCTACACTACACTTTCCTTCAGTCGACTTAAGGAAAATTAAGTCGACTTTATAAAACCTACTTTTAAGTCGACTTTTGGCTTAAGTCGATTTCTAAAGTCGACTTAAGCCAGTGTAGACCTGGAGTAGCCCTAAGTTGACTCTAAGTCGATTTAGGGCTCTCCAGGACTTCCCCACTGCCCTCCCTGGCAGGGTGGGTGACACAGGGAGAGCCTGGCATGCCCACCCTGCCCATATGCCCTGCCAGGGTCCCTGTCCCCCTTTGCCCCATTGTACCCAGGTACAATGGGGCAAAGGCTGAGCCCCCTGGCACTTGGAAAAGGGTGCCCCCCCCGCCACCATGGACCAGTCCCAGGTCCACCTACCCCCTACAAGTCGACCTAGGCATCTAGGTCAACTTTGTAGGGTCCCCCCAAAGTCGACTTAAAATTTAAGTGTGGACATGCTAAGTCGACTTAAATTAACAAGTGTAGACATAGTCAATGGGATTAGGAAATAAAGTGCTGTGGTCAACCAAGAACATTGGTCCCTTTGAGCAAAGCAAGTTCCAACTAAGATCTGCACGTCTTTTATTCAGAGCCTGTCCACACAAAAGTGATATGGTATTAGTTCTATTGGTATAGTTAAAACAATACAACACCCTAGAGGGGATGCAGTTATCCTGGTATAATGTGTTTATGGTGGTATAGCTAATCTATTTATCTATATTGCTGCCCCTTTACTTGAATGATATGTTATATGGCTTCCACTTAATGTATTATTCGGTTAAAGGAACAGTATGTAGATAACGTTTCTAGTTTTATACTCTAATTGCAGTAAGAATCATGTGAGCAGCCCTTTTTGCCATCAACTCCACTAAAATTAGTGAGATGATCTGGGGATAAGAGTGATATATTGGATCAAATTCAGCCCTGGGGTAAGCAGGCCTGACTCTTGCTGAAGCTCCATTGATTGGGAGTTATATTTGCTTACTTTAATGTTGAATTTATCCCAAAGTGTCCTGCAATTCAATAGAGAGAGTGAGCAAAGGTCAAAGATCCTAATAAAAGCTCCAACATTTTGACACTGGGCTGCAGCCAAAGAAGACATGAGCCTTAGATTTTTTCCAATTTTACAAAATGGCCGTGTCTCACCATAAACCTAATTATGTAATTGGGAAAATGTGGCTCAAATTACATTCTCCCCCAAGCCTTCATTGGGACTTTGTAAAACAGTGCAATATTCTAAACAGCCCTGGAACACATAAAAGCCTTTATGGCTTCTCCTATGCCTGATATGAATCTGTTCACCCGGTCTTCAGCTAGAATAAGGACTGGAGACATTGTCTTATTCAACATTACCTTCTCATACTTCCTATTCTATGCTGGCTTCTATACTGCACTTATCTATGTTGTACCTGAGTGCTTTCCAGTAGTGTTAAGTGACATGATTAGCGTCTTTAATTGTGGTCTGGTCTCTCTTCCACTCCCAAAGGGGGAAGTAGTGTGTGAATTTTTTCACAGTAACTTATTTCTGTGTGCTGTGCAGTGAGTTCTTCTAAGTGCGGACAACCCACAGTATAACTTCCAGAAGAAGGGCGTTTGGTGGTTCTTACATTCTGTCAGAGTTTGTTCCAACCCCCAAGAAATCTGTTTCCTGCCTAAGCAAAATATTCCTATCAAAAGCCTTGATCTTAATCCTATTTCCATCTATTGAGGCTCGTCAAGATTTTTATCTTCAATGACTTGCTTTATAGCAGGCCCCTGTGACCTTCAACTCAGCTTCATTTTTATGAGCAGTGTTATCATCTATACCTGGTGATAAAAAATGGGTACTAACCTTTTGTAACTGTTGTTCTTTGAGCTGTGTTGCGCGTGTCCATTCCATGCTAGGTACATGCACGCCATGGGCACGGTTGCTAGAGATTTTTCCCTTGGTTATATCCATAGGGCCAGCTCTAGTGCCCTCTGGAACCATGCGTATATGCACCAGTTTAAGAGGAACCAATGACCCCACATCCTTTCAGTTTCTTCTTGCCAGTAACTCCAAGAGTTGGGTAAGATAGTGGGCCGTGGCTTGGAAATGCACAACACATGTCAAAGAACAACAATTATAGAAGGTTAGGAACCAATTTTTCTTCTTTAGCTGCTTGCTCATGTCCATCCACGCTAGGTGAATCTCAAGCAGGTCCTCCAGAGGTGGGCTTGGAGTTTCACGGATATGCGATAGCAACACTGCTCTCCCGAAACTGGCATCCTCGGGAATGTTAGGTAATAGCATAGTGAGACATAAATGTATGAACCGGTTTCTATGTCATGTATCTGTAAAGGTCCTGGATTGGTACTTGTGTGAGAAATCCTGCTGGTGCTGCCTGGGTGCTTGTAGAATGGGTGGTCACGATGTCTGAAGCCATGACATTCGCTTGCTCATGCCAAGCCCTGATACAAGCAGTTATCCAGGACGAGATTCTTTGGAGTGACACAGGTAGCTCTTTCATCCTTTCAGCTACTGCTATGAAGAGCTGTGTAGACTTGTGGAAGGGCTTGCTCCTCTCAATATAGAAAGTGAGGATCTCCTAACATCTAATGTAGGAAGCCACTGCTCTTCAGTGGACTTGTTAAGTTTTGGAATGAAAACTGATAAGAAGATGTTCTGGTTGTTTAACACATTTGGCAGAAAGGCCAGATGGGAACACAGCTGGACCTTGTCCTTGAAGAACACCATAAAGACGTAAGAGCCCTGATATCAGAGCCCCTTCTGGCTGATGTAATGGCCACCAGGAAGGCGCCCTTCCAAGAGAGAAGCAGCAGGGAACATGAAGCTAATAGCTCAAAGAGAGGCTTTTTGAATCTGGACAGGATCAGGTTCACATCCAAAGGGGAGTATCCTTGCAAATTTGAGGAGAGAACCTTTCAAGCCCCTTGAGAAACCTGACTGTGATCTCATGGGAGGACACTGATCTGCCATTCACTGGAGGGTGGAAAGCTGAGATGATTGCCATCTGAACCTTTACAGAAGACAGTGCCAGGCCTTGCTGCTTCAGGTGGAGCAGGTAGTTCAGTATGGCTTGCAGCGGAAAGTGAGTTGGAGAGAGATTCCAGTCAGAAAACCAACAAATGAAACATTTCCACTCAGCCAGGTAGGTAGCCCTGATGGAAGGCTTTCTTCTGCCTAGTAAGACCTGCTGAACCCGCTCCAAGCAGGCTTGCTCTTCAGTGTTCATCCACGCAGCAACCATGCAGTCAGGTGTAGGGAGGCAAGATTTGGGTGCAGTAATCTGCCCTGGTCTTGTGAGATCAAGTCCAGGCAGACTGGGAGGATGAGTGGCTTTACCATCAAGAGATCCAGGAGCATGCCAAACCAAAGCCAGCATGGCCGTGCTATCAGGATGGCCTTTGCCTTGTCCCACTTGGTTTTTAGAAGAACTCTCTGACTTAGGGATTGGGGGAAAGGTGTGCAGAAGATGGTCTGCCCACAAGTGCAGGAAGGCGGGAGCCTGCACTATAGCTGTCCAGTGAACAGAACTAATGGCATTTCTTGCTGTCTGGTGGCAAACAAATCCAGATGGATAGACCATTCATGGTGAAAGGAGTAGCCCCTGCTGAGGTGATCTGCCAGCATGTTTTGGGCTCCAAGGAGATGTGCCATTTCCAGGCAGATGTCATATTCCAAGCAGAAATCCCACAGCCACATGGCCTCTTGCTAGCAGTTGGCAGTGCATTGGCAGCATCCAGAGCGGCCTGTGTGATGGGATCCCCTGGGTGCAACCCAAAACTGGGGTGCCACTATGCGGTCTTCTCTCCACAACATCTCTCACAATGCTTTGTCAGTGACAAGCATCAAACCCCCTCCAGCCGCTTTTATCACCTAGCACAACAGCAGGTGGAACCTCACACACAGCTAACTTGCAGGAATGCTCTCTGAGCCCCTCACAAATCACAGAGAAAGGCAGGCGTGAGCATGGGGAGCAGGGAAAGGGCTGGGC
This sequence comes from Pelusios castaneus, assembly GCA_007922175.1. Classification (NCBI taxonomy): domain Eukaryota; kingdom Metazoa; phylum Chordata; order Testudines; family Pelomedusidae; genus Pelusios; species Pelusios castaneus. The sequence continues at coordinate 22,189,733 of ML685770.1, forward strand.
TGGCAAGGGAGGCTGGGGTGAGGTGGTAAGGCAGGGAAGCAGGCCAGGGCAAGAGAGAGGAGGGATAGTGGAGGGGTGGCAAGGGAACATTATAGACCCCTTCCCCAGCCGGCGCAGCGCGGGCTCCCCTTCCCTGTTGGCTCCCTGACCACTTCCCTTTCCCCAGATGTCAGCTCCCCGACCCCTGCTGTGCCATGCCACTGCATGGGCTCCTGGACCCCTTCCCTTCCCTTTCCAGGCGTGGGCTCTGCTCCACTCCCTCCTCCGCACTTGTCTTTCTTTTCCCCATGCAGGCTCCCCTCCCTCCATGGCTCTTCTCCCTCCCCTATCTTTCCTTGTGGGTTGATCCTCTCCCTCCTGTCTTCCCCCTGCGTTCTCATCCTCTCACTCCCCATTTTCCCTCTGCGCACCGATCCTCTCCCTCTCCTGTCTTTCCCTGTACAGCGATCCTCTCCCTCCCCGCTTCCTCCTGCGCACTGATCCTCTCCCTCCCCAGTATCTCCCCCCTGTGCACCGATCCTCTCCCTCCCGTCTCTCCCCCTGCACGCCAGTCCTCTCCTTCCCTTAACCTGGCAAGCTCCCGTCCCCTTTCGCCCCCCACCTCCAGTGCTGCAGGGCCTCCCCTACCTCTTCTCTGGCCCCATCCTACCTGAAAGGGGCTGAATACAGCCCTTGAATGCTGCTCTCTGGCCAGGCCACCCCTGTGCACAGAGCGGGAGATTTAAAAGGGCTCTGCCCACACCAGCAACCAGACTCCCACAGCAGCACTCTGCGGGCCGGATAAAAGCCCTTGGCAGGCTGGAGTCCGGCCTGCGGGTCACCAGTTGGATAAATCCGGTCTAAATCTTAAGCCTCATTATACCAGCCAGTATTTGGATCAAGCAGTTTTCTCACCCCACTGTATGTTACAGTTCTTAATACACAGACCTGTCCCTTAAGCCTGGGACTGGCCTCCTCGGCTGAAGTCTTTGCCTGCCAGCATTCTTATGGCTTCCAGCATATGTGGGGGAAGGAGAAAAGCCTAGGCACGATGCCATTATATCTTATTTTATACGCTTAGTCCATCTGCCTGAGAAATACTAACCCAGACACGTCCTGATGGAGTCACAGAGGTGAACAGTCAACACTGTGTCATGCTTGCGCAACTGGCACCGAATTGTAAATCCCTTCTTTATAACACCCCTCCCCTTTAACAGTTCCCGGTCGGAGATCACCTTCTTTTCGTCACTAGTCAATTTATAATCTATTTCAGTCACAATCATACGATAAAATCTCATCACTTCATACACAGGAATGACCTATTGGACAGAACGATAGGTTTCAACAGATCATGACCTTTCATAGGATGTATTAACGGCATGCTTTGTATGAAATCTATCAGCATTATATGATGGGGTGAATATGGGGGTTCCAGGGTCTTGCTTTGTGGTAGAGTGTGTTACACCCCCCCTTACTTTGCTGTAATATGGTTAGTCACTGAGTAACTCGAAGGCAGGATGTGCAAGGTTTGCCTGGATGGAGTCTGCTACCATTTTCTCCTTCCCCTTTATGTATATACCGTATCTCATCACAAGGTTGAACATGAGTTTTGAGATTCTTATCACACAGTTTATCATAAATGCCAAATCTTTTTTATCACAGCTGGGGCTTACACATATCTTTATTATCCTACGCCCTCTCTTCAGACCATCTGGTTTTGAACTGGTTTGTTCAATACCCACTGTATCATTTAACTCTTTCCTGAACATTTGCATGCAGGCAATCACAGGCTTTTTTCCTCCGCTCTCTTTTCCCCCTCCAGTGCTCCCTTCTGCCTGGGTCTCTGCAAATTCAAAATCCCATCCAAATGACTCCTGCTTTAATACTCAGGGCCTCATCCTAGATCAGGGGTCGCATGCTAAACCTGGCACACAGGCTTATGCACAACGGCTCAAAGGGCTCCCCAGCTGGGGGGCTGGGTCAGCAGGGAAAAGGAGTGCACAGCCCTTGCTGGCTGAACCCGGCACCTTTCTGTCCCCGGCCCTGGCACCTCTTGAGAGTTTGGGGGCCAGGGCTGAAACAGGGGCCGGCAAATGCTGCTGACACCTGTCCTAGACCCCCTGAAGCCAATGTGAGATTGGCCATCGACTTTAATGGCGCAGGAGAGAGAAAGCTGCAAGGGGAGAAGGTATTTCATACACGATCATCACTCTCCAGAAACACCCACACTACGGCTATGGCTACACTTGTTAATTTAAGTCGACTTAGCATGTCCACACTTAAATTTTAAGTCGACTTAAAAGGGACCCTACAAAATCGACCTAGAGCATCCACACTGGATGCCTAGGTCGACTTCTAGGGGCTAGATGGACCTAGGACAGGTCTATGGTGGCAGGGGGGCACCCCTTGCCAAGTGCCAGGGGGCTCAGCCTTTGCCCCATTGTACCTGGGCACAATGGAGCAAAGGGGGACAGGGAGCCTGGCAGGGCATAGGGGCAGGGTGGGCAGGGCCACCCTGCCAGGGAGGGCAGTGGGGAAGCCCTGGAGCCCCCTAAGTCGACTTAGAGTTGACTTAGGGCTACTCCACGTCTACACTGGCTAAGTCGACTTTCTAAAGTCGACTTAGCCAGCAAAGTCGACTTAAAATGAAGTTTTATAAAGTTGACTTAATTTTTCCTTAAGTCGACTTAAGCAGCTGCTTAAGTCGACTTAAGGAAAGTGTAGTGTAGACGCAGAGTAAATTAAGTCGACTTAAGCAAGCTTAAGTCGACTTAATTTACAAGTGTAGATGCACCCAACGGGGCTAGCACACCTCTCTGTCATTTGCAGCATATTACATGTCAGCGCTCATTACAGCACATAAGCCCCGCTGATTTTTGCCACTATGAAAGGGGAAGGCAAATACACCCTCACCCATTTCAATGTCTTTTCATGATCAGTGTTACACCCTCTGGCCTGAATGCACCTCAACAGTCCAAATACACCTATACATCATTCCCCCATCTTCCACACGGGGTCACTTACATGTTGGTAAATCAAAAAAAAAAAAAGTTACATAAGTAAAAACTTCACCTGAAATATTCTGGGGAGCTTTAGAAAACATCAAACAGCTCAGTACAGCGGAATGGAATTAGGAGCTACCAAAGGATCTGGTGCCATAGTGACAGAAAAAGGAAACATGGTTATTGCTTTGCTTGGGGCTATTGCAAAAATTTAATCTGCAACAACAGCTCTGGGAACGGCTGGCGTTGAAAGGCAGGACCTGTCATTTACAAGCTCTTTGGAGTGCATGGATGGAATAAAGATACTGAATATTACCATGCAGAAACCAATTACAGAGGCAGTTTGCATAGCTTAGCTCCCCAGCCTACATTACTCACTCATACCTGCATGGCCAAATGTGCGGAAGCCGTAGGCTTTCTGTGCTAAATCATCCTGATTTCTCGTAAGAATGAAAAACGTGGGGCAAAAATGAGCCTGTGTGATTTCTGCTTCTTCATTAATAGAACTAGGGGGAGACGGCGCAAGAGAAACAGCTGGCATATCTCTGCCAGACACCCATAAAGCTGCCATTTACCTGCCTTGACCTTGCAGAAGAAACAACGCCAGCACTGACAGATCTTCTGAAAAGTCTCAGGAATGAGGCAAAAGCCTTTGAGGTCCACTCAGCAGCTGCTGAGCATGTCACCAATAAAGTGCACCGCTTTCAAAACCCAAACCACCTGAGATCCATCATTATTAGCCCGTGTCCCACAAAGAAAGAGGGATTGCCTGCTATCGTCTAATGAGGAACTAGGAGATAAAAACTGCTGCTCCTTATTACGCTAAAATACATGAAGACTGTTTAATTGCTTGACATGGGGAACAGACATTAACATTTTTAAATGGATATTTTGCTGATAAAAATGAATGCACGTTCCTGTCCCTCACCCTCCCAGCCCCTGCCAGCTTAGTGAGACAGACAGTTACATGACTCAGGAAAGCGCTTCCTTCTCTGTGAATTCATTAATCATCTGTCACCTGGGAAAAGCAGAGACAGAAGAGGACATCTGGTGATAGACCTGATTTCCCACTCTCTTCCACTGGAATTACCAGTTATATTGTTATATTCAGTGGGACTTCTCCTGATTTGTCCCTGTGTAAGTGAGAGGGGAATTGGTCTGGAAAATGCGTGGTATACTTATGTTAACCCATTCCGGGCATCCATTATAGTAGCTCCAACTTGTAATGCTCAGAGCATTAAACACCACCACTTGGGCCTATGCACTGCTGGTTCCTCCCTGTGAAACAAAGAGGGAAAAGGATCCTGTTGAGGTGATTAAAAGACTTGCAAGATTTACAGTAAAAACAATGTAAAGCTCAGAAACAGAACAGCATTAACTCCGGCGTCCTCATGCAGTGGGGTGTGGGTGCACTAACAAAAGATGTCCTGTCCTCCAGAAAACCTTATGGATGGAGGGACCATGTTCTATACTAAGCATCACCAACAGGGCTAGAAGAAGAATGGCCACCCTGTGCTCCTGGAAGACGGATAGCAAGTAAAGCACTGTACTTAGCCCTTATAAATCACACCAGTTTAATGCCTGCTTAAAAGATCTATTTTCTCATACCTGTGGCAGATTTCCATTCATTGTGTGCTTGTACATGAAAGGCCATGTCAAAGAATCAGATTTGGGTAGCAGCAAAATACAGTAAGTTGCCTACGGGAAATAAACCCAGGCACCTTCTCATTTATTATGTTGTCCAATTATTTTTCACCTTGAGCTTTGAGTTTTCAGAAGAGAAAGTGACCCTTTAAGAGGAGTCTGTAAAAATCAACATAAAAGAACTAAATGACCTGGAAGCGTTCTTCTAAAACAAAGCCACACCTGAGAAGAAAGAGGACCCAAATTACAGTTTCATTAACAAATACTCCGTAGGTGTTATTCACCACTGTGCAAAGGGACTATTTAAGTGCTGGTCCTTGTCAACACTGGCTTAATTAGCATGTATGAATATTTATTGTTAAATAAACGAGCATAAGAATGGCATGTGTGGTGGAAACTCTGACAATTAATAAGACGTCGGTGTCAGCCACCATTCATGCTCGGCAAGAAATGTGTCTGTGTGATAACCCTGGACTGGGAAAATAAAATCATTTCTTTTAAAACCTGAAGCAAATGTTAAGGAGCTGGTAAATTTTAATGACATTAACATTATCAAGTGTTGTGATGCTAATTTGCGCGTCAGGCTTCTGAGATATGGAGCTGGAGTCTCTCCCCTCTTAACAGAAAGAAGTCAGGCTGCCACTCAGTGTAAAAAAGAGCCAGTTTAAAGAGACAACGGATCCTCATTCCGATCAACTGGGTTTACGCCTTTACATTTTAATTTCCAGGAGATGGGCCCAATATGCCTGGGTTCACTGGCAGTTTGAAAAGATTTAGGCCCAGATTTTAAAAAAAGAAGTCTAAAGTTAGGTTCCTAAGCACATCTCGATACTTTCAGGAGTGCTTAACATGCCTCGGTTTTCAGTGACTTGAGTGGGTGCAGCCAAACACGTTCGAAATATTGGGCTGGTTACAGTGCTCAGACATTGACACAACAGCCTAACTTTTGATGCCTAGTTTTAAAAAAAGCTTGGCCTTACATTTTGGGGAATTTTTTTCCCCACTGATCTTTGCTGAAATGTTGACAGAAATATATCCCACGCCATTCAAAGTCTAACTGGTTAGTCGCTAAACCATGACCCCATTTTCTTGACCACAGAAGATTTTGTTTTACATACTGCTTGAGTCTACAAGGAAACTGGTTTTCTTCATCCCTAAGTTCTTTGTCTCCGTCCACAGCACAATATAATTCGGCATGACTAAGCATGGCTGGAGACACCTCGGGGAGTCACCATTTGTGTCAGTCTAGCTTTGTGAATGCCCTAGCACCCCTTTCTTGTGCACGTTCAGCACCACCTGTCTAATGGCAACGCATGTGCCTGTCATGACATCAGCAGGATGAACTTCATACTGTGCAGATTTCACACAATAAGGTTTAATGCACTGGCTTTAAACTTGCTTTTTTTTAATGGATTGTCATTTACCGGACTACCTAGTCCATGACTCCCGTTGGTTTGTTTTTCCTCACTAGCATGTATTATTCTCCATTTTTGTTAAGCTGTCACAACTCCATTACTCCTGTCCGGTGACCTCGCTAGCTGCACTGAAGGACAAAATGATAAAGCTTTGTAAGGACAGAAGACCAAGAAGACCGAAATAATTCACCCGAATCCACGGTGCTATTATTGCTGTTAACTCTCTCTCTCCGCACACATACACATCGCACACGCAGTGATCTTGTAGGACTTGAGGGGTCTGTGATGGGCCCAGAAGCATTATTTACCTGGCTTTCTCCACATAAACCAGCATCATAATGAAGATTCTTTCCTGGGGACGGCACCTCCACTTGGTGGGAAGGTGTCCATTTTCCAGCTGTGCTGGTGGGAGTTTTAACTCCTGGTCCAGCCATCCAAGCCAGACATGTTAAAAGGCAGGGAGCAAAGGAAAAGCAGCCGACTGGTCCTCCACGCTTCCTGCAACAGAGCCTTGTCAAGAGTCATAGGGTACATCTACACTGCAAAGTGAGTTTCAGATTCTGGGTCAACTGATTTGGGCTTGCACTGGGAGTTTAAAAATGGCAGTGGGGATATTACCGCTCAGGCTGCAGCCTGGGCTCTGGGACCCTTACAGTCCCTGAGTTTCAGAGCCCAAGACTGGACGTCTACCCTGCTATTTTTCTACCCACAACACAAGCCACAGAGCTTTTTTCGTGGTATAGATGTACCCTATGTTCCCCCTAAGCTGCGCGGCTGCACAGCGGCCGTCGCATCCCCCGCGCAGCACTGAGGAAGCCCCGCACAGCCCAGCAGCCCCCGCCGCCCCCTCCAGACTTCCGGGGCTGCGGCTTTGCCACGGCAGACCCAGACAGCATCTGGCCTCTGAGCAGAGCAGGCAGGCTTAGGGTCGGGGCAGGTGTGCGGTCCTGCATGCCCCATGCAGCCAGGGCAGCGGGGTGGCCGCGGCTGGGGTGGGCTCCCAGGCTTCTACCCGCTGGCCGCCTCGACTTCCCGGCCCAGGGCCAGGATCGGCCTCCGGGGCCGGGGTCTGTTCAGCCCCACCGGCGGCCTCCCAGGGCCCCAGTTGGGTCGCCCCAGCCAGCGGCTTCAGCTTCTCTTTCTTTCTTTGTCTTCCTGTTTCTTTCCTTCTTTCTCTTCCTTTTTCTTTCTCTTCCTTCCTTCTCTTCTTTGCCTTTTTTCTTTCCTTGTCTTCCTTTTTCTTTCCTTCTTTGTCTTCCTTTTCTCTTCTTTCTTTCTTTCTTTCTTTCTTTCTTTCTTTCTTCATCTCTGAACCAGCACCACATACACATTCCTATAGTGAGTGGACTGTAAATCCTAGCCTTTCTCTTACTATAGGTTTCTCTCTCTTGTACAGACCTGCATTTAAGTGGGGAGTTGAAAAGGGAGATGAAAGTACCCATTTGCAAAAGGATCATTGTACAATGTTAACAAGCAGCATGATACCAGGACCAGCTTGCTGCCTTGCTAAACTGTCAGGAAAATCTCAGGGACCTGCTGTCCATGGACCAGTCGCTGAGAAGCGTTGTTCTAATGCATACATAGAATCATAGAATAATAGGGTTGGAAGGGACCTCATGAGGTCATCTAGTCCAACCCCCTGCTAAAAAGCAGGACTACTCCCACTAAATCACCCCAGCCAGGGTTTTGACTAACCAGGCCTTAAAAATCTCCAAAGATGGAGATTCTACCACCTCCCTAGGTAACCCATTCCAATGTTTCACCACCCTCCTAGTGAGAAAGTTTTTCCTAATATCCAACCTTGACCTCCCCAGCTGTAATTTGAAACCATTGCTCCTTGTTCTGTCCTCTGTTACCATCGAGAACAGCCTAGCTCCCTCCTCTTTGGAGCAACCCTTCAGGTAGTTAAAGGTTGCTTTGGACCTTCTAGGCCTGATGTTCTGATTGGCCCTCAGAGGCTGCTTACCCTTTCTGGTTCTCCTCCTGTAATGAGGAAAATACTATTTATTACTACCATTGCTACTATTTTGGGACAGGGTGTCCTGAAGATTAATGTTTGTACAGTGATTTGAATGGCTAAAAGATCTGTTCTCAAGCCCCCTGGAGTTGACAGAATCATTTCAATGACTCTTGAATCAGGCCTAAAATTACTATTGGGCCCTGAGCCCTTATTTCCTGTAGAGTTTTGCCAGAGTTTGCAGAATTGGGCCAATCATCTATAATGCCTTCTGTAGTTGCATGTGCTCTCAATAAGGCTGTAATTTATAGTACTAACAGCATAAAGGAGCTATAAAATTCTGGATTAAAGTGTGCAAGGTCAATTGCTGATCTTTCAACTTCCCAAGTCCAAGACAATCCCAGCCTGGCTGCTTGTCCAGATATTGTATTAAGAACTTACAAGTTTTGAGAGAGAAAAAAAAAATCAATTGCGAAAATCACCAGAATTTGATCTGGCTTTTTCTATCCAATTTCTAAGTGATAAATAATAAATAATGACAGTAATAAACACAGCCAGCCTCAGGGATCACAGCTTTATTCAAAAACAAATCACGATGTCTTTGGAGTTTTCAGATGTTGGCTTGTATGGTCCTGTATTTCAAACATTCAGGCAGCGATTCTCAAAACTGGGGCATAACTCTAGTATGTAGATGTGACCTTGATTGTTCCTTGGTTTATATATTAATTGTAGGACAGTATCAGGTAAATGCTCTAACAGTTGCAAGGTGCTATATAAACACACAATAAAACCCTTTTGGGTCTTTGCTCTTGACACCACATTAAGAATATGAGGAAATCACATGGATGCAGCTAGGGTCCAAATAATTGGACTTACAATATATAAGACCTACCCACTCTACTGCTCTGTTAGGTTCTGGGGACTTCTGCAACAGAAGATAGAGAGAAATCCCAAACTATTTAAAGGTATACCTTAAAGTGTTTGTGTTCTCCAAGGGAATCAGAATTGTGTTCTCCAAGGGAATCAGCCACGTTACTGCTGCTTTAAAAATCTTTACTATTTTTTGCAAAACAAGTGGCTCAGCTCAAGGCATAAGTGAACAGAGGAAGTTGCGCTCAGGTTTTGAATAAAGACTGGCACCTACCATTTCCAGATTGTGCATGCATATGTGCTGTACCCAACTCCTGTAGATACAAGTATGCAAGTCAGGATGGTGCAATGCATCTTTTGTTTTGAGTGTAGACTTATCAACTGTCATATTCACTGCAAGTGATCAGGTAGCATGATTTTCATTACTCACACCCAACAAACACAATCGATTGAAGACACCATCATCATCACCCCGAGACGTGACCCATTTCATTTATTTGCTACAATTACAATTTAACAGAACATCATTCCCTTTCTCTGAATTGTTGTAACACGACTCCCCTTCACTTTACTTATATAATACACACCAACAACAGTGTGGGGTTTTGACACTGGGATGATTTAGTGGGAGTGGTCCTGTTTTTAGCAGGGGGATTGGACTAGATGACCTCTTAAGGTCCCTTCCAGCCCTATGATTCTACGATTCTAAACATTTAAGCATGTGTTTAACATTAAACATGTGAATAGCTGCATGTGAAGTCAGTGGAACTATTCATGCTTGAAGTTAAGCACCTGCTTAAGAGCACTGCTACATCAGAGCCTACATAAGAAAAACCTATTTTTCGAGAAAAAGGTGAATTCCTCATATGAGGACTTTTCGATCCAGAGCAGTTGCAAAAAGAAGGAATATTCCTCATAATGTGCAAAAAGGTGCATATTTCTCAAGCTAATAGAACGTGACTGACTGTGCATCATGATTTTGTCTGTGGGTTTTGTTGTGAGTGGCCTCTGTCCTTTGACTATGATGATGAAAGAATCTTCTCTGGCCACGCCCATCTCAAAGTGCAGGTATTGGACTCGATATTAAAGTGCAGGAGCTGGCCATGGTGTGGGAGTTTTTTATTTTGTTTTAAAATCTGTGCCTTGTTTCTATGACGAACAAAATAATCAAACAACTCCTCTGGTGCATCACTGAAGATTTCATATTTCTCAGGTTCCATATTTAATATTTTTCTTGGAAATGATAATTCCCTAGGATTTGAGGTCCAATTTGGGACAATATTTTTTTTCAGAGCTGAAGGGTACAAAGCAGCTTTGTATTATGGACCCAAAATAGTCTTCGGGACCTAACTCACAATGAATCAAGGCCCTACGTCCACATCTCTAGTTCTGCTGTTCAAGCTCCTCTTGTGACATGAAATCCAAGCCTATGAAGAAGGCTGGTATCCAGGAACTGAGTCTTATACTGTTGTGTTCAAAGCTCCAGGCACAGGATTGTGCACACACAGTCCTGCCAGGGTCAGAGGCGATGGGGATGGTGGCTGGCACACATATAATAGGGCTGTATTTGGCCACTGCTCGTTCGGGTGGAGCAGCAGCAGACACTGGCTGCTACAAGACCATACACCAGCTCAGATTTAGTGGAACTGAACCCTACATCATAACCAACTCAACACGACCTCAGCACAGGGCAGATTCCAGCTCATTTAAGTCACCTGAGACCTACCCGTAGTAAAGGGTGAACCTCAACTGCACAGACAGATTCTGACTCCTTTGCTCCATCTGCATGGGACAAGGGAGCTAGATGGGAGATGGCCATTTAGTCCACACAAAAAAACGGAGTCCTGTGGCACTTTTAAAGACTAACAGATTAATTTATCGCATGAGCTTTCATAGGAGAAAATCGCACTTCGTCAGACACTTTGAAGATGGGAAACTTACAGAATGGCAGGAAATTAAATGCAGGGGAGTGTATGACATAGGATCGGGTCAAGCTGTAACAGCAAATCAAAATAGATGTTAGGATTCAAACACTGGGGAACAACCCATAGAGGAAGGTGAGGTCAAATCACCTGTTGTAATGAGAGAAAAATCCATAGTCCCTGTTTAACCCCAAAGCAACTGAGTCAAATTTGCATATAAATTCGAATTCTGCAGTTTCTCTTTGAAGCTGTGATTTGTTATTCATCTGTTTCGGCACAGCTATTAGCAAGTCATCAATGAGTAGAGAGATTGAAGTGTTCCCCTATTGGTTTTGTAGTGTTGCAAAACTCTGTTTCTTTTTCTGCAATAGACTAACACAGCTACCCCTCTGGAACTTAGTCCACGCAGTTTCTATTGCGTTTGGCTCTAACAGGCCCATATAAATGGACTAAAGAATGAGCCCAGAATGACTATAACCAAAGTACAAATATCCCACATCGGAAACTTCTTCTATAATAACTAACTGTTCTCTATTACTTTCCCATTCTGGTTTTGTTTTTGTTTTGTTTTGTTTTTTTTGAGCAAAAACTCTCATTAAAAGCCATGTCATTTAGTGATCTTTACTCACAAGGCTCTTCACTTGCTCTGTGCAACTGGAAAGAGAGTAATTGCAACTTTTGAGCGAAACAAAATGACCTTATCCCAAATTCCAGGCAACCTGTTTTACTGCACATTTTGTTAGGATGTTAGCTGGGGATCCTGGAGACCCCCCTCAGTTCCTCTTTCTTCTGAAGACCTCCTGCATGTATTGGACAAATGACTGAGACTCAGCTCCACAAAGATGTTTTAGGTGCCTGGGTCGTTATGACTAAGTCTCCACATCTCATGTGTATAATAGGGATAATATTTGGCCTGTGCTATGCAGGAGATCAGACCTGATGTTCATAATGGTCCCAGTTGGTCTTAAAATCAATGAAAAATTCCAAGCAGTTGGCTAGCTGGTCATGTAAGAGAGGTGCTGCGGGAGGAATAGCTGTGGAGACCGAACTACGCACTCTCCGTATCACGCCAGTGGAGGGACAACTGTCTGTGCAATGCCCGTTCTGTGGCTAAAAGAGAGGACTATGAAGGACAGGCTAAATTTCACGCTCCCTAGGACTGTCCCGCCAGAACCATCAGTACAGTTGGCAAAAAGTCCGACAGTTTCAACTCCTGCTGACCACAGGGCATTCAGAATTTCACAGAAGCGCTCGGCACCTTGCAGACTTCAGCCCTAGACACAAGACTGAAAGCCCCCTCCTAATTCTTGAATCCAGGCCTTGCAGCCATAAACAACCCCTTAGCAGAATCCCCTTCTTTAAATCTACTGAGGTCCATCTTAAAACAAGGTAGGTTCTTTGCCTCCCTGGACACATGGGAAGAAAAATGTAAATTGTTTATAATGATTAAACAAAACTAAAGAGTGAACTAATTATTCTGTTTCTTCATTCTTATCTTCAATCTCACTTCCCCCAAACCAGCGCTGATTTGATATAATGGGCCAGCTACTATGACTCAATGCAGCTCCATTGAAATCTACCCTCATTGGCATCAGCTGATGATCTGGAATGGAATATGAAAGAAGTACCAGAAAACTGGCTCTTTCTAACCTTTTCCTGAAATGCAGCCAGAGCACAGTAGAAGATAAGCAGTGAAAGCCAAAATCACGCTGAGGAAATGATGGACAGCAGGCTGAGGAGACCTGAAAATTAAGGCCATTACTAATCAGAACATCAGCCTCTCTATATTTTGTTGAAACACACACAGGGTTAGCTGGTGCAAACTGACTTCAATGGAGCTCGGCTGGTTTCCAGCAGGCCACCCCAATGCCTTTCAATCTTCTGTGGAAATCTAGCTGGTTCTTTGGCTGTGTCCAACTTAGAAATCCCATTTAAAGATGTCTTTCTCGAGTCGTCTACGCCTTTCATCTTCATCAGCAAGCAAGCAGGAAGTTACTCAAGCCAATAATCAAGGATATCCTTCTGATCCCTAGTGGCTAAGCAGGATTAAGAGGAATCACATGAAAGACCGTTGCCCGTGACCACGTGCCAACAGAGGACAGCAACTGAACAACCTTCCAATGACCTAAGATGAACAAACAGCACAGACTGTTGACTCTGAACAAAGCTTTTGCTCTACCTGGCGGGTTCCCTAATAACTGCATTTGGCCTTTTTGCTGTTGTGCAACATAGGCAAGTCTGGAGACTGCACTGGGGCGGGGGTTGGAAGAGCGTCACAAAGCTGCAGGTGGAGGTTGGGTTAGTATTGTCCCTTCATTTCATTGCTAAAAGGCTGACTGATGTGACGCTCGTTGCTTCTCTGAAAGCCACAGTACGGACACACACGCTCTTTAATGCTAACCCAGCCGGGTAAGATAGTTTCAGTCAGTTTGGCACCAACCAATTACAACATATTTAAGCCGGTATCAAGTGAACGTTACTCCTCGCCTATTTTAGACTCTTCTGTTTTACAGGGCCACTTCTAGGTACCCATTTTCACCCAATGCTTCAGCCAGGATAAATACATGATCACGACTTTCAAAAACGAGCAGTGATTTTGGGGGTCCCAACTTGAGACACTTTAAAGGGGCCTGATTTTCAGGAAGTGCTGAGCACCCATCCTCTGAAAACCAGGCCTCTTTAAAAGGGCCCCAATGGGGCTGCCCAAATATACAGAAAATCTGCAATTATGATTGGGATGGGGTGTGGTTTGCTTCCATCTTTCAGCATATTGAAGATCCTGGGGGGGAGGATGAAGAGCAGATGCAGCTATGGCAGACAACTGAGCAATACCCATCTTTGGGTCACAAGAGTCAGGAGAAGGACTGTCCTCGAACCTTGGCATTCTGTCGAAAGAGTGCTGCTGACTGGCTCTTCTGTTTCTTGGCTGGAGTCAACCACCCTGACTCAATGAGATTAAAGGAACGTGTCATAAAAAGAAACAAAAGTTTCATTCATCTTCAGTTAGGGCTAAATGTACATGGGGAAACCGGTTGAACCTTCCTACAATGTATGTTATTCTACCTGTGACAGACTGTTCCCCGGATCTGGTCCTGTGTGCCGCTGTGACCCCCCAAATTTCCACTCCTGAACCCCGACTTACCCCACCTTGCCAGGTGACTACTCACTCCTGAGTCAGTCCACCCCAGCCTCTCTCCCCTTCCTGGGCAGAGGTGAGCTCTTTGTCCGAATGAGCCAGGGTCCTACATTTGCATAGTCTTTGTTACCTCCTCCAGGTTCTTGCTTGCTTGTAGCTTTGGCTGTTTACATACTGCTGGAAAACAACTCTGTTTGACTCCTCCCTCCCTCCTTCACCCCTTCCCCCGAGCCATGTAACGTGCTTCACATAGGTACACAGACATGATTTGCAGGCACATGCTACCATAGTAATAATGTTTCCTTTATGTTATGAGATTTCATAAAGGAATCTTGCATGGCATATTGGGCATCAAACCACACAATTACATTGCAAAAGTGAACAGAAAAGTTACATAGATCATAGCCTAAGGGTGCACAGATGTGCATCCCGTGACACTAGCATTAGCTTCTATTACAGCAAATTAGATTTGATTATATAAAGTATAACGTGATCCCATGGCTGGAAGTTAAAAATAGATAAATTCAGATGGGAAATAAGGCATATATTTTTAATATGAATGTAATTAAGCAATGGAACAACTTACTAATGTTCCTGGTTGGCTCTACATTAGACAAATTATAAATCAAAACTGAATCTTCTCCTAAAGGATCTACTCTAAGAATTATTCTGGGGAAGTTCTCTGGCCTACATTATACAGGAAGTCACACTAGATGATTACAATGGTCCTTTCTGGGCTAGGAATCTCTGATTCCATTTAAGTTTGTAGTCCATGCCTAACAATACAATTTCTAGTCACCTGTGATGGCTTGGTTTTCCCCCGGTTTGGAAATAGCATCATTTAAAATTCTTCAGTGAGGGCAGGATACCCTTGTTAGTCAGAAAAATAATAAGCAATAATGCTGTCATTTAGTATTAGAGAAGATCCCTAACAACAGAGTACAGATCTAAATCCAGACCCAAATTTCTCACGAGTTCAGGGCAGCTGGGATTTAGAACTCTGGGTTGGGCCACACCAGCTTGACAATCTACATCTTGCATCAGTAACTACGGCAAATGTTACAAGATTTTTGTTCTGTTTTGCTGGTTGAAAAATTTTTAAATTAGACATGCTGAGGACATTTTCATCAAAATTTCAGCCAGACCCACTAACAATATGCTAAATTTTCATGAAACTTTTTTTTAAACCAGCTCTATCTAGTAAAGAGCATATATATATAAAAGCTTACATGCTTACTTTATTATATCAAATTTTAAAAAACAAAGTTACAAAAGCTAATATCAAACTATTAACTAACCTGAGTAGTAAAACAGGCTTTATTGTGCTGGCTTTCAGGCAATTGCAATAGCTGCTTTAGTAGAATGAACTCTGAAAACTCATACAAATTGGGGCTTGTGTCTTTAATAAGATCTTCCAAATCACTCAAGCTGTTCATGTTGGCCCACTCTAATGTTAAATACCCAGTCAATCAAATTTGATGTGTTAAATACACTCATGGGGAAGTGTGTTTTAAGTGCTTAACGTTCTGTAAACTCCCACTGCTACCTTGTCTGCAGTCACTAAGCAACTTGGCGTCTAACTTCCGCCACCAGGAGAAAAGCTCAAGCAACCGTAAACCCAAGACAGGAACAGAGAAGGGGAGCAGAGGACGAGCGAAGGTAAATAATTCGAAAGGACTACATGCCAAAGGTGAGGGCCTGATCATACAATACAGCTTCTCCAGAGATGGATCTCTCTGCATGCTGTTACAATGGGGGAGCAACATATGTGGTAAGGTTTAAGATCCTTTCAATGGGGCCATTAACAAATAAGGATAAAACATATTCCACTGCAATGTCCTAGTTAAGGAACATACACTCTGTTTTAGCCCTGTTGTTTTGAACAATGTAAGAACCAGAAGAAAATGAATTGCAACATAGAAAGATGGGACTTGCCAGACTGGATCAGAATAGAACTGTCTCTAATCCAGAATCTTTTCTGCAACAGTTGCCAATATTATATGCCAGAGTCAAAAGTCCTGAATGAGGTAGTTCTTAGGTAGTTAAACTTTCCCCAGGGGAAGTTTCCTTCTGATCCTCAATAGTTAGAGGTTAGATTGACCTCTGAAGTATGAGGGTTTATAACCTTTTCAGAACTCATTTCTGAACTCATTGCTCGGTGGGTGCAAATCATTTAGGTCACTAGAGCTTCACGGCTTGCACCAGCTGAGGATCTAGCAGTTCTCTTCTATTTAAGTTTTGAGGATTTACAGAGTCGGCATTCATGAACCATGACAGCAAATGAGGGTATTTCTACACTGGGTGACACTCACACTTCAAGATCCCATAAGGCAGACCTGCAGAAAGAATCAGTAAGTTTCAGAACCAGTAAGTTTTCTAGACATGGACCAGTGAGCGGAAAGAAAAACGCGTTGGTCCCTGAGCATCTTCACATGTTTAAATAAGGCCACGTCCACACTGGCTTTAAGCCGACTTGAGTCGATTTAAGGCTTAAGTCGACTTAAAATGAGGTGTTATTAAGTCAACTTAACCTTACCTTAAATCGACTTAAGGAAATGTTTAAGTCAACTTAATAAAAGCCCAGTGTGGACGTGGCTTTGTCTAGATAGACTTAAGCCTCCTTAAGTCAAGCTAAGTTGCCAGTGTAGACGCACCGATAGACTCTAAGGTCAGAAGGGACCAATATGATCATCTAATTTGACCTCCTGCCCAATCCAAGACACAGAACTTCACCCGCCCCCGCCCCCCCACAATAGACCCTCAACCCAGAACTAAGTTCCAAAAGTTCTCAAATCATGGGTTAAATATTACAAGGTACAGAGAATCCACCAGCAGTGACCCATGCCCCACACTATAGAGGAAGGTGAAAAATCTCCCCGGGGGAAAATTCCCTCCTAACCTCAAATATGGTGATCAGCTAAACCCTCGACAAGACTCTCCAGCCACACACCCAAGGAAGCATTCTCTGTAGTAACTCAGAACATATACCGTCTAATATCCCATCTATTCAACATCTTCATAAATGGCATAGAGAATACACATACAGTCTGTGGACAATAACAAGCCGGGAGGAATTGCAAGCGCTTTGGAGACAGAATTAGAATGCAAAATGATCCTGACAAATTGGAGAAATGGTCTAAAATAAATAGGATGAAATTCAATAAGGACAAATGCAAAGTATTCCATTTAGGAAGAAATAATAAATTGCACTCATACAAAATGTGAAATGACTGCCTAGGAAGGAGTACTATGGAAAAGCATCTGGAGTTTGTAGAGTTACAAACTGAATACAAGTCAACAATTTAATACCATTGAAATAAAAAATAAAAAACCCCAGCAAATATCATGGGAAATATCCTGGGATGTATTAGCAAGATTGTTGCAAGAAAGACACGAAAAGTAATTCTTCCACAGCTATTCAGCACTAATAAGGTCTCAACTGGAGTACTGTGTCCACTTGCAAGCACCCCACTTCGGGAAATATGCGGGCAAACTGCAGAAAGTACACAGAAGAGCAAAAAAATTATCAAAACTAACAAGGAGTCCTGTGGCACTTTTAAAGGATAACAAATTTATTTATCACATGGGAGAAAATCCCACTTCGTAGCATCAGACAAAGTGGGATTTTCTCCCACAAAAGCTCATGCGATAAATAAATTTGTTAGTCTTTAAAAGGGCCACAGGACTCATTATTTGTTCTGCTGAACTAGACTAACATGGTGACCCCTTTGGAACTTGTCAAAATTATCAATGGTCTATAACAGCGGTTCTCAATCACTGTGTCACAGCTGGTCAATAGAGCTATAAGGGGGAGGCCCTGGGGGACAACGGGAGGGTAACAGACATTAATGCTGATAACTGGCCATGTGACTTACCTCTCAAAACAGATATCTACCGATTTAAAAAGACAGGAAATTTCCCCCAAATAAACACTTGGCTTGGAAAGACTTACAGTTGCTCAACTGCAAATTCTACAAAGACAATCACTAAAGGTCAAGCAGATTATAACCACTACTGTTTAGAGTAGACAGTTCAAATATATTGCAACATCTAAAAGTCTTAGGATAAGACACAAAATACCGCAAACACTTTTATACAAGTTTACGAGGAAAATTTTCAAAAGCACCCACTTTGCCACTAAAGTCAAGTCCTATTTTCAAAAGGGACTGAGTCACTTCAGAGCCCAACTGAAAATTAATGGGATTTAGGTTCTGAAGTGCCTCATGGCGATTTTTAAAAGTTATACAGGCACCTAAAGATTCAGACAGACACCTAGGAAGGTTTTCAAAGCTGCCTAACTAGTTTAGCCACCTGACTTCCATTGAAATCAATCAGAGTTAGGTACCTAATATAGGTGATTTTGAAAAACCCCATGGGGTGCTTAATAGCATCTTTACGCATCTAGATGGCTCTGCAAATCTGCCCCTAAATCACTTTTGATAATGGCATTTAGGTTCCCAAGTGACATTTTGACTTTAAGCAGCATATTAAACATGACCTTTGGAAGCCAAGATGTTTTTATTCCGTCATCCAAAGACAAGTGATACCCCAACAGACATGGGAATAGAGGGCAATCTACAGTTTCTTTAATTTGTACTCCCTTATTAGAAGAAAGCAAAAGCAACTGGGTATTTCTGGCATACTCACCTCCACCATAGGTAGTGGCCAACATAATTGAAGACACCCATGCAATCTCACTGTAGGACGTGCCAAAGAAATCCTGGATTTCTTTGAAGAAGATTGCTATGGCTTTAGGAAAAGCATATGAAAATCCAATGGAAATGAAAGCTCCAAATACTACAGCCCATCCCCATCCCCCATCAAGAGGGAGGTAGTCTAGGCCTGTGTTAGCTGGAGGCGACATGGCCAGGTTAAATTAAAGCCCAGAAAGTACTCCTCTGGAAGCCCTGAAAAACAAAGTGTATACGTATAAAGTTAGTCCTTGGGCACATTCTCCACAGCCAGCTCTCTCTCTCTCACACGCACGCTCTCTCTCTCTCTCACACGCACGCTCTCTCTCTCTCTCAGTGGAAAACTTGCAACTACCGGAGCCAATTCAACCAAAATTCAAACATGACCTTAGAAAACACAATTTCTAGTAAAGTCTCATTGCAGGTTACTGTGCTTCAATGCAATGGAGAGCAGCTAATTCTGACACCCTGCCCAAGTCAGACAGCAAGCCCTAATCGCTTTTATAGCCAATGAAAGCAGGGATCGCCATAAAGTCTTTAAAAGTGCCACAGGACTCTGTTTGGGATCTCTATAGTTATTCTTTCAGGGTGGCCATTGCTTAAAAAGAAATGTCCAAATTTGGACCACTTCCACACCCCCTTTGCAGTTCTTCAATCGGCTCACCCACAGGCACACATCCAGGAAAAATTCCTTCCGTGTGTAACATTCCACCCTTTTAGAGACAACAGAATTGTATCACTATATCTCTATCCTACAGCTGTGTGCGCTGGAGGGAAAAAAACTGAGCCCCCTGCAATCACACACATGAGCAAGAAAAGGCAGAAAGTGATGGCTTGAAAATGCAGTCAGGAATGCACACTCACGCTTCATATAGGTGCACGTTCATGCACAAAGACAACATGTCGGACGTGAACACACCAGGGCAAATGCCAATTGGTCCAAGGTCGGGAGGATTCTTAATCAAGGACCCCACTGTGTGAAGACAACACATGGATCCACCAAGAATACACATGCAGATGTAAAGAATCGAATACCTTTGCAGCCAAAGAAGGGCTATGCACAATAGTCATATGGCCTTCACGTAGACTGTGTGCATGGGAATTTCATATACACCCCATGGACATGCAGGCATTGGGAATGCACAGGTGTACACAGCGACAAGAAACAGGCACATGTAGCCTGCAGAGGCCACATGACATAGACGTGCCCATGGCACACAGATTGGAGAAGACACAAACGGTTACGGCACACACAAAACTCATGGCCTGGAACACAGCATGGCTGTAGTGGGCAAAGCACGCAGGCACACAAAACACAGGCTGTACAGAGGTCTGTGGCACGCACACTGGACTCACACCCACAACACCATTGCACATAGAGTGTGCACAGACATACACAGGTACATGCAGCTGGCACTGAGATAATACAGGAAACACACTCAGTGGGCACGCCCACTGTGCACAAGAGACAAGCCTATGAAACTGCACATATGCCACACACACACGGGGGACACAGAGTGTGCACACAGAAACACTTGTGCCCAGAGTGTGCACACACAGGCCCATGGAATGTGCCACCGAGGCTGTACACAAAGTGTGCATCGCACACTCAGAAACACTTGTGCACAGAGTGTGCGCACACAGGCCCATGAAATGTGGCACCCAGCTAGTACACAGAGTGTGCATCGCACACACAGAAACACTCATGCACAGAGCATGCACACAGAGAGACACTCGAGCACAGTGTGCACACACAGGCCCATGGAATGTGACACATAGGCTGTACACAAAGTGTGCATTGCACACTCAGCAACACTTGTGCACAGAGTGTGCACACACAGGCACATGAATGTGGCACCCAGGCCGTGCAGAGAGCGCGCACACACAGAGCAGGCACACGTACACGTGTCACAGCCTGTGCAATGCAAGCCACATACAGCGAGACTTGCATGGGACACTCCCCTCCCCAGCTCTCTGTCCCGTAGAAAGCCCCCTCCCCGAGCCAGCACCCCGGGCCGGGCACCCACCTGAGCGGGGCTCCGAGCTGGCAGCGGTGGCGGGAAAGCGGCAGATTTGGCGGAAAAAAAGTCTCAAGCGCGCGACTGTCGCCGCCCCCCCTGCGTCCCCGGGGCGGGTCTGGAGAGCGGGGCCCTCCCCTCCGGCTTGGGGCACCCCCCCTTCGCCCGCCGGCGTTGGCTCGTGGAGAGCCGTGCAAAGGCGCCCGCTCTTGCACCAGTTTCGATGCACGCGCCTCTCCCGGGCACCGGTCCCGTCCCGCGCTGGAAACCTCCCTGCAAAGAGCCGTGGATCCGGCCTGAAATGCGGGAGTGCAAGACACGGGGGCAGGGAGCGTTCACACTGGCACCCGGGCTAGTGCCCCCGGGCTCCTAACGCCCCCACTCCCCAGCAGCATGGGGGGGGGGGAGCCGCGGCCAGCAGCTGCTTTGTGTATTATGCCCCTGTTCCATAAAGCCCCCCCCCGCCTGGTTTCACTAGCGTGGGGCAGGTTCGCTTTCAGTTGCAAGGTCCGGATGGCAGAAAGTGGAGGGCGGCGGGCAGTGGCCCACTGGGGGGGGGGGGTGAGTCAAAATTTTAAAAAGACATTTTAAAGGCATTTCTCTCTCTCTATTTGGGCCCACAGCTTTCTTCTGTTCAAAGAGTACAACATTTTTTAACATTTTGCCAAAGAAACGATTTGCAGCACAAAATAGTAGGTCTTTATAATAAAAAATAGCTAGGAACATAAGCTCTGATTCATTATATAGAGCTATTTAGGTTCTTCTGTGTATGAACGCACACCTCAATGCTAAAACTCTGTCCTAACCTGGCTGATAATTCCAAAGGGGTAGCCGCGTTAGTCTATTATAGAAAGACAACAGAGTCCTGTGGCACTTTTAAAGACTAACGGATTTATTTATCGCATGAGCTTTCGTGGGAGAAAACCCCACTTCCTCAGAAGCTTTGAAGATTTTCTCCCACGAAAGCTCACGCGATAAATAAATCTGTTAGTCTTTAAAAGTGCCACAGGACTCTGTTGTCTGGCTGATAATGTTCTTTTAAGGTTCACTCCCATCCTCCACTCCCCTTCTATGACATCCAAGCCACAACCCTTCTCTCATGCCTCCTCATTGCCTTAGTAAAAATGGTAAATGCAAAGCGATCATGCATTTGTGATGTTTGTTTAATATTGTTTTATACCCTCTGCACTCCATTATCAGGTATTTCTAAAAACATACTACAAATACATGTTATTTCTGAATGATTATGGCATCTGAGATTCAGCTGACAACCTCTGATCTTGGAAGATATGAGAATATGTAGAAAGTTTCAAATATTTATCACAAAATCCAGAGTATCATTTTCAAAAAAGTGGTTGCAGATTTGAAAGAAATACCCCATGAGGGAGAATTCCTTAATGTTAAATTCAAACAATGTATCTTAACATTGAACAATTTGGTTAAAATATATCTGGTAAGGTGAGCATAGAAATGGATGTGTAGATTTTATTAAAAAGTATCTATTCACCGCTTTGTGTAGAAAAAACAATCATTTCCTGTTAAGCAGGTAGTGTGGTAACATTGCCTCTAACACTAACTTTCTTATGTATCTTATGTCTTTAAAAGTGCCACAGGACTCTGTTGTCTTTCTACAATAGACTAACACGGCTACCCCTTTGGAA
>ML685770.1:22212037-22227195 GCA_007922175.1 Pelusios castaneus
ACTCTGTTGTCTTTCTACAATAGACTAACACGGCTACCCCTTTGGAATTTCTTCTTATGAAACATGTTTCTTTTAGTCTAAAAAATCTCATATAACAAATGCAAGTATGCGTAATGTAACAGCATATTTTCATTTTGTTATAGCGCCATGTTTATATATAGCTGTGCAATGCATAATAATATTTAAACTTTTACTTATCAAAATTCTCCCTATGGGTGCATCTACACTTACAAATTAAGTCGATTTAAGCTTGCTTAAGTCGACTTAGTTTACTCTGCTGTTACACTACACTTTCCTTAAGTCGACTTAGCCAGTGTGGATGTGGAGTAGCCCTAAGCCGACTTTAAGTTGACTTAGGGGGCTCCAGGGCTTCCCCAGTGGCCTCCCTGCCAGGGTGGCTGGCACAGCCACAGCCTGGCGTGCCCCCCCAAAGGGCAGGGCAGAACCCTGCCCACCCTGCCCCTATGCCCTGTCAGGGTTCCTGTCCCCCTTTGCCCCATTGTACCAAGGTACAATGGGGCAAAGGCTGAGCCCCCTGGCACTTGGCAAGGGGTGCCCCCCGTGCCACTTTATTAAGTCGACTTAGCTAAGTTGACTTAAATTAACGAGTGTAGACATAGCCAACGAAATTTACTGGGACAGGTTGGCAATTTAATTCTTCAGCAGCTCAAATTGCCAGGAAGTTACTGTTGCCTTCTCACACCTGATTTAGTCCAACTTTGCCTTCTCAGTTCTGGTTTACATGGGGGGCTTGATTCAAAGCCCTCTGAGGTCAATAAAAAGCTCTTAAGGCCCCCTCTACTACCTCTGAAATAAGGAAGCTATTTCTGAACCACTCTAGATTTTATGGACATCCATATCCGTATCTGAGTTTTGGAACTGGTCCCTCTTTGTATAACATACTGAACCAAAGCCCAGCTCCAAACCAAAGGCATTTTAATCTGGATTTTACAGATATGAAGATACAGATTTCAGTTTGACCCAAGTAAATCTCTACCTCTCATTGGCCTCAGGAATTCTCTAACTCTCAGGATAAACAGAACCCAAAATCACCTTCTGGGCTTGTGGAATGCCAACATGATGTGAGTATTTTTTGACACAATATGATGATGATGATGTTATACATCATGCTGTGCAGTGACATTGCGGTCAGTTAGATAGTCCACAGTACAGCACAGGTCTCCTTTCTAAGGGCCACTGTCACACATTCTATCCAGCCTGGTTACATGGGCATTGGTTCTCATCCACCTAGAGCAACTGATAAACTTTATTTATGGAACATTCAAAATGAGAGAGAATATTTTTTTCCAGCAAGAAATAAATTTATCTAAGTAGTTTCTTAATTATAGATTGAGCGTATACCAAATCCTGATGGGAAGCTAGACAGGCGTGACTTCTTCAGGCATCCCAACTGGGATTTCAATCTGGTTCCCCTGAATTACTAATACCTCTCACTTGAAAGGAACTTCCATTTACAGCCAGCTGTATTTCTTTAGTTTTTCGGTGTTCTGGGACTTTGGCCCTTTGGTTCAAATTTAGCTCTGTAGGCTCAGCAGATCAAATCAAAGTCCTCAGGCATTATTCCTTAATAGCCATTGTGTTTGCAAAGTGATGGCTTATCTTTTCTTTTCTGGCTGTTTTTCCAGCCAGCCTTATATTGAAGTAACCCACTCTATTCATATTGTAAACCTCACAATAACCAGATACAACGCTGATACATTACTGCAGGGCAGCTCTGAATCCTTTACAGTTATAACCTGCCTTTTCAAGAGATTCTGGTGATTTTGATTTTTTTAAAAGTACTGATTTAAAGGGATCTGATTGTCAAAAAGAGCTAAGCACTCACACGCTGAAAATCAGGCCTCTTTCAGTGTCTCGCAGAGAGCACCCACAATTGGAAGCATCTGCAATCCTTACTTTTGAAAATGTACGTCTATGCTTGCATTAGCAACTTACTAATTATTAATCTGTTTAGCGTGCCTTGTTTTGTTTCATACAAGCAGATTTACAGCTGTTTAATTGTTTTTAAAGGGTAAAAAATTCTGTTTAAAAAGACTTCTTTGGCTTGAATATATATCCTTATAATGCCAGAGTGCTAATAATCAATCCAAGAAAGCTTTTATTTTCTTTCAGTTACATTAATAGAATTATGTGGAGGAATTGGATGCATTTCACAGGAACCACGGTCATTAGCATCCAAAGGGAAATCCCAACCATACAGTGGCACTAGAACTAATATGAATCAATAGAGTCAATGTTTCCTTAGACCAGAACTTAAGCCAGATCCTTACATGTGCCACTGAATTCTCACAAGGGCTGAAGGTTATCTGGCAATTAGTAAATTACCATACTATAGATAAAACTTAAATCTCACTGATCGCAACAGCAGCAATTTATTATCCTTACATAACTTAAACCAGTTTTTTTTAAACTTACATTTCAAACACCTTTTCAGAACCTTGTTTTCACTATCAGCACAGCGATTCTGTTACTGTCATCCAAACACTGAGCTATAGAGTTATTGAAAAATGGGCGACCGATCTGGTGAAAAAATTCAACATTTTTCTGTTCTGTTCTGTTTCATAGGACACCAGATGGACCTGGTTTCCATTTTTCTGCAGTTTTCTATAACATTTCTTATCCATATTTTCAATATATTATCAAATCTGTTATCAACTATTTTCATTTACTGAAAACTAAAGTCTTGAGGCACAAAAAAAAAAAAAAGATTTAAAAAATGATTTCCATAAAAAAATTAGATTACAAAAAATTGAAAACTTTGAGGGCAAATCCCCTTCCCCCCAAAAATTGTGTTAATTTCAACTGTTGCCCATGAAAAATTATTTATATTAAAAACCTGCAAAATAAATTTGTCCAGCTCTACTTACTTACAAATACATCCCAAAGTTTCAAAGCAGATTTCCAGTCCTGAAATACTTAGGTCTTACTTTTCTTGGCAAGATATAGCTGCTTCAGTTTCCATATTGACCACTCAAAGGGTTACTTATGTATCTCTATTCCATTCATGTCAGTGGCAAAACTCCTCAGGTATCCATAGGGAACCAACGGCAGATACAATATTAAAATACAGTCTGCAGCAGCCGGCAGAGAGCATCTTTTTGATGTGTTTGGCTAGTGCCTAACACAATGAGTTCTTGATCCATGACCGTGACCTCCCTTGGCACTACACTACTAAAAATAATCATCAGCAGCCCTCATGGACTCTCTTCTCTTCTCATCCCATCGTTCATCTGCTTATACTTGGTCTTTTATTCCTTTAACTTTATTGGGAGTGGAAGGAGGCCCCTGCAGAGTGAAAAGTTTCTCATCTTATTCTCTGTGTAACAGGCGGATGTTTGGAAAGGATTTTTTTTTGCTTCCTTTACACGGTGTCACTCTCTCTTTTCTCAGGCAGCAAGTGTTATGGCTTTGTCAGCCCCGGCTAATATTTCCCAGGAGGATATAGAATGGCTCTACCTTTGAACTTCGAAAGCCATCCAAAGATTCTGGAATCAGAGACATCACAAATTGAGCTAGCTCAGCCCTGCCAATCACCATGAAAAAATATTAAGGAGATAGTTAATTAAAGGGTTAACACCTTCTGCATCTAAGTTTTTTTACGTTCATTTCCACATTAAACATGCCTTAGCCTAAGCCACTGCTGCTTACATTCTACAATTAATTTACCTCCAGAAACTGTAACGTGAGTGGAATCTGTTTTCCATGTACAACAACTTTATTAATTTCCTCAGTGTGACCTCATTTTGGGACAGAGACTACCCAGGACATTTGGTAATGGTTATGTGTGTTTAGAGTTCTTACAATATTCTTAATTTTGCTCAAGGGATCAGTACATATTACTGTTCCACAGCAGTTTTTAATTCCATAAAGTTCTTGGCACTAGATCTAAAAATGGATGCAAATGGTTACATTCAGCCTTGACGACATTATCGATAGTTTCTCTCAATAGCCATAGCAGAACTCATGGCAGCATTGGCTTTATCCTCTTCTCACCAGGACTCTGGATTTCCTCATCACTGAACATGACTAACAAAGCTAATACAGAATGCCTGCCTGTGCATTTAGTCAGGGATTTATTAGCATGAACAGTTGTTTCACTTAATTAAAACTCCTAACTTACTTTACTTATTCAGTTCCCAGAGCTGTGGTCTAGTGAAAAGCCAAGAATAAAGAGGACTGCATTGGCTATAGCCATGCTCTGAATATGGAGGTTGTACCACAACATCTGTCTCGCCCTTCTAGATCAAGCTGAGATTCTTGGTGAGGCAAAAACTTCCACGATCATCAGATTTCTCAGCTATCAGGGTCAACAACCCATTGGGTGTGTTCACCTCATGTGCTGAATTTCAGTTTCAGGTATTATCCCAGCAGTTATTTACTAGACCACACAGGGTAAAGTTCTGTAGTCTGTTTCGCTTTTCAGATTCACCATTAACTAGACACGGGCGGATATGTCATAGGGAAATCTGAAACCAAAGAAAGCTCTCTCAGTCCAAAATTCTGGTCCAGTTCACCAGAAGACTCACATTTGCAGATGAAATTGAGCCAGAGACACCAGGTTTCATCAACCTGCTTAGCACTGGTATATTGTGTGGGTGAGGTCTGAGTGGTCTGAAACCTCTTCAGATGTCAGACATACAATCACTGCAGATATCTTTGGGGCTCATTTTCTGCCTCTCTCTTTTAGCAGAGCAGGAATTAAACAATTCAGACAGAGGCTATAGATACAAACCAGGGTCCTGGGTGTTCACAAGGAACAGAGATTGATCCCAAAATTGGGATGGCCTCCACAGTCACTGACATAAGTGAGGAGATGAAATCTAGCCAATAAAACAAACAGTCCTGTGGCCCTTTTAAAGACTAAAAAATTTATTTCTCACATGAGCTTTCGTGGGCAGGTACAGTATGAAAGGTGAAGTAGAAACGCAGAGAAGGGTAAATCATAAGGACAACCAACATACCCTTCTCTGCATTTATACTTCTCCTTTCATACTGTGCCCTGCATTTCATGCGTCCGATGAAGTGGAATTCTGTCCACGAAAGATCATGCAATAAATAAATAAATGTGTTAGTCTTTAAAAGGGCCACCAGACTCTTTGTTTGTTTAGCTGAACTAGACTAACATGGCTACCCCTTTGGAAATATCCAATAAAGCAAACCATGTGCCAACCTGGGACATGACATCCCCTTTACACTTCTTTGGCCATCTCCTACCTAAATTAATTCTAGGGATTGCTGGGTCCTGATTCAGAAAAAAGGTCTGTGGGGAGCTCCAGAAGGGGAGGAGAGTAAAAACTTTATGCAAATAAGTCTGCCAGATGCAATCCAAAACCCACAGTTGGGTGTTTATGATAAAGGCCTAAGAACAGATCTTGGAATCCAAAGGTTGTAGTCTTTGGAATGATGGATGAAATATCAGTTGGCTATTTTATTAAGCTTTCTCGTTTATAGGGCAGCATCTGAGAAAGACTGAGACATAACATCAGGGAAGGGGAATGAGTTGCATGGTGGGTATGTGGATAGGCTTATTATTAGGTAATCCTTTTCTTCATTCCATGATGTGGAGGGGAGCAAAGGTGCATCGATCCCAACAGAGAGGAGACAGGTAGTGAGGAATGAGGATATGGTTGCTGCTAAGGTTGCTACCCATCCGTTTTTTACTCAGGCAGTGTGTTCTTTGGCTTATAAGTCCAGGAGCCATTTAGGGTTGCCGGGTATCTGATTTTCAGGGCCCTGACAACCCTAAATGGCACTCAAACCAAAAATCTGGTTATTGTGGGGCCAGGGGACACGACGGGTCATTAACCTGCCCCAGTCCATGCTCAGCTGGGGCTGCCTCCTACTTGCAGGCAGGCTCCTTGAGCTGAACCAACGCGTGATGGAGGGAGAAGAGTGAGCAAAGGGGCCTTGGGGAAGAGGCAGGGTCTACGGGTCTGGTAACCAGCAATTAGAAAAGTGGCATCGCTGTGTAAGATACTCCATCCCTCCTGTGTAGCTATTGGCAGACTGGCTTAATAAAAAACATGGGTTTGATGACTAGAGTGCATAGATGACCAGACAGAGGCACAGCCAACCTAGACAGCCCACTCTCCTAGTAAATCACTGGGTATTTCAGCAGAAACCCTAGCCTTTTCCCTCTTGAAATCACCTTGCTCCCTCTGCAAGTGTCTGGGACTAGCTGACACAAAGCAGGGCTGAATGGCACGCAGACTCACACAGGGTAGGTCCATCCTGCATTTAGACACTCACGACTGGCCTGTGCCAACTGACTGGGGTACGTGGAGCCTGGGCTAGAGGGCTGTTTAAATGTCGTGCAGATGTTTGGGAACTCTGGGACCGTCTCACAGGTTCCTAGAGCCCAGTGCCTGGCCTGAACATAAAGGTCTACATCGTAATTGTAACCCCTTTGCCAGGCCATGACGGCAGCGGCAAAGGACCAGGTTCTATTCCTAGGGGTTCCCAAATAATGTCACACCACCAATTAGCTCGAGCCCCCACCCAGTCTTCTGGGAAATTACACACCATTCCCTGGTGCCCTAGAAGGGCAATACTTCCCCTCTCGCAAGCACAAGTCTGAGTGTAACATACAAGACTTTTAATAAGGCTAAATAAAAGCAACATCAAAATGCAGCACTGGTTGGGATACAGTGCAAAGATTCCCACAAAACCCAGTAGACAGAACTCATTTCACCACTAAGAGGAGAAGGGGGAGTCAGCCCTCAGTCCTCCCCTCCAATTGTCCTCTGCCACCTCAAGGTCTGCTCACACCACCCACTGGCCACTCACACCCACTGTCCGCAGACACTGTCTGGGTCCGCCGGCTCTGCCGCTGGCCTCTGGTCACACCGGCCTCTGGTCACACCGCCCGCTGGTCACACTTGCTGTCCGCTGGCTCTGCCTGCTGTCCGCTGGCTCCGCCACACCGCCCGCTGGTCACACCTGCTGTCTGCTGGCTCCACCGCACCACCTGTTGGTCACACCTGCTGTCTGCTGGCTCCACCACACCGCCCACTGGTCACACCTGCTGGTCCGGTGGCTCTGCCGCACCGCCCACTGGTCACACCTGCTGTCCGTTGGCTCCACCTGCTGTCCGCTGGCTCCGCCGCACCACCCACACCTGCTGTCTGCTGGCTCCGCCGCACCACTGCACCGCCCAGTGGTCACACCTGCTGTCTGCTGGCTCCACCACACTGCCCGCTGGTCACACCTGCTGTCCACTGGCTCTGCCACATCACCCACTGGCTCTGCCTGCTGTCCGCTCTTAGTGATTTCAGCTTACTGGGAAGTTTCTGTTTCCCTGGTGATTCCAGCTCAATCAAGATAACAATAGAGCCTCTACAAGGAATCTTTAGGTCTATTCTTTAACAATGGGTGGGGAAATAGGTGTTGACTTAAGGCACAGCTCCAGCAGAGCTAGTGCTCACACTCCTCCCCACCTGGTTTTACAATTCTGAAAACTAGGGTTGCTCACTTTTCCAAGTTCTCTGTTGCTGATGGTGACTTTTCCATCAGCTCCTTGGTCAATAACAGATATACAATCAAAGGGTGGCATATCATGAAAGAGCAATATTTCCTTTCCCCCTTCTGATAAAACACCAGATTTAGAGGATTTGAACCAGTCACACATACCAACTCCCATCATGCCCAGCCTCTGGGTGAAATTATGCTGAGTGTCATGCAAATACAAAGCACAGGTAAATCAGTGGGCCCCCTCCCTACTTAGCTGCTAAGCAAGAGAGGCTCTCAGATTCCTAACCTTGCTTACATCCTTACATAATTAAACAGCCCCACAAATCCCAGTCAGCTATCATGGGCCAGCCCGGAGTGGCTAATTTCAATATAGACATGCCAATGGGCTTTCTGCTATTTACAGAGCCTGAACTGCTCAACTACACTGCTCCTATTCTATTTCCATCCTCCCCGGCCTCATGCAGGATTGGCTGGGAAGCACCTAGCCCTGGAAGAGGGTTTGCTTTGTATTGGCATAAAGCGCTTACAGCACAGCAAGCAGATAGAAACAGGCCAGTCTTCTCCAGCTCCACAGCCCTTTCCATTTAGTAATGTTTTACAAGGGCCAAGGAAAGGTCAAAACAAAATCTTGTTTGCTCAGCTCCAGTATTAATAGCAGAGAAGAGGTCTAGCTGTCAGAGGTATTCATACAAGAAATAATTCATTCGCTACCCAAAGAAATGCTTAAATACCACACAGACCTGAGAGTAGAGCTATCAACAGCCAGGTACATACGCCATCACTGCTGGAAAGAATGTCTAGACATGGCAGCGAGAGACTTTTTTTTTTTTAAGGAAGTATTTGAATTAAAATAACCTAAATAGAGTGTTGTCATAGCCAGGTTGATCCCAGGCTATTAGAAAGACCCAGTAGGTGAGATAGGATCTTCATTAACAGAAGTTGGCCCAATAAAAAATATTACCTCATCGATCTTCTCTGTCCAATAAGCTGAATAGAAACAGCTATGTACATAAAACAACATGCAATTTCTTTACATCTAATAAACAGAATGTTTTCACTTGGGATTTATTCCCTGATTGCTTCATTGCCGTATCCTTGCTTACCTTTTAATCCTGGTGTGGACCCTATTCTCTTAGGCTATGTCTATACTAGGAAAAGTTAAGTCAACTTTGTTAAGTCGACTTAATAAGGTTGACTTTAAGTCGACTTAAAATCGACCTTATTAAGTCGACTTAACAAAGTAGACTAAGTCGACTTAACAAAATGGACTAAGTCGACTTAAAGTTAAGTCGAACTAACCACCCTTAACAAAGTAGACTTAAACGTTCACACTGGGCTTAGGTCGACCTAAAGAATGGTTAGGTCGACCTAAGGAGGCTTAAGTCATCCTAATGGGCGGTTCTTATTAAGTCGACTTAAGCTTTCATCAAGTCGACTTCAGGAATTTCTTAAGTCGACTTAATGAAAGCCTGGTGTGGACACAACTTTGCTTAAGTCGATTTAAGCCTCCTTAAGTCGACTTCATTTGCCAGTGTAGACATAGCCTTACATTTGGAAAATGTTTACCTATTAAGAGGGGAAATAACATGGCTGACATTTTCAAAGCAGTGCATTTTAATAGAAAATGTGTCGCTAAATCCTCCCAGCAACTACAAAGTGGAATTCAAACAAGAGAAACTGCAAATGGCAGGCTAACTTTATAGCCTGGTAGCGAGGGGCACTAAGCTGGGATGTGGGGGAACTAGGTTCAAGTCCCTCTTCTGCCTAGTTCAAAGCCAGGACTTAAAGCTGGGTCCCCCATAACCGAGCTGAGTGTCCTGACCCTCAGGCTACCGCCTATTCTGGTGTGTTTTATTCTTGAAAAATTCCTCAAGAGCTTGATTTCAGCTCAATGCAGAATGGAGAAATATCAGAAGTTCTCAGCCTGGGATAACTCAACTCTTTCCCACCCAGCTGTAGGCGCTGGTACTGTCAGCCATTATATAATGCACTCATGCTATCCAGGGGTTTAACTCCTCTGGGAACCAAGAGGAGAAAAGAAATCAGCTAAACTTGGGGAATATTGTCTCAGAGATGGCCCAGTGGATAGGACAGTGGAGAAACATGGGGCAGAGACTGTCACTTACTATATACTTGGGCAGTGCTTGTTACGGCTTCAAAGATGTTGCGGGACCCCGATCTCAGTCACGGCTATCTCATACTAGCCTAACACAAATAATAAATAAGGAGAGTCAGGCTGGAGAGCAAAATCAGTGGCTGGGGGAAGGATTGGGAACCAGAGCAGTGGTCAATCAGAAAACAAGCCGCAGCTACAACTTGAGGAAGGAGGCGGAGATCCTTTATAGTGTTTACCTTTAGGAGATGGATAAGTGCTCAGACAGGACCGCGATGATCACTGCATTGATGCCTAGAGCGATTACACTGCCCATCCGCCATGACCGGGTTTGCTTTGGACTACAGTGGTACAGAAAATACATGGCTGCCAGATAGGAGCTCAGACCCCTGAACGTTGCTACAGATGTTATTGGGGGTGGTAGAGTTGACCTGACTGCTTGCTCATGTTTGCCCCGGCTGCTTTGCTCTTTGCACTGGCTGCCTGTTGTCCACCAGCTCAAGCAGGAGGTTTTAGTATTAACTTTCAAGGTCCTGTCTGGATTGCTTTTCAGTATCTCAATGAACTTTTGACATCTCACCCTCCATTGTACCCTGTTTAAGCAGAAGAGAGGAGGCTTTTGGTCCGGAGGATAAATGCTATTTCAAGCTCCTTGTAGCCCCGGGTCAATGGAATGGTCTCTCAAAGACATGTAAAATGCCATAGAAATTAGGCTTTTCTAAAAGGGATTTGTCTACTCTCAAGTCCATCCAACCCACTGGCTCCAGCTCAGGTGGCTAGCCCATCTCATCTGGAGCAGCAACCACCAGACTGCTATTTTCAGTGTGCTAGTTTAAGGCAAGCTAGTGCCAGTGGTTAAAGTATAATTTGACGGGCTCCGGAACCTTCCTAATCTCCGGACCCCCTTCCCGTATTGTCTGGGCCCCCTTCATGCATGTATGGACCCCAGCCCAGGTAGCTTTTGCAACCACTTCTCAGTACCACATGCATCGGTTATCGCTCCATAAAAATATTTATAATTGTATATGGCGTTTATGTCTATAGCAATTATTGTCACAAACTAGCAAACACTGCATAACACAATAAGTTCTGTGATTAACAACGGTGGGGCGTAGGATCTGCCAGCAACCAGGGCAGGGTGGAACATGCATTCCGCCGGATTTTTCTATTTTTAGGGGCTCTGGAACTCTGGCCCCTCAAGTTTGTGGGCCCTGGAACTGCGTTCCGGTGCATTCCCCCTTACTTTAACCACTGGCTAGTGCCTTTCCATCTACATAGGCAGTGATCTCACCCTCAGCATCAGGGTAGACAAACCCTCTCTTTCAAACTCCTCTTGCCAGACATTTCATTACTTAACACGCTTGGAAGCCCGTGTGACACCACTCTTATTAGAGTGATCGCAGGCACGGAACGTTTCTGAAGAGGACATTAATACCTTCGCCTCCTTTCCTTAACTTTCTCAACTGCTATCCCTTGCGGATGAACCTTTCCACACAGAGAGCACTCTCACCTTACAGGTAAAGAGACAACAGAGGCCTCCTCTGTTACGCTATTTTTAATGAGCCACATGTGAAAAAAAATCTTAATAACTTTTAGCAGAAAAAGTAAATGTTTTCTGGGCAGCTAACACAGAAACAGCAGAATGTTGAAAACTGAAGTTGAGTTTTTCAAAGGAGATTTACCCACACAATTCCTACTTCCCTTACCTTCAGTGATAGGTCTAAATCCACAGGGCAACTTTTACCATCTCCGCCTGAACTTTTCAGTGTCTAAACAAGAAGCGGTCACATACGTAGAGCTTGTCAAAATTTTTCATTCAAAAATATTTTATGTTGAAAAAAATGACCTTTTAAAACTGAAACTTGAAGAGTTTCTTTAAAAAAATGTTTTGATCAAAAAAATAAAACCCACAAAATCCCCACAATTTTGAAAATTCAGTATTTTGAAATGTCTATTTTCACTTTTTTCCTTTCCTCTTTATCCTTCCCCATTTTGCTATTAAATACAATGAGCCCCTGCCTTCCCGCATCCAACTCCTTTCCTTTTTGCCATTCTAACTTTTCCAAAATTGAGGAAAAGTTAGAGGGGCAAAGAAGAGCATTTTGAAAAGTTAGTGTGTCAGAGAAGAGAAAGGGGGAGAAAAACCCATTCTGCAAATCATTTATTACACAGGGCTCTTAGGTGTTAAAGTAAAATAAATAATTAATAGTGCATGTAAAATAGTGTAAAAAAGGGAAAAACAAAATTGCAGTATTGACCATTTGAATTTTTTTTTGAAAGGTTTTACAATTTCAAAAAAAAAAAAATCCCATTTGAAACAAAAGTGACTGAAGTTTTTACTCACTTCTTCCAACCAGCTGTATTCATGGTTAAATACAAAACTATAGCAAGAAAATTAAAGCAACAGAAGTAACCCATGCACTGTATCTCTTCCCACGGATATATATGACTTACTTTATTTTTTAATAATAATTTTTAAATAATTCAACACATACATTTTAAAGATCTGCTTCTACCAAAATTTTTTTTTTCTCTTTATAACTCAAATTTCCCAGTCACTGATTTGAGTGGCGCTCAGCACTTCACAGGATCTGGCCAAAGATGAATACAATGTTTTATATTTAAAAAAAAAAAAAAAACTGTTCAGGCTAGATATAGGAAAATGTGGGGTAGAAAATTTCCTCTTTTGAACAGTCATTAAATCAAGAAATTTGAGCCATGTAAGTAATTATGGACTTGCAAATAAGTCATCTTACTTCTCTAGCCATCTCAGCCTTTCCCTCCAAAGTACTACTTTTATTAAACTTGCTGGTTGGGAATATCAGTGTATCACATTATTGGTATCTGCTATCATAAGCGAGTTCGTGCCATTTTATGAATCAAAAAGGAAGGATGGTGAACAGTTATTGTTATGTTATATATACCGTGTTTTATATCCCCTGTTGTTAGAAATGATCCAAAAAATTATTTCATTAACAATGGATTTAAGCACACAGCTATTTTAGAAAGAAAGATCCATTTTTGCAAAACAAAAAATAAATTGGAGTTCTCAAAAGAAATTTCAGGGTTTTGGAAAAAATAATATATATATTTATTTTCATTTCAGTGACACTTTTTGTAGAGAAAAAAGTTCCTGACCCACGCCACCTATTATATTCTACATACATGGAAGGAAATATGAAAGGAACTAAGTTAACAGAGTATTAAAAAACAAAGATCAAGATTTTCAGAAGTGCATAGTGACTTTGTGGAATCTACATTTTTCAATGCTCAGGTTGAAATAACTGATTTTTAGAAAGCGCTGGGCTCCCAGCCCCTGGAAACCAAAACTCTTTAATCCTTCTCATATTGGTCACTCAAAATCATTAATCCCTTTTGAAAAATCTTGGCCCAAACAAATACTGTTAACCCTTTCATTTCATTACGGAACACAAAACCCAGATGTGTCAAATAGTGGCCATTTGTTCTGGTTATCCACAGCAAAGATTGAAGTACGGGTAGAAAGACTGAAAGATTTTTCCTATGCTGTTCTGCCAGTTGGCTTCAGCCCTGATTTGAAGATACAAGAAAGTAGATAAGAAAGAAAGCAGTTCTTTCTTCCCACCTGTTCAGTCATTTACGTCTTTTCTGAGCATGCCATTCGTGGAAGTAGGTTTGTGATCTTGACATCCTCCCACTGGAAATTGGAGTGAGACCATCTGCTGGCTATTTAGAGACAACAGCTTTCATTCTTTACCGGTGAGGGCTGGACTTGAACTGCTAAGGGGAAAGGTTACTTAGTTGTTCCAGTGCCAATTTGAGACATGCAGTCACCATGGGAAGCACATTCTAAGAGGGATATTAGCTGAGTACCAGCCAATGTTCCCGCTAAGCTGATGATGCAGCCGAGCAAGTTATGGTATTCACTGAGCAGCAATTTGTGAGGCATGGTGACGCATGGGCAACAGTTTTTTGGCGCCGGAAGCATCAGCACGCCTAAGTACCTTAATTCAAAAGAAATGCAGAGATGTTGTCTTTTTATTCGAACTTTAATAAAAATGTTAAACTGAAATACTGTAGTTCTATTAATTTACTAAACAAATGTGAGACGATGACGCTTGCTGCCTTTCTAGCCTCTACCATCATCTACACCTCAGTTTTTGTTGCCTGTCTTTCTCACATTTCCAGAATACCTATACAGAGTAACATATTAGGTATCTCCAGAAAGCTCATAATTTTTCATGCTCCATTATCATTGTTAGATGTAGGAATGGGTAAGATTTAAGAAATAATGTATTTATATTGAAAGTATGCTTTATGGGCTTGTATTAAAAAGTAGTCACAGGGGGATAATATGTCTTAGTAGTGACGGCTCATTCCAGCAGAAGAGATTTGTCACCCTGCCCTGTGATGTGATGAAACGAAACGGTGCTGTGACGCAAGACCTTGCCCCATCCATGGAAAATCATCAGAGACAGCTGCAAACAATTGAAACTTTGTGGAGTTAAAAAAGGAACATTGCAGCAAGACAAAGACTCACCCTGCTTGCAACTAAGGACTAAAGACTCTTTGGCTATGTCTACACTTACAAAAGCTAGTTCGAATTAGTTAATTCGAACTAACTAATTCCAACTAATTTTAGTTAGCTCAAATTAACTTAATTCGAACTAGCATGGCCCCACTAGAATGCTAGTTCGAAATAGCCATGGCCATGCAGGGCACTTGTTTAGTTCGAATTAGTCAGTTGCAGGAAGGTCAATCTGCCGATTAGTTCAAACTAAGCAGTTAGTTCGAACTAATATGGCCACATTTGACTTAGTTCGAATTAACGGATCGAATGAACTGTTAATTCAAAGTAAGCTATCGAATTTATTAGTTCGAATTAAGGAAGCCCTTATTTCGAACTAATGAAAGCCTAGTGTGGCCAAGGCTTAAGTTAGTTTCAATTAAGCTTCCTTAATTCGAACTAACTCGCAAGTGTAGACATAGCCTTTCAGTACAACACATGGGATTGGGCTGAGAAGGGGAGAGACAATCTGATCTAGTGCTATTTTTTTTTTTTTTTTTAAATAATGGTCTCTGTAGGCTTCCTTGCTCATTTGCATCATGTGTCATGTGATCCTTTTACGGTCTGTTATCTTGCTTTCTTGTTCTTTAGCCACAGATTTACTTGTTGCAGGTAGCATGCACTTCTATGTTTAGAGGCATGTGTGTGTGAGAGAGGGGAATTCATGGTTTTGTTTAAAGCCTTTTACAAGCTTGAGAATTATGTTCTTGTTTCTCTCCATTGAGACAAGGTATTGCACCTCTCTTGAGATCAATTTTTTACCTGACTTTTGCCTAGAAGGCCAGATTCAAAGCTGTTAAAAGAAAATTGGACCAATTTGTTGAGCCAAATATTCTGAAAGTTCACACGGGCTGACATACTCCTTTTGATGCTGTTCTCTGTTTATATAAATCACCTTTAGTGTAAAACAGCTTTCAGGATCGGGCTGAAGAAGGGGAGAAACATGGGGTTAGGCTGAAGAAGGGGAGAAACACAGGATTGGGCTGGAGAAGGGGAGAAACACAGGAT
>ML685770.1:22227205-22256264 GCA_007922175.1 Pelusios castaneus
GGGAAGTGACGCAAAATCTGGCTGAGAAGGGGAGAGACACGGGGTCGGGCTGAGAAGGGGAGAGATGTGGGTTGGGCTGAGAAGGGAAGATATGCGGGGTCAGGCTGGAGAAGGGGAGAGACATGGGGTCGGGTTGAGAAGAGGGGAGACGCAGGGTTGGGCTGAGAAGGGGAGAGACGGCGGGTCGGGCTGGAGGAGTGGAGAGACACAGGATTGGGCTGGGGGAAGGAAACGTGGGCTCCCTGCTGTGGGAAGGCTCCCAGCTGTGTTGCAAGCCTTAAAAGGTTACAAACTGTTGGCGCACTGCGTGGGGGTTTGTGATAGTTGCGCGGGTGTGCAATGGCCACTGTGTAGCTGGGTACCTGCGCAGCTTAAAGGGAACAGAGGTAACAACATGTGAGCTATCATACCATTAAAGATGCAGTTTTTCCACAAAGTCACACTCTACTGGAGGCGTGATTGGTCTACATGGACAGCTCGGAAGGCTGTCCTAACTGCATATTTATTCTTGTTAGGTAACTTCCTCTTCTGTTGCATTTTACCATCCTCCAAAAACAATGCCCATGTTTTATTGCCTGACAAGCTGACTTCTTTACTGATAGTATTATAAGATCTGAGGGCAGGCGAGATGAGAGCAGGGTGTGTGCTAATACATACATACATTCAAAGAGCCATTATTAAGGGCACAAGAGCAAACTATACCAATGCATAGGAAGGATAGGAAGTATGGCAAGAGACCACCCTGGCTTAACCAGGAGATTTTCAATAATCTAAAAATAAAGAAAGAGTCCTACAAAAAGTGGAAGCTAGGTCAAATCACCAAGGATGACTATAAACAAATAACACAATTGTATAGGGGAAAAATCGGAAAAGCCAAGGCACACACTGTGATCAAACTAACTGAAGACATAAAAGGTAACAATTTAAAAAAAAAAAAAACATTAGAAATAAGAGGAAGACCAGGGACAGCATAGGAATGCTACTCAACAATAACAAAAAATGGGGAAATGGCAGAGGAACTAAATGATTTCTTTGTTTCGCTCTTCACCAAGAAGGTTGATGGTAATGGGATGCCAGATGTAGGGGAGGGCAGTAAAAATGGGGTAGAATCAGAAGCTAAAATAGGGAAAGAACAAGTTAAAAATTACCTAGACAAGTTAGATGTCTTCAAGTCACCAGGCCTGATGACATGCACCCTAGAATATTCAAGGAGCTGACTCAGAAGATATCTGAGCCATTGGCTATTATCTTTGGAAAATCATGGAAGACCCATGAGAAGACTGGAAAAGAGAAAATATAGTGCCCATCTTAAAAAAGGGAAATAAAGACAATCCAGGGAATTATAGACCAGTCAGTTTAACTTACGTACCAGGAAAAATAATAGAGCAAACAATTAAGGAATCAATTAGCAAACATCTAGAAGAGAATAAAGTGTTAAGTGATAGTTGGCGTAGATTTGTCAAGAACAAAGCATGTCAAACCCACCTGATAGCTTTCTATGATGGGGTAATAAACCCTCTGGATAGAGGGGAAGCGGTAGATGTGGTATATCTAGACTTTAGTAAGGCTCACATCACCTTCTCATTAACAAACCATTAACAAACCAGGGAAGTACAACCTGGGTGGAGCTACTATAAGATGGGTACAAAACTGGCTGGATAACCACTCCCAGAGAATAGTTATCAACAGTTCACAGTCATGCTGGAAGGGCATAATGAGCGGGGTACTGCAGGGATTGGTTCTAGGTCCGGTTCTGTTCAATATTTTCATTAATGATTTAGATGATGGCATACAGAGTACACTTATAAAGTTTGCTGATGATACTAAACTGGGATGGGTTGCAAGTGCTTTGGAGGATAGGATCACAATTCAAAATGATTTGGACAAACTGGTGAAATGGTCTGAGGTTAATAGGATGAAATTCAATAAAGACAAGTGCAAAGTACTCCACTTAGAAAAGACCAATCCATTGCACACAAACAAAATGGGCAATGACTGGCTAGGAAGGAGTACTGTGGAACAAGATCTGGGTGTCATAGTGGAACATAAGTTAAACATAAGTCAACAGTGTAATGCTGTTGCGAAAAAAGCAAACACCATTCTGCGATGTATTAACAGGAGTATTGTAAGAAAGACAGGAGAAGTAATTCTTCTGCTCTACTCCACCCTGATTAGGCCTCAATTGGAGTAGTGTGTCCAGTTCTGGGCGCCTCATTTCAGGAAAGATGTGGAGAAATTGGAGAAAGTCCAGAGAAGAGCAACACAAATGATTAAAGGTCTGGAACACTTGACATATGAGGGGAGATTGAAAGAGCCGGGTTTGGTTAGGCTGGAAAAAAAGAGACTGAGAGGGGACATGATAACAGTTTTCAAGTATCTAAGAGGTTGTCATGAGGAGGAGGGAGAAAAATTGTTCTCCTTAACTGCCGATGATAGGACAGGAAGCAATGGGCTTAAATTACAGCAAGGGAGGTTTAGGTTGGACATTAGGAAAACATTCCTAACTGTCAGGGTGATTAACCAGTGGAATAAGTTGCCTGGGCAGGTTGCGGAATCTCCCTCATTCGAGGTTTTTAAGAGCAGGTTAGACAAACACCTGTCAGGGATGGTTTAGGAGGGTACTTGGCCCTGCCATGAGTGCAGGGGACTGGACTCGATGACCTCTCATGGTCCTCTCCGGTTTCTATGATTCTGTGTATACATGCCATACATTTGTAATGTTTAAGGCATCAGTCTAGTCATGCCTGTTTGTCAGTATGTACTCAGGCCATGCTTCATGAGTTAAATAGAACTGAGGCTTTGAGACATAGGACTGAGGGAGCTCAGGGAACACAGTCATATAAGCTGGTTTATAAATGTATCAAGCTCCATCTTAAAAGTACTTAAGTTGCTGCCCACCCCTATTTCTATTGGAAAGCTGTTCCAGTATCTTGTTCCTCTGTGGATTTTCTTTTCATTTCCAGCCTGAATTTATTCTATGACCAGTTCGTACCCATGTGTTCTTGACACAGTGCCAATGCCATGCTTTAACCCTGCCTCTGAAAACAAACAGACACTCTGTTCCAAGTGCAATCTCCTAAGTGTATCTAACTTTCTGCAGTCAGTCAGTTGTAAGGTGTAAACAGATAGTCAGAGCTAAGGGTTGGATTGACATCACTCTCAGTTCAGGAGACACGTTCCCCATTGAGAAGAAACAGTAAATCATCTGGTTATGAGGACGAAGATTACTTTCCCGTTCGTTTGTAATAAATCACCATTTATTTGCTCTAGCCTGTAAAACAATTTCTAAGCACCACCGACTTTTAGTTAACATCTTCTCAGCTAATAATATCAATTTTGTCCCTTCATAATGTTTCTGTGACAAGAATATGAATAAAAACCCCCACCAATCTCAGTCACTTAATTAAATAAATACATATAGGACTTCTGATTTGAGGTTTTTACCAATAAATGCAGATAAAACACACCTGAAACAAAATAAAATAATGAGAAAATGCTGTTAATTCAATGACCATCAGAAAAACAACAGAGATGGTTATTACATGGAAGGGCTTTTCTACATGGAGTAGTAATGCAGACTACAAGAGGATGCTTTCTGAAGTGCTTAAACGTGTTATGCGCTAATTGGTTCGTATAGATGCTGCTGGTGCACATTAAAGGGTACCCTATACATAACGTAGTGCTATTAAAGACTGTACTATCTCAAGCTGCACAACTGGGGAACACTGGAAAGAAATTACTCAGAGTATGTACCACTGTAATGAGTGATGAATATTCTATACATTAGTTATTACCATATATATAAAAAGAAAGCCCCAAAACCAAGTTTTTGGACATGTACATAAAACTCACAAATCAATAAAAAATGATCCCCCAAAATGAAAATAATTCCACAGAGCAAAATCCCTACATAGTATAAAAACTACAGCAATACAATCAGAATGTTAAAACACAGGTATTTTCATGCAAACATTTTTGTTCCACTTACATACAATATTAACATCGAGTGCTGAAAAAACATGAATCAGAGCATCAACGCTGGCTTAAAAAATCCTAAATCAAATGATATGCTCTTTGCCTTCTAATATCTGAGGTTTTTGAGGAGATGGAGGTGGAAATCTCGCTTTCAAGTGTTTCTCTGCAAACCCAAGGACTAGAAACTTCCTTTTGGGTTTAAATGAAAGCTGAGATTCTCATGTACTCACAGTACTCTGACAGCTTGAAGAAAGATATCAAGGATGAAATTCTGGCCCCACTTTGAGATCAATGACTGAACTCCCATTGACTTTAGGGATGATCTAATATTTAATCCTGCCATGAATGCAGGAAACTGGACTAGAGACCTCTCAAGATACCTCCCATTCCTACAAGTCAGCGAGGCCAGTGCTTCACCCCAAACCTAAAAAGACTTGGAATAAAACCCATGTGAACCAGCAATATCATTTACATGTGGCTTACCAAAATATTTCCTAATGTACAGATTCACCAATATTCTCTAAAGTGTCATGGGACAATATTAACATAAAGGACATCCTCAACCCAAAAACTTTTTAGAAGGAAACATTTTTCACAACACAATTTCGTATCAGAGGTAATCCCTTTTTGACTCAAAGAAA
This sequence comes from Pelusios castaneus, assembly GCA_007922175.1. NCBI lineage: Eukaryota > Metazoa > Chordata > Testudines > Pelomedusidae > Pelusios > Pelusios castaneus. The sequence continues at coordinate 22,231,822 of ML685770.1, forward strand.
GCCAACAGTCTAGATTCACTTACCTCCCCCATAGGTAGTAGCACACATGATGGAAGTCACCCATGCAATCTGGCTGTAGGATACGTTAAAAACAGTCCGGAGTTCTTTGAAATAGACTGTGAAAGCTTTAGGGAAGGCATATGAAAATCCAACAGATATGGAGGCTCCAAACACAACTGCCCATCCCCATCCACCATCAGGAGGGATGTACCCTAGGTCCGTGTTAGTGGGGGGAGACATGGCTAGCCTAGCTTTCAGACAAAAAAGCACGTCTCTGGAAGTCCTGAAAAACAAAGGGCACACCTACAAAGCATCAGTCTGACATTGTTAGACCTCCACCTTATGGACTTGTGTACTAAGTGCAATCAATGCATATATAAAACTGGTAATTCACCTGTAATAAACACCAGAATCTCTTAAGTCACTGTCTTTATTTAGATATTACTAATACAGTGGGGTTTGAGCAACATATTTCATTTTAAAATAATCTAAATTACCTCTCTCTCTAATTAACGAGGCCCATCATTCTACTTGTATTTTGACCCAATTTTTATTTTCCTTATGAGAACCAGTGAAGAGGAATCCTATTTAAGGTGCTTAAAGAAATGGAAACCAGGTCATCAAATATATATACATTTTAATTTCAGAAGGGCTGGATTTGGGAAATTAAGGGAATTAGTTAAAGAAGAAAGAAGGATAGAAGTGTTCATGGAATAAATGTGGAGGATGGTTGGAATTTCTTCAGACCAACTATTTAAAAACTATCTTAAATTTGCATCCCAAAACAAAGAGGAACAGTTGTAGGGTTAAGCTCCAGATACAGCAATGAATAACCACCTGGGGAAAAAAAACCAAAAAAAAAAACCATAGTCCTGTGGCACTTTTAAAGACTAACAGATTTATTTATTGCATGAGTTTTCGTGGGAGAAAATCCCACTTCCTCAGATGCTTTGAAGAAATCTGTTAGTCTTTAAAAGTGCCACAGGACTCTGTTGTTTTTCTGCAATAGACTAACATGGCTACCCCTTTGGCACCTGAAAAAAGATGAGGAAAAGACAGAAAGCCTATAGGGGATAGAAAAAGGGCTTGATCACCAAAGAAACCTACACCTTGGAGGTTAGGAACTGCAGGAATAAAGTGAGACTTGCTAAAAGTCAAGCAGAATTAGTTCTTGCCAGAAAAATTAAAATAAGAGGTTTTTTTTTAGTTATATAAATAAAAAGAATGAGGAAAGATGGGACTGACACTACTTTGCAGCATGGATGGGAAGGAGGTTAAAGATAATCTAGGTCTGGCTCAAAAACTAAATCAATACTTTGCCATAGTTTTCAATAAGGATGATCAAACAGCATATATGTAGCAAGACTGAGTATAGAATGGAAATGATCACATCTGTAATGAAAGAAAAACTTCCAGAGTTTAACATGCTCAAAGCAGGAGACCAGAAAAATTTCATCCTAGTATATTGACAGATCTGGCACATAAGATTGCTGATCTGGTAGCAAGGACTTTTTAATAAATCTAGTCACAAATAGTGTGGTATGGCTGGAGAAAAGCTAACATTGTACCTATATTTAAGAAAAGGGGGAAAAAGTGACCAGCTCAGTTACAGACCTGTTAGTCTGACCTTAGTATTCAAGTCTTCAGAACAAATTATAAAAAGAAAGCATAATTAAATTCACAGAGGATGTGATGCAAAATGGGTGTATCAAGGACAGATCCTTCCAGATTAACATGATTTCCTTCTTTGAGTAAATAATTTTCTTTCGATAAGGGAAGTGCAGTAGGTCTAATATACTAGACTTCTGTAAAGCATGTGACGACATACCATATGAGAAATTATCAGTTACATTAGAGAAGATGGGGATCAATATGACAATTGTAAGGGGGTAAAATAGTGGCTGATGGGGAGAAACCAACAAGCTGTGCTCAGATGTGAATTGTCAGACTGGAGGGAGGTTACTAGTATAGTTTCTCAAGGATCATTCTTGGGACCAACCTTATTCAATATTTTTATTAATGACTTAGACACAAGAAGTAGGAGTATGCTAATGAGATTTGCTGATACAAAGTTTGAAGGCACGATCAGAACAGAGTTCGAAATATTACACAGGAAGATCTGGATGCCTTGAATGCTGGAATGAAAAATGGAATGAAATTCAATTGCCCAAAGTGCAAGGTCAGACGTTTTGGGTCTAATAGTAAGAATTTCTGTTGTAAGCTGGAGGTTCATCAATCGCCAGCAAGAGAGGAGAAGAGAGACATGGCTGTGTGGGTCAACCCTCAGATATCTATGACCACCACAGTGTGATGCAGCTGTGAAAAAGGCATATGTGATCCTAGGGTGTATTAGGAGAGGTATTTCTAGTAGAGATAGAGACGTATTCATGCCATTGTACAAGGATTAGTAAAATGTAATTTGGAATACTGTGTACAAATCTGGTCACCTATGTTCAAGAAAGATTCATTCAAAATGGCACAGAGGCAGACAAGTACTGCTTGGATGATCAGGGGGAGGACGGGCCTATTCTATAAGGAGACTGGAAGAGCTTGGCCTAGCAAAAAGAACGCTTAGAAGGGATAAGTTTGCTCTCTATAAATACCGTGGGAGGTGGGGGAGTAAATGCTGGTGAAGAGCTATTTAAGCTAAAGGGCAATGTTGGCACAAGAACAAATGGATATAAACTGGCCGTGAACACGTGCATGCTGGAAATTAAAAGGTTTGTAATCATCAGAGACGTGAAGTTCTGGAATAGTTTTCTAATGGGAGTTGTGCGGCCAAACAACTTAATTTGTTGTAAGAGCACTGGGCGAGCTTAGGAGTGGGATTGCTGCCCTAACAGGATTGCTTGGGATGATAGGCGACAGAGCTCACTTCTAATTTATGTCAGATGCTCCTAAAAAACTCACGCTTTAGGGTTTTAGCCAGCCACTTGCAGGGGTTAAGAAGGGATTTCCCTGCTGCCCCTCAATGTATGCTGACGTGGTGTTTGGGTCTCCTTCCTCTGAAATACCAGGGATGGCCACTGCTGGAGCAGGAACAAAGGTAGCACTGAGCATTCTCTCTCTCTCTCTCTACCTCCCTGATGCTTTGCTGGTTGGTTCTTGCCCACATGCTCAGGGTCTAACTGCTCGCCATATGCAATCAGGAAAGCATTTTCCTCCAGGTGAGGTTGACAGTGACTTTGGGAGTGTTTCACCTTCCTCTGCGGTGTGGGTGTGAGACATTTGCCAGGATTTACCTCACAACCATTTCCTTGCCATTGTGGAGATCTTGGGCACTGAGACAGCTCAGTTCCTCCTATTCTCTGCCTATGGCACACATTAGTCTAGTCTCCTTTGGGCTGTAATACTTTGGTCTCATTTCGATTGTTGGGTTTTGTGTGGGGATCTATGTGGTGAGGGTGGCCTGTGGTATACAGATGGTCAAACTACATGAACTGATGTCCCTTCTGGCCTTAAACTCTATGGCTCTATTCCAAAATGATGTCCCATCATCACTTTCTCTGTTGCTGCTTCAGTGGCATGTGTTAAAGGGCTATTGCTTAGTCCCTTTCTATCACACACACCTCCCAGGACTGCTATTTCATTTCAGTAAGCTATGAGATATGTCTCCTGCACCTGTCTGGAAGCATCATGTTGGTATCTCAGAAGATAGGTTATCCCTCATCGAGAGTCCAGGAGGCTGCTGAGGTGGAGATGCAGCCTGCGAAAGAGTGGAATGGTAGGACCCTGATGGGGTTTACAAAAAGCTTATGAGGAGGGGATGCACTAATGCAGGTCCCTGACTGGGGGAGAGGGTATCAGGTGGGAAGAAGATGCTGGTGACGGTCTCTGAGGAGACTGGAGAGCGATGCTGAACCTTGGAGAGTCTTTGCATTTAATACGTAAGCCCGGCACCTGCCAGCTCAGAGGGGAGGGGCTGCTGGCTCTTCAGGACAAAGCAGTTCAAAGATGGGAGGTGTAAGAGGACAGGCATGGAAATGAGAACTACGTGGGAAAGGGTTAGATGAGCGAGTCTGCTGGGAAGGAGGTCAGTCATCAGCTCTGAGGAGTCCCTGAAGCTTGGAAGGGCTATAAATAAATGCCCTTGAATTTGGGGGTCTTAGAAATCAGAAAGCTGGGTCATCTCTCCTTGGTGTAAGCACACAGATAGGAGCTCCTGACTTTTGAGAGGTCTCAGCTAGATAGTCTCTGACGTTTTTGGCAGCAGAGATTGGGGCTGTCATCTGACAATGACACCGAATCACAGAACAAGGAGTATTAGGGTATTGCAATTTTCCTTATTCTCATTTAGTATCTCTGCCTCCCCATTCCAATGCAGATATTCTCCCAAGAACTTTCCCCAGCCCCTGACCTGGTTTCACCTACAGATTTAAAGACCCACCTCTTCAAAGGCCCCACAGGCTAAATAATGGGGGGGGGGACTTGAAAATGGGGATCCAGTGGGGCTCAGAGCCCCAGGTGAGCTTGGCAGCTCAGAGATATTTGGGCAGGGTGTTGGAGGACAAGGGGAACCCACAGCCTCTCACCACCCTAAGAGGTGCTAGGAACATTCCTGAGGTGACTTACCTTACGGGCTGTTTCTAGGAGCTGTTCTTGCTGCAATCACTCAAGCTTTCCCTCTGGAAAGAGTAAAAAGCGAAGCATGCCCTCTTTTTAGGGTGAATGCTTCATTGTACCGTTGTCAGATGGGAGGGGAAAACCTCATGATTCCAGGTTATCCCTGCTTAAGAGAATAATTCCATTGCATAAGCAGCAGGTGATTGGCCCCACAGCTTGTCCGTCTCCCCAGCCCCGCATGGGGCTGAGGGTTTGACTTTCCTAGCTACTGACTTCCACAGAATCTCCAGCAAACTGCTGACAATTTCTTGAGAGCGGACTGAAGGTTCCTGGTGGGCAGCCTTTTGCGTATGCCTAACTCTTGCCAGGATATCAGATTATGTCCAGGAGCGAGACAAACCAGAGGGGATATTGCATTGTTGGTATTCTTCTCATAGTCCCCAATCAATCATTAAAATAAAATAAGCCTTAGAAGAAAACCATCTCCCTGTGCCTTTTAGGAGTCAATCCAGTCCCCTTCTCTTGAGATAAAGATATTTAATCAATAGGAAAACCCAGTCCCACAGCGAGGAGGGAGAATGAAGGTGAACTGCAATTTGTTGCTCAGCAAAGCTGCATGTTTTATTCCCTTCACTGTAAACATAAAATAAGAGAAACTAAAGGGAAATTTTGTCTGGGGCATCAGAGGAAAAGGATCAGAACATAACCCTATCCCTGATGGATATCTGACGATCCTGCAGAATTGGAGAGTAGTTTGTGATCAATAAAATGAGAAGGGAAAAAAAAAATAATTGGGGAAGTTTAGTTTATCCCTTAAACAAAAAATCCTCAGAGAGAATGCAGTAAGCCATTTACACCAGCCGAGGGTCTTTCCAATCAATTACATCTCAAGAGAAAGGGACCGGATTGGCTCTTATTTTAGTTTAAAGACATTGTGTTGACTCATAGGATCCAAAACATAATCCTATGATATCCTGATTCTTGCCAGAATACCGTAGAATTCAAAAAAATCCTCTCTCAAGTCTGTGGTAATAATGTCTACAAAACACATTCTGGTTATGTGCTCCACTTCCCTTTCACGTATGCTTTCCTAAAGGCGGAATTATTGCTTCTACCCAGGTAGATAACAAATGGCTCCTGGCGTGGTATGGCTTGTTCCCCTCACTTACCACTGAGAAGTATGCCTGGGCAAGCATTGTACATGCAGACACATAGGCTATGTCTACACTAGAAAAGTCAAGTCGACTTTATTAATTCGACTTAATAAGGTCGACTTTAAGTCAACATAACAAAATCCGCCTTAACTTTTCTAGTGTAGACATAACCCCTTTTCAACCTTATTAAATTGACTTAACACTTTAAATTGACTTAATAACATGGATTTAGGCACTAATCCCCGTCCACACTGGCTTAAGTCGACCTAATAAGCATTAAGTCGACCTAAAATGAGATGTTATTAAGTCAACTTAACTTTTCCTTAAGTCAACTTAAGGAAATGCTTACGTTGACTTAAGGAAAGCCCAGTGTGGACACAGAGTAGTTTAAGTCGACTTAAGCCTCCTTAAATTGACTTACTTTGTAAGTATAAATGCATCCTTAGTGTCAGTCACACCACAGATAGGATATTTCTTACTTGATATGAGGCTGACTGGCAGAAAGACGGTGCAACAGCTATGGCAGCATATACAATTGTTCTGAGAGTATGTCGTCGTGATTATAAAGTATCTAGCAATTGAAGGATGTGAAAAGGAACATGCTCTTGATAAAAAAGAGGAAGTAGTCTAAAAATAACACATTGAAACCAAGTAATCAATGATAACCAGAAATGAATCAATACTGTATATGCAGTACATACCTATGCAATGTTACATACTTTTCCTCCAGTTTTACAGTGCAAAGTTACCCGTTCTCCAATGCTGAGCATCCATAGCTATTGTTGCTTCACCCATCAGTCTTGTTCCTCACTGACCTTCCTTCGATAGGAGTCTGATCCTGGGACACGCTAAGCACTTTCAACTCCTGTTGGGTAAGCACGTGTTTAACTTCAATGGGATTTAAAGTTAAGCGTATGCATGAGCAGCATCAAGGCCACTCTGAGGGTCAGTATCAATTGTCCATCAGTATTTTGCTGAAAAGAACATGGAAGACTCAAGTAGGGCCCACTGGTAGAGTGACTATTTTGGCCTACAATAACAGAATTCATTCAAATCATTTGCAGACTCACCTGGGATGACTGAATGAGTCTAGGGCAGCCTGCATTTTGTGACGGGTTAACAGCCTACTGCACCCCTCTTCTCAGGGAGTGACTTCAGCCTCTGAGCCTTCATCTTTCTCCCCAGAGGTGACTGGCCTTTCCCAGCTGCAGCCTCTGTCTGTTGCCTGTTTCCTGGCTTCATAGGTCCCATCTACTCTTGCACAGCTGAACCTGCTTGCCACCGATTCCCAACTCCCTGGCATTTCCTCCAAATGTAGCCTGTAGAGTGACTAAGCCTACCTGACCACCTTAATTCCAGTCCTACGTAGGGTGGATACCCTACCACAAGGCCACGTTCAGAATACGCTTCTGTAGAGTTCTCTAGTCTGCCCACTCCTGACCAGAAAAAAAATGTTAGCACACACAAATGACACTAGAGAACTCTGTGGTTCTGCTTAGGTAATCATCGGCAAGCCCTCGATTCGAGAACCATCTTTACCATGGATTTACATATGAGTCCTGTGATGACTCATGAGCCCACTCCTAAAACCACAGGTTCCCCTCCAATAGGTGCAGACATTTCCTAACAGGTCAGCTGCCAGCTAGTAGAAAGTTCTTTCTTTTTCCTTCCTTCTCTCTCTCTTTTCAGCTTCAAGGGCAAGACACTTCTCAAAGCAGGCCACTACCTGACAGAGGTCAGAAGTCTCCATCAGTTTTCTTAAGATAGACTTTCAGGACATCTTTGCAGTGTTTCTGCTGACTGCCACAAGATCTCAGACCATCAGTGAGCTGAGAGCAGAGAGCTTGCTTTGGGAGGTGAAAATCTGGCAGCTGCAAAAAATGTACATCTCAGCATAGTTGGTGTATAAGGATCATTGCTTCAATGCCTAGGTAATCACCATGGGATAAGAGGGTGAGCTAAGATCTCCTGGGTCATGGTTCATCCCCTCACCAAAGCAGCATTAGCTCATGGTCCTATGACAGGACATTGTCACACTCAGACAATGAAGAGTTTTCAGTGGCATGTTATAATTTCAAAGTTTGGGAGAGTAGCGTTTGCAAACCACAGTCACCTATCACGGCCAGGTCTGATCACTGTGGAACAAAATATTCTGGTTATAGCTTGCTTAGGACTTTTTAAAGAGCAATGTCAGGTAATGCAGGCACACACTTTCACAGAAGAGTTGTGTACAACCCAATTTTAGTAGGAATGTTTCCATACGACTTACAGTGTAACACTGTATCATGGGGATTTAAAACATTCCCCTGAAGTGTTCATAATCCAAACACCACAGCAACGTAATGAGGCCCCAGAAGAGAAAACTGAATCAGGCCAGAATAGTTTCATTGTCCAAGCTGGGCAGAATTAAATGGCACCAAATGTGAATATTCCATTTAAGTTGGACCGTGAAGAAGTTCTATAGAGCTCTGACACTGTCCCTCTCATGTGCTAAAATGCTACATTTCAACAGTGGAAAAGAAATACCCTTCTATGGAGCTGATTCCCAACATTTGCCTTCCCAAGTTCTTTTTGAATGGACCAGGAAGGAAATCAAAGGAACACACAAGTAGTTCAAGCCAAAATCTGACCTAATTTAAGCTTATAAACATTCTGGCAGGTAACGATTTCTGTATCTATCCAAAACAACATATGAACAAAACACCACTCACTGGAGATTAACAGCATGGACAACCTTTCCCTTTACAACCTAGTTTTAATAAATGCCTCTTGTTCTCTTTCCCCAACAGCTACAGAAAACTTTGAAGAGCTTTGTAGAGGCAAAATGCCAACTCATATTATTCCTGTTAGCATGGAAACAAATCTTCCACAGGTTAAAAGTGCGTCCAAATTATTTGTTTTGAAAGTTGTCTCTTTCTATACTCAGTACTATAACACACTGTAGAGATGGAGGGAATGGATGGTCTAGGTGTTGGGGGGGTTAGCTTGAAGTTCAGGTGATACAGGGTCAATTTCTTGTCTACCAAAGATCTCCTGTTTGACCTTGGGCAAGCCACTTAGCTTCTCAGTTCCCTGTTTATAATATTTCCTACCTCCCAAGAGTAGCGCAAAGGTCAATACATTAAAGATTGTGAGACACCAGGACGCTGTGGTAACAGGGATCACACAAGCACTTAAGATAGATATGGAGGCAAACAATTCTGCATGCTAACCATAGAGAGCATATTTGGTTCACAATCGTGCCTTGCCCTGTACAAACTCATCGTGAGAGTCAATCCCTGCCCTGATGATCATAGTTTAAATCGACAAACCACACAATACATGGGAACAGAAACAGAGAGGACGTGATATGCCCACAATCACACAGCTAGACAGCGGCTGAGGTGGGAACAGAACCCAGCTGTCCTGAATCCCAGCCCCATCCACTCGCTCATTCTACCTCTTCCATCGCCCCAGCAATAGCGCCTTTCCTGGTAGATCATAATAAAAGTGTAAACCTGCCTGTTCCCTCCCAAGTCGTATCTACTGCAGGAACCTTGTTAGCCCTGTGGAAGTTGGAGTGGATGCCCAGCTCTGTTTTAAAATCTTGCCAGTTGACATACAAGGTCTGCACGTTTCCCTTTTTTTAGTTGCAAATCAAATGGTATCTCCAAGATCAGTTCTTCCTGTCTTAGAATTTCCTGTCTTATTTATCTAGCATTCCAAAGCTGGAGGTACAAACCTTCCTGAACTGACTGGATGGCCAGATCACTGGAGAATTGGCTGTCTCTATAGAGAGCTAGTCACAGAGCATTGTGCTATGATTAATGGCAAGTGATCACTTGAGATGATTCCCAACATTTGTTTGCCATTTACTGTATAGGCATCTACCTGCTCAAGGGATTGTAGTCACAGTGGGAATAGGATTCCTTTCTTTTGAGATTAAACCCTTTAGAAATATTGTTTTCATAAATTTTACTGGCATTGCAAAAGGTGACATTCCTTTAGACTTTCAGTAGTAAGCAGCTTCTGGATTGCTGGCCGTTTGCTGCCAAAAAATGTTGTTTCTTCTCTGCTCATATACACCAGCTTTACAGTTTCTTTGGCTCGGTTGTATTACAGGCCATGCCTCACAACTTGTACTAGTTAACCTTTTATTTATTAAATATAAATATTTTTACTGTTTTTCTAATGCGTTCATAAGATATTGGGTAAAGCATGAGTTACTTTCTCTTCTTGGGGCTAGGAACCTATTATGGCCATCAGCTAATGACGTCACTTCTTCCCCTCAAGTATTAGACACTCACACTTTTGGATCCGAAATGTCTGTATTCAAAGGAGCATGATAGGAAGAAAAGGTTAATCCAGTACAGGGACCAGAGACTTTTTCCCTTCATATGTTAAAAATGCTTTTAGCTGGATTTTACTTATTTAGAATCCTCCAAAGAAGTTGCAGTCCTTAATTTGGTTTTTGGTTTTTTGGGTGCATATTTTAAACAGAACCAAGCAAATAATTTATAATGATTTAACAAATTCTTCCTCTTTCAATACAAAAAACATTGAAGCAGAACATAGTGTTTTCAAATTTCTATTTGTTGCATGCAGTTTGTTTTTTTTAAATAAATTATTCAGTTTTTTAACAAGCAGTTCTTGGACTCTGGATTATTCCTATGCAGTTCATTGACAGAAGAAATATTCAGAGATAAATACATTTTTTAAAAAAAGATTCTTTTAAATTTCACAAACTGAAAATGTTTGATCAGCTTCACGATCAGTCGACAAATAAAAGGGTGAAAATTTTCAAGAGTTACGTTGAAATATTTCACCTTATTATTTCAAATTTCAGGATTTCATTGAAATTCCAACACTGGAAATATTTCAGCCACAAATATTTGAAATTTGAGCTGTATTGGTTAGCTTTGCTAGGACGTACTTCCCGAGTCCGGTCCTATTTGGAGGAAAGTATTTCTGAAAAATATCAGCATTTTGGAGTACTCACAATGTAAGATGTATTTTAACATTCTCTCAGGATTTCTGCACAATTTACTGCTCATGTCAACATTCCTGCCAGTAAATTTGCACATCAGCATATTTGCAGAAAGCCATCAGGAAAGGGGCATGAACAGAGACAATGTGAAATAATGGAAAACATTCAAAAGAATATTTAAGAGAAGCTTTAGTGCAGTGACAATCCACCCTAATTCAATATATGAACAGATTTCTTTGATAAAGTAATTTTTCTGCTGTGTCTACTTAGGTTAGGTTGTAAACGGTTAGTTAAAAACCCAGCGAGTGAATTTTATCAATATGCATGACGTTTCCGGAAACATCCGTCTTACGATTTTATTAACGCAATAGGCGCAGTACGTTTAGAAAGTGCGCTGACAGCAATTGGCAAAAGTAAATGAGCTGTAAAGCAAGGATCACAAGTTGTTGCTATAAACCAGAACACATGATATGGATGTTTGGAAAATATTACTATCTAGAGCTCTATTTGGTGCTATTCTGGAGATGGAGTCTAGGTATTGTGTAATCTTTGCGCTAACATTTGAAATGAGCATTTGTCTTTTTATCAGTTTAGAGTCCACTCATCAGGTTAAATGACAGATAGTAATTCTGGCTAGCTGGCTGCCTTTTTCGTTTGCTCTACTCTGATTATGAGATTACGCCCAAATTATGCACCATGCTTAGCTGTGGGAAAGATATACAAGAAGCTTCCCATCTTCTGGAGCATCTCCTCTAGGGCAGGGCAATAGGGTCTCAAGTACTTGCGGCAGTCTCTCTCCCTAGCCAGTCAAAGCAGAAGTGAACAACTATGCATGTCCCAGTCTCCCCCACTGCATCAGCTCCAAAGGCAGGTCTGAGCCACAATGTACTTCTCAGACACAACCAGTCACCCTCTGCTCCACATTTATGATGTAAGGGACGTAATCTAGCTCATAACATTTGAACCCCATGAAACATTTAGAGTGTTACATTTTCAATAAGCAGCTCAAATATATAAAGTTAGCTGAACTTTCAGAAGTTCATCAGTAGTAGATCGTTCTAACAGAACTTTGTTGGTTGTATCATTTTTTTATTTTTTAACAAGAAACATGTTAGGTACTATCCTGTCCTGCACATTTTCTAGCTGGATATTAAAAAGCCTGAGAGTAACGCTACTCCCATTGAAACTTGCAGCCACTGTCCAGGTATTTTCTTCATTCCTAGAAACAGAATAACCTGCCCTGAAAGATCTCTCTACTATAGGGTCATCGGATGAATTACTACTTGCTCACTCTACCACCTTCGTTTTAAAGATATTTATCATAAAAAACCTTTGAAGTCCATGGTATTTCAACAATAGGTTTATTTTATTATAAGAAACGTAACATGACATTAAGTAAAAATGCAAAAATTGTGCAATTATGGCAAAATGTTTAAAAATCCACACATTTGCCCTCGTAGGACTACAGTACTTCTTACTAACATACCTGAGCACTGAACATTGGATGCCATTTCTAAACAGCCTTAAGGAAAAAAGGAGCTCACAGGTTTCTTGCAGACCATACACACTGCGCATCTGATGCACCAAGAGCAGTTTTAGTGATTTAATTAACATCAAAATTTGGAATAAAATGCAGAATACAAATTATTTTGTATTTTGATGAGATTGGGGAGGGGGGAGATGTTAATTTTATGCAGATACTTCAAATTTTAAGTGGCCACTTAAGAGCAGTCTAAACAAGAGTAGAAAAAATGTTAAATGGGCAGAGAGAATGCAGAGAGCGGTATGTACGTCATTAGTACCTTTGGTGCAGTTTTAGTCAATTGTTCTCATACTGTGCAAGTTTATTTTTAAACTCAGCTGTTAAACAAACTTCATCAGCAATTTGACTTTTAAAGAATTTAAAAGCATTTAAGAAGTGGCAAAATGTTCCAGCTATATTTCTGTTTAAACAAATTATTCATGCATAAGGTTCAGCATTTTCTACTCCTATGGCAAATTCCAGGATTTAGCTTTTAAGCATATTACAGTCTTGGATCACACTCAGTCTGAATGGTTAAAGAAAATGAAGATCTTCGTACTTTAGTGCAGATAAACAAAATTAACAAACCTACTGCAGAATTAACCACAGCATATTGTACTTCTATACATCACAAGACCACTCAATTGCTAACTCAAAAGCCTATTTCGTATTTTCAAGTAATATATTGAAATTTGTTCTACTAAATAAATATAGATTGTCAAAAAGCAGCAAGAAATCTTGTAAATATTCAACCAAGCTTTTAAAAACAAAGAAAAGTTACATAACACTTTTTTGGGAAGAAAAAAAAGGTTTTACACACTAACGCAATACTGTGGGGGAGGGTGCTTCAGAAAGCTTGCAGTTAAGAGAGCTACGGTAGCACAAATAGAGCCAGCCAAGGATTATGGAGAAATTAAAAGAGCCATGGAAATAGCTGTAATTCATAAGAAAAATTCTTACTGTTAGCTGTGGATAACTATAGTATCTTGAAGAAACTAAACAAAAAGAGAAACCACACTCCTCAATATGGTTTTATAATGCAATCTTAGCAACTATGCATGTGCTATCCACCTCAAACAGCTTCAGGGATGCGCCATCACCCACACGTAGAAGAAGCAGTCTGGTGAATCTCTGGAGGATGAGGTATGTAATGCAAAGAGGCTTATTATTGTTTTTCCCTTTTAGTTTCACAGTTTGTTTTGATATTTTGTGCAAGATTTAACACACAAAACCTAGTGAGTTTTGTTTCTTTAACTAAGAAAACCCTCCTTTGTGACAGGGCCATACACTGAGTCAATGTTATCCAAAAATCTCTCAAGAGTTATGCTAGGGCTTTAAAATATTACTGAGTGAAACATCTGGCTTATTGAAACAGCTGTTACTCCAGATAAGGGTCCTCCTTTGCTACAATGCTTACCATTATCAGTTTTAAAAAACAGCCTTCCTTTACCTCAATTTGAGAAGTTAATCAGTTAAATATACAGGAAAATACAACATGCCTTGTTCTAAAAGGAATAAGCTTTCTAATAAATTACCTGGCAAAGTAGAACTGATATGAGTTCTAAGATTAACTTTTCCCTTTTACATCCAATTTTAACTACTGAAGTAGAAGCTAAACTTTAAATCTACTTTGTCACTAGAAAAATAAGTTAAATGTTCAATTCATAGAGAAAGCATTATTCTACATTGGATCCTTCTACATCTGTATTTAAAATTCTTAAAATCATGGATTTTCGTGGACAACTTTGTTTTAATCAGATCACAAAGACAGCTCAGTAGTGCAAAATTTTCACATTACAGGTCTGAACAGAATAGTACAAAGGTAATTGGGAGTCTGATGGGGAATGGAAAAAGGAGAATAATTAAGTTAAGCCACATTTTTCAGTATTACTTGAGCACATGCAAACACTTTGCAAGAGGCAGAATGAGCGCTCCACAAAATTCATGGCCACTAAGGCCATATGCTGTCATCATTCCATGCAGAAACTCCCACTGCAGTGAAAATGTTATATTAAAAAAACCCCACAACAGCAGGACAGGGCCCTAAGAAGACAGACTCCATTAATGGCAGGCTGTTTTAAACAGTGGTGTGGAGTTAGCCCATTCATTTCAGACACACAAGTATTAAAAATGTACTAGCACCATCAACTTCTGGGTTTAAGCCCTTTATGGGATGGAAACTGTTTTTAAGCAGTGTAAAACTGCTTTTCAAGCACTACATTTAATTGGCAGAAAATAGCTATTTATATTGTTAGCTTGATTTTAACAAAACCCACAGATAGAAAATGAGAGCACGCCTTCTCTTTTTTTGGACAAATATACTTCATGTTCTGCTTCCAACTTTAGCACTTCTCCCAAACTAAGGTAGTTCATAAACATTACAAACATTTTAGTAGAATTTAAAACAGTACAAAAAAAGGATAATTATGAATCAGGAGCTTGTTTTCCTCCATGTACTTTCAGGTGATCTAAAATAAAGACCCTAGTGATATTGCCTCAGGATTTTACCCGTATTCAAAAAGAAAAAAAAGTCACCTCAAACTAGCTTGGATGTCCTTAGCTATTAATGCTAATTGTCTTTCATCGTAGTGCATCGTTAGCCCGGCTCTTCTATTCTGGGTTTATTTTTCTCACAAAAACACCCATGAAGAATGACATGATTAAGTGTCTACCAGAAAAAAAAAAAATGCTGATAATTGCACTTTGTAACTTCCCTCTCTCTTGATCCCCTGTAAAATACCAGCAATTTTTAAATGAACCAGTAATTCCTTCCCCAACCTGCAACCTTTAAAGAGCACCCGGCCCCATGTACAAAGAACTGACGGCTTCAGCTTACAATAAATACTGACAATTTCTTTGTTTTCTTTTAAGACGTTTTCTCTAGCATCAGATACCACAGAAATCACTAAGGCCTGTCACGGAATAACATTAAATAACTTTCTGAAGACACTGTGGATACAGTTTAGCAACAGCACATTCAAAATGCCGGCCTAAATCCCAAAGCCTATCCGGAGTTTCATATACTTTTTGCCATTGGTCAGTAACCTCATCGTATTGATAGAGTGAATTCTTCCTGCTGGTTCTGAAAACATGTTCTTCGACGGTCACTTGAGTAGCTCTGACAAACAAGTGGAGTTTATTTTTGAGGAGTACCAATTTAATATATGGATTAATGGACTGATCGCATGGGAAGTCTTTTTTTCTAGTCCATTTGTTTAGCTCAATGTCATAGGCCTCTACGGTAAACACACGCTGATGATTTCCACAGGTTCCAGCTATGTAGTAAATGGAATCATTGTAGACAGTCCCCAAGCCTTGGATTCTAGGCACAGTCATTGGGGTCAAAAACCCCCAGTAATCTTTCTGAGGGTCATAGCAGAGGAAAAATTCTCCTACAGAGACAAAAACAAAAAAGAGCAGAAGCGTAAGATGATAGAGGTTATGAGTTATCATTCTGAACGCGGTTCGATGTGGCTGCCAGACTCTGAAATCAGAAATTGTGCTCTACACTGTCCCGCACAACTTTCACGTACATTGATCTGAAACTGCATGCAAAAATCTAGCAGCATAACCTGGTTTTTAAGAGTGTGTAAAAATTAGTGCACAAAAAGTAGAGTGTATCTGTCAGCACTGCAATGCTTTATTTCTGTACAATAGCAGCCCCTTACTATTTCCAAGCTATGGTTGAAATTCTGGGGAAAGTTCTTGAAGGCTCTAAAGTTTCAAGTATTCTCTTGGTTCTTTTATATCCTGGTAAAACAAACACTATTTAGTCATCTATAGACTGTAAAGGACTTCTGAATTAAATGCACGAAATACTTTAAACCTGGGCAAGTAATTGTGTGTCTTAGACTCCATATAGCCTCGGAAATCTTCTGTGTTGCTTGCAAGCAGGGAAATGGGTGGTTTTACTCAGGATGTGTTTAAAACGACACCAAATGGAGTCTGTGCATGAACCTGCTAATTAATTCACTGTTGCTACTTTTCGGTTTGGATAGTAATGAGCTACATATATTGACTCCATAGATTACTATCTACAAGTTGAAAATGCTGGAAGTTTAGACACACTAATCTACAGCTGGTCACTCTTCCAATTTGGTAAGGATAGTGTGGATTATAAAACATTCTTGGTGAGGCTGTTTTTTACAACTTTGAAGAAAAACCAGTTTTCTCAGAGGGTATAATAAAGCTATTTTTCCCCTCACATGAGAGCACGCAGTTCAAATTATATTTAATAGTATCTTGCATATACATATTTTAAGAAATCTTATCAAGCAAGTGCATAGATACTTGTGCTTCCACCTAATTATAGGAGCAGGGAAACTCTGCAAAAATGGTAGGAAATTAAAATGGGTGGAGTTTAAAAGATTAAGCCATTTGGATAACTTCTAGATTCTCTACATTGAGATACAAAATAGCAATTATAATAAATAAACAGCTGTATTCCAATGGGTTTTAGAGCCAAAGTCAACCCTCATTCACAAATACATGAATCCTATGAAATTGTTTTCTATTCTTGTGAGAGACAAGTGGCATCTTTAAATGTATATTCTGATGGCAAGTATCCAAGACTACTTGCCTGTGAATAGCAGCAATTGCCATGCTGCTTCTTTCTATGTAAAGAAAGTTGTAAAATACAGTTCTTTGCACAATAATACAGTGGAAGTCAATAGTGTTTTACCCATGAGGTTTGCTGTAGGGAAAACAAGCTATAGTTACAGTGTAAGTAATGGGGGACTGGGTAGCACAGTGGATTAGTCTCTTTATTTGTATAAGCATTAAATTAATCCATAGAACCAAGCAAAAGGAAAAGCTGCATGGGTGCACTCAGACATTCTGTATGATCTGAGCAATAATACCCTCATTCTGAAGTTTCTACTTGGATTTTATTCTCATATTTCACTGAAATTCAGATAGTTTTCTACCAATTAGTTATTTCGAAAAAAATAGTTAAAGCTGACATACTTGTTGTAACAAGATTTTAATAAGGTGTGCGTAGATTTTTTAAGCCGCTATCTGAAACAGAACATTAAGGGATGACCAATGTTCTGTGAATTGCACCAAATCCTACCACTCCCTTTCAATAAGACACACAGTAAAAGGATCATTTGACTTAAACCCACATAAAAAGTTGGTAAACTCAGAATTGTAGTTGAAACTACAGACTGACATCCTGCCATGTGCTTTCCGCTAACAAAATATGAGAGAGAGAGTCAAACTTAGTCCAGAAACAGTGAAAAGGGAAAGCAACTACCCTGCAGAACTCTCTCTAGATCAAGGATCTCAAACTCAAAACACCACAAGGGCCACATGAGAACTAGAAAATTGGCCCGAGAGCTGCGTCACTGAAACGTTTTCAAACAACAATACAAGAGTATAGTCAAAAATGAAAAAAGGAAGAGCAATATAATATAGTATGCTATTAAAAGTCAAGATGGCAGTATCATCAGAAAGACAAAGAGCAAGCAAATAAACACACTTAAAATTTTACATTATCAATTGTAATTATTTTACAAATTCCGGGTGTCATTGCGGGCCGCAGAAAGTAACTCTGCAAGCCACGTGGCCGCGTGTTTGCGACCCCTGCTCTAGATCCCACAGAATCCCATCTATTCCACTCTGTGCAACTGGGGGGCGGGATCATGGCACTGAATTGCAAGATTGCCTCTGAAAACCTTTCATGGTTTCTTCTCCCTCTGGAGGTAATGCTGAGCTGTCAGCATCTTTTGTGGTTTCCTTTTCACAAAAAGAACCTCCCCTCTCTATCCCTGCTAATCAGAAAAAATAGCCAGCAGATGGCCCAGGACAGACATATTGAGCCCCAGCCTCTACATGAGCTTAGAGATCTGTGGGCTTTCTCTGCTGATCTTGGAATTGTCTTGTGCACCCCCACACAAAAGAATCACCTCAAATTCTGCAAAGTCAACTGGAATACAGTTCTAGGCACCACACCAGCAAAACTGTGGACAAAATGAAGACTTTCCAGAGGAGAGCAACAAAGATGACTAAAAGGTTTTGAATACATGACCAAAGAGGAAAGATTGAAGAAACTGGGTTTGTTTAGTCTACAGAAGAGAAGTCAGCGGAAGGACATGATGACAGTCTTCAAGTACGCACAAGATTGTTCTAAAGAGGAGAGTGAGAAATTGCGTAACAACTGAGGACAAGCCAGGAAGCAATGGGTTTAAATTGCAATAAAGGAGATTTAGGTCAGGCATTAGGAAAAAACCCTTCCCAACTGTAAGAGTAGTTAAGCACAGGAACAAATCACCTAGAAAGGCTGTGGAAACTTGGCCCTTGGAGGTTTTTAAGAACAGGTTGGACAAATACTTGTCAGGAAGGATCTAGATCAGTGGTCTTCCACCTGGGTGATACCGCCCACTAGTGGGCGTTTTGTAATTTTTGGTGGGCGCTACAAAAATGAAGGAAGGAGATAATGGCCATGCTCATCCGGCTGTAATTTATAAAAATTAGTAAGTTTGTATGAATAATGAATACATTTGTTTTGAATTAAATTTGTTTGATAGCCTATTTAAAATATGAGTTTAAAATTCAAATAAATTTAAATTTAGAATTAACGATTAACAGTCTGACAATGTAACAATTAATAATTTAATGACAGTGGCAATTTATAAAAAGCAACAATTTATGTAGGTGGGCGGTAAACTTACTGCACATGTGAAAATTTTGAAAAACTGGGCGCTGATCCAAAAAAGGTTTAAGACCACTGATCTAGATAATATTTAGTGCAGGAGACTAACTAGATGACCTAGCAAGGTCCCTTCCAGTCCTTCATTTCTCTGATTCCAGAAGTATGTTACAGTTTGACCTGAATATACGTTTACAGAAGAATGATACAAGTCCATTGGTAATGGTTTAATAAAAAAAGTTTGACAGTAATTGACATCACTAGAATGAACACTGTGTAGTCTACTGATAAACTCTTCCAGTCCTTCAGCCTTTTCCCTTCACTGTAAAATCTCTTGCTCCCTGGGCTTACTTGTAGGCCTCTCACCGTAACCTGGCTTGTAAACAACCACAATTTCATGAAGTCTATTTCATCTACTCCAATTCTCCTTCACTTTCTGTAGCTAAAATAGGAGCACTGGGAGCCTGGATGCTTTATTTTGGCTCATTGTCAGAGGTGGTCAAAACTAGAAGTTTCCCCCCCATAAATAAGCTTACTAAGCCCCTCAAAGAGGTACGGCGGTTGTGAATGCCCTCAATAAGCCTACATATTACTTCAGGTGTGGGGGCAAAAAGGTGAATAGATAAGTTTCCAGACTAGTGTATGGAAATTCCTCTTCACAATGAGCCTCTTAAAGTACCCGAGTTAGAATTACTGCCCCCCCCACCTTGAACATTAATGCCATGTTTCCATTCTCCACTGCATTTTCTACTCCCCCTCCTTTTATCCCTACGCCCACTTTCTCTGTTCCCGACTCTTCTGGTGCTTTTAAAATCTGCAGGAATTTTCTGAGCAATTTAGGGAGTTCAAAGGAGTAGAAGCACTGGGATTAGATAACTCCTTCTGTACTGAAGAAAGAAAATTGCTTACATAGTTAAAGCACCTTACCCTGTAAAACATAGATGTTCTCGTGATATTCCACAGCACTATGAAATTCCATAGCTACAGGCATTGGACAGACAGCTGTCCAAGAGTTCTCTCTGCTGTCATAACATTCCACAGATTTTAGTGAATTTCGCCCATCTCCTTCATAAACACGACCACCTATTGCATACAGTTTCCCACTGCAATGAACCAGTTTGCAGCCTATTCTGGCTCGCAGCAAAGGAGCTTTAGGTAGCCATCTATTGCCAGAGTGATCATACATCCAGAAGTCACTCTCTGCTCTATGGTCTATGGAGACCTCGCTGCTGCTTGGCCTGTAGCCCCCTGCAATGTAAATATCATTATCTGGTGACACAAGTATTCCAACTTCTCTCAAATCATTTGGTGGTTTGCATAGTTTAAACACTCTCCCTGTGACTGAATCTAAACAAGGCACTGTTTGCTTCTTTCCTGAGTGTTTGTGGGCAGCATCAAAGCATATGATCATTTCAGAAGCAGTCATTCCAAGCCGTTGCGTATAACCATTGGCACTAGGTTGTCCCTTTTGTACGCTGCTTTTGGCTAAAGCCTGTGCAAACCTGGGAGGGATTTTCTCTAAAAATGTTTCTTCCAACAGAGGCATACGGATGCATTTGGCAAATATTTCTGGAAGGTGCACTTCTCTCTTATTTTGTTCATGTTCAAACCACCTTATAATGCTGTCGTAAACATGCTCTTCTTTGTCTACGTTTAAGTCATCACTGTCCAGTATACTTATGAGTTGGTCTTTTCTCAACTGGAGAAACTCTTGCTCTTTGGTGACACTCAGAAATTTTTTACGAATGTAGTCTTGTGATCGGTCTTTGAGTTCCTGATGACCATAGTGATCAGCAAAGATAAACACCCCAATAGAGTTTTGTGGGTCCAAATGACTGATCATATATTTAGCACACTGGTCCTGTATGGAAGGGATCTGGAAGATAGTAGCTGCAGTGAACAAAGCTTGGACATTGGCCTCTGTCAGCATTACTCTGGAGGTATATGCATAGTTCACTACTAAACCCATTGACTCTGCTTCAACACCAACTATACGAACTTCTTTCTGGGTACTTTCTGTAAGGCCGCTAGTGAACATAGATCTACAAAAGAAAAATATTTAGCAGTTTATTTTCAATTCCCTTCGTTCTACAGGTCTAAGATAAACTATATTATAGTATTCAGTGTGCGTGTCATTCTAACAGCACATAACAAATCATGATTGATGTTACAACGTCACGGCGTCTGGCGAAGTGGGATTTTCTCCCAGGAAAGCTCAGGCGATAAATAAATCTGTTCGTCTTTAAAAGTGCCACACGACTCTGTTTGTTTTTCTGCAATAGACTAACACGGCTCCCCCTTTGGAACTTGAATGTCACGGTCAGTTACCTAAATATAAAGTGCAGTTCTACTCCTAGCAATGAGTCAGAAATGACAGTTTGCTGTTCTACATGTGTCTCATTAATTCTGCAGCAAGTTTGCTCAATTTACATATAAAAAGAGGTGCCAGTCTGCATACTCCACCCAGGATTATAATTTGTGATGCATCACGTCAGTATGCTAAAATGTATGAATGATGTAAGCAGAAAAGGTACATAAGTGTAAATGATATAATGGTAAAAAGCAAGGAATGGACCCCCCCCCCCCAACCCAGAGATTTAAAAACAAAAAATCCCCAAAAAAGACAACATGAAGATGAAATCATTTCCAAAAGAACTTTTCTTTAAAAAGCAAGTACTGCCAACTCATTCATGTTAAAAGCAAACTAGAAGAGATCAATAAAAGAACAGAGAGTATCACTAAATTTGTAATTCCCTTACTAAGAGCAGACACACAGAATACAGCTACAGACAGGTATAAATCTTTGAATTGTTATCAAATAGTTCAAGTATTATTCAATAAAATAATTAGAAGTAATTTTGTATTTGGCCAATGCTAGTGCAGGGACCTACATACTATACCTGAAATAAGGACTGATTGCAGCAAGAACATTCCTATGACAGGAAAATGTCTTCCCATGATCAACTTCCACTACAATATCTGTCAGCTGTCCTTCATCATACATTATTTTAAGTTGTTGGAGAATACTGCAAGCATGAAAGGGGTCCATTCCACTGCTGACTGTGTTTGAAGAAGGAATTCCATTCAGTGTTTGTGAAAACTTACTTAATTCTATAAAAAAAAATAAAACCCCAAAAAACTTATTATGCAGCAACAAAGGAAAAGCAACAGCATGCATTATCAAGAATATATCCATACTAATACAAACACACCATACTTCGGCTTTAAGAACGACTGTTGATTTAAGATTCCTCATTTCTCTAAATTCCACAATCTACTGTATAGATAATTATAAATTAAACCTATCAACTTTAAGAGGGAAAAAGTCACATGATAAATATTTTGCACTTATATATTACTTAACCTTTTACCCAGTTATCCCAAACTTTACTGATCTATATGAAGTATTTTATTATCCCATTTTTACAGAAGAATGAAACAAGTCAGTGACTCAGGCCCCAATTTTGAAAACACGCACAAGCTTAATGTTGAAATGGAAAATAAGCACTGGCTTCTGACTTTTAAACAGCAAGATTATAGAGCTAAACTACAGTTTACTTTTTCAACAGCAAGTACACACAGCCACAAATATTACATGCATATTATATTCAATGTAATTTATTTTACAAAAATTTTTTAAGTGCTAACTAAATAAATTACTCAAGTGTGAAAGGACTCAACTTGTATTGTGAGAAGAAATGACAAATTGTATGCTTCTGAAAACATATGATGGGTTCCTAATGAGGTAAAGCCCAACATGAAAACTGAGCAATGCTTCAAGTTTAACACTATGTTTTGTAAAGGAAACAAGTCTTCTGTTCAACAACAAAGGAAAACTCAGTGGGAAAAATGAAGTGTTGAAAAACTGCATGTCAGATAATGCTGCTGACTGCACAGAAAATGATCATAATGCTTTCAGGACTAAACAAATTGAAGACACCATAGCTGGGAGATTTAAATCCTGTCTTTTGCTAGTGTACTGCAATGGTAATTTCCCTATTCAAAACTCAGATACAATCTTGTTTCCACAGAGTCCCAATGAAATCTATGGGGATCTGATATGCAAAAGAATCTGCTGGCAGGCTTGGGGCCTAAGACTTCCAATATTTCTGAGTCACTCTCAGAGTAATTTTCCAAAAATCCACCTTTTACTAGAGAGAACTTTAAGCATTTCCCTTAAAAGTAGCCTCCAGTAAAGGAGTCTCTCCCATGACACTGAGTAAGATCTGACCATACTGGTATTTTGAACTACAGTGTACAATCCTCAAGATTACACCGCTGCTACTAAACAAATAAAACAAAAAGCAAGCAACTCTTTTCTAAATTAGCTCCAATCCCTTCCCTTGTGCCTAACAAGACCTGGAGATACAGCATCCACTCAACAAACAAGGAGTCCTGTAACACTTTAAAAGACTAAAATTTATTTATCACATGAGATTTTATGAGAGAAAATCCCATTTCAAAGTGTCTGACGAAGTGGGATTTTCTCCAACGAAAGCTCATCTGATAAATAAATTTGTTAGTCTTTAAAAGTGCCACAAGACTCCTTGTTTGTTTTGCTGGACTAGGCTAACAGGGCTACCCCTTTGGACCATGTCAGCATACACACTCAGAACTGCAAGAAACATGCATTTCCTTCTGTAGGTGGGAGAAGGAAATGCGAACTCCCAGGTACCCAACACTGGACAGGTCCAGAGCTACTCCCCTCCCCACCTGGCAGGCAACCAACTACCAGACAAAGCCAAGGAGCTCCCTGTATAGACAGAACTGGCACACACAAGTTCCCCACCCCTACATCCCAGCATCTTAACTACAGGGATTGACACCCATCACTAACTTGTAAACGCTTCCCACCCCTCATCCCCCTTCCTGATCAGCTCCATAATCACTCCTCCCTGCTCCCCCACTCCGCCTGCTCTTGCCACATCTCCTCCCAGCTAGCACCTCTGCACCCCATCACTCCTCCTGCCTTGCTCTCTCTCCCTTCCACAGACAACCCTCCCCTGACGCAGATCCCCCCCATTCTGCACCCCATAAAGGCTCCTTCCCCAGACACCCCACCCACAAACCTCTTCCCCACTCACCCAGCTTCTTCTTCAGACACCATCCTGACCCCAGCCATCCCATAGTGCTGCACCCACCTGGTGCCCCACACTGCTCCCCCACCCACCCCCAAACCCGCCCCAACTCCCCATAGCTCTGCACCTGCCCACTGCCCCCCGCCCACCAACCCAACCCCCCATAGCTCTGCACCAGCCTGCTGCCCCACACTGCTCCCCACTCCCCTCCCCCAAACCCCCAATTCCCATAGCTCTGCACCTGCCCGCTGCCCCACACTGCCCCCAGCCACCTTCCCCAGCCCCCCAATTCCCCACAGATCTGCAGCCACCCACTGACCCACACTGCCCCCAAACCACCCCCAATTCCCCATAGCTCTGCACCCACCCACTGCCCCACACCTGCCCCTCCCCCAGCCCCCCAATTCCCCATAGCTCTGCAGCCACCCACTGCCCCACACTGCCCCCAAGCCGTCCCTCCCCAGCCCCCCCAATACTTCTGCATCCGCCCACTGCCTCCCCAGCCGCCCCC
>ML685770.1:22256274-22387436 GCA_007922175.1 Pelusios castaneus
ACTGCCTCCCCAGCCGCCCCCCCGTTCCCCAATTCTCTATAGCTCTGTACCCACCCACTGCCCCCCAGCTGCCCCTCCCCCAACTCCCCATAGCTCTGCACCCGCCCACTGCCGCCCCTCCCCCAACACGCCCCGACTCCCCATAGCTCTGCGCCCCCCCGCTGCCCCACACAGCCCCCGGCCCGGCCCCACCTCCCAGCGCGGCCATTCTCGGGGTTGGGGGCCCGGCGGGAGCTCGGCGCTCAGCGAAGGAAATGTCACGGCCGGGGCCGCGGCGGCGCTTCCCCTTCCCCCTTCTCCTCTGCGGGCTCCGGATACCGCCGCGCCAGCCAATCCGCCGCCCCGCACCCGCCAAGATACCACGCGCGGATTGGCGGAGGGCTCGCAGTGCCGGCCGGGAATCGTAGTCCTCGCGCCCCCTTCCACGGGTCGGAGGGAAGCGCCTCTCGCGCGGTGCATGCTGGGTTTAGTAGTTCTTGCGGCCCGCCGCGGAGAGGCCGCTGGGAGTTGTAGTTCGCAGGGGTGGCTGCTGGGCCTGCAGGCCTTCCACCCCCATGGGGGGATCGAACACGTGGGCGGCCCTGGCGGCCCTCCCAGCTGGCCTAAGCCGGGGAGCCGCTAAGGGCTTCCCTGGGGGGGCCAAAGGGGAGGCTGGGCCCAGTTGGGGTGGGAACCCCCTGGGCAGCATCTCTCCCACGCCAGCTCCATGCCGCCATGCGCTTCTCCCACCCCATCTCCCCTTGGGGCAACCGGACCTGATTTTATAGGCACTGTCCTGCTCTGTCCCCGTATTTCACGCTTCCCAGCTAGTCCCCATCTCTGCCCTTGCAGACGTGCGTCTTCCGCACCAGCTCCCTGGACGGGCACACCTCTGCACACCGAGAGCGCCTTTGGGGCCGTTCAACTGGACCCACTTTCAGCTATCCCTCGGTCACCAGTCAGAGCTATTTCCCCCATGGGCAAGCCTTGACTCTGCTCTCTGCCCTCCTCCACTTCCTTTTCTGTGGCTCCTCTAGTGAAGAGAAGAGGTGTGAGAACCTAAATGTCTGAGGAGGGACTCCACCAGTACAGACTCACTAAGGTGGGAAGACCCCACTGGCCAGTTCATTATTTTGTGTGCTTTCTGCTGATTTTGACCAGGCTACTCACAGTAGAAAAGTTAAGCATGTGCCCTGGAGTTCATATGATTGTGGCCGAATTATGAAGCAGCCTTGGGCTCCAGTCCTTGTAGGCAGATGTCTGCACCATCCCAGAGACCCACTGACTTCAGTGAAGCTTCACAAAGGCATAGTAGCTTTCCCACAAGGACACAGTTGTAGATCTGGGGTCTTTCTTGGGTGGATTTATTTTAAGAACCTTTGTTTCCCAATTATTTGGGCTTGCAGAAATTGCTATGTTCACTGGAGAACACCACAAAGAGCATGAAAGAGAAAGAGAAAACAATGGCAATCTTCCCAATGTATATTATCCTATTTGGATAATATAATCAGTTAGCCATTCAATACATTATGTGGACTTTTTTAGGCAAAAATAGCTAAAAAGGTTTACTTAGATCATAAATGCTTTGGGACAGGGACCCTCTTTCTACATCTGTACAACCCTTAATGCAATGGGAACCTGGTCCGTGCCTGGGATTCATTGTCAATGACCTATAACAATACAAAACACAATTTCCTTTTCAGAATAGAGATAAGTGGTTGAAGGCTATCGGGTTTCTTTGGAGCTGTTTGTGATGACCAAAAGATAGCCCAGTAGGAGAAAACAGCAATGATCCCAGTGTCAAATTGAATGGTTATCAAGAGTAAGCTATAGAACTGTTTTCCTTGGTAAGCTGCAGGGTCAATGAAAGGAAAAGCCACTACATTCTAAAAAACAGTCGAGATGCTGATAGTTTTCTCTTTTCTTTTAAAGTAGATTTAACAAGCTCTGTCGTAAACAGAGTAGTTCAACACTTTGTAAACAAGACAAACAAAGAAAGGCACCAGTAATTTAAATTAATATCTTGGATAATAAAGCCTTAAACGTTAAAGCTCAGAAAGAATTAAATAGATGTATTACTGATGTCCTGTAGAAGCATAAATTGAAGGTAAAAATAGTACCGTTCTAGATCATGACTCCTGCCTACATTGT
The DNA here is from genome assembly GCA_007922175.1 of Pelusios castaneus. Classification (NCBI taxonomy): domain Eukaryota; kingdom Metazoa; phylum Chordata; order Testudines; family Pelomedusidae; genus Pelusios; species Pelusios castaneus. The sequence continues at coordinate 22,258,405 of ML685770.1, forward strand.
TCTACTTTCTCTTCCAGAGAATGGCTTTGTCCTCTGTTAGCAATTATCCAGTTGCCCAGTCTGCTGTCGATAATCATACCATGCAACATAGGAATGGTAGTGACTCTGATGAAAGACGTGTAAAAGAAAATAGAACTTCATTCCTTCAAATTGATTCTGCAGTTTTCCAATTTACCATTCAGGACTGGTAAAGGCTGTGAAATTGACCAGAGCTATATAAAATGAAAGTGAAGGAAGAATAGCTACAACTCTTACTTTTTAGCAAATGATATCCTCATATATTTGTCTTTCTCAGATTACAGATAACACCTCCATGATGTCCTTGATATGTCATTTCTTTAGGTGTGGAGCAGGGGTTGGCAACCCAAAAGATAAGAAGAGCCCTTTCTAAAAATTCCTTCAATAACCAAGTATTTTGAGAGCCGCAATAGGTGTAGCCTCCTTCTGGGCAGGTCCCCGGTGGGGACTGGGGGAGCTGGGCTGGGAGGGGGAAGGGGAGCCCGGAACCAGGAGCGGGCACTCCACAGGATCCCCCGCTGGTGGGTGGGATCCTCAAACCAGGAGCAGCCCCCCTGCAGACACCCCCAGGTGGCAGAGGAGGCCCAGAGCCACAAGAGGGCACCAAAGAGCCGCAGACCCCTGGTGTGGAGAGTCTGGCTTAGCTGAATTAGAGTACAAAATGAAGATATGCAATGGAGAGTATTTTTAATATAGATGTAACATTTAATCTGATAGGCTATGTCTACACTTGTTAAGTCGACTCTGTTAGTCGACTTAACGAGGTCAACTTTAACTCGACTTTAAGTTGACCTTGTTAAGTTGACTTAACAGAGCGTCTACACTTAAAGTCGATTTAAGTCGACCTTGTTAAGTTGACTTAACGGAGCGTCTACACTTGAAGTCGATTTAAGTCGACCTTGTTAAATTGACTTAACAGAACGTCTACACTTAAAGTCGATTTAAGTCGACCTTGTTAAATTGACTTAATAGAGCTTGTAATGTAAACATACCCGTCTACACTGGCTTTAAGTCGACTTAATAAGGTCGACTTAAGCCTTCAGAGGTGGTGTTATTAAGCCAATTTAAGGAAGCGCTTAAGTAGACTTAACATCACCCAGTGTGGATGCAGAGTTATGTAGGTCGACTTAAGCGTCCTTAGGTCGACCTTAGGCGCCAGTGTAGACGCACCCACAGAGAGGAAACATTTCTTTTTACAATAGCTCACCTCTATTATGTTTTTGATGGAGTAAAAATGTAGCCACACACTCTGCTATAACAAACAAGGAGTCCTGTGGCACTTCTAAAGTCTAACACATTTATTTATCTCATGAGCCGGGGCTGGCCTGACCATATAGGTGAACTAGGCTGTTACCTAGGGCGCCAGGCTTTAAGAGGTGACAGAAATGAATATTTTTCTCTATTTAAAAAAAATATGAATAGGTTATCTCTTATAAATAAAAGTATTGTCCTCTGTTGCAGGTACCAATGTCATACTTTGCCTTAATAAAGTCGACTTAAGCGCTGGTTCGAATTAAAACGAGGTGTTATTAATTCGAACTAACTTTTCCTTAATTCGACTTAAGGAGCAGCAGGGCTGAGATACTGACACTGGGGGAGCGGAGCCCTAGAGCCAGAAGCTGCGGCAGTCCCTGGTGCACCTGCTGCACCCCTGGGCTGGCTAGTCTGCCCCTGGGGTAGGGCAGGCTGTCATGTGTCTGCTGTGCCCTGGTGGCCGGGCCAGCCGGTACGTGGAGTGGCCTCCAGCACGGCTCTCCAGGACTGAGAGCAATGTTGAGCCACCTCTCCTCTCCCTCCCCCCCCCCCCCGGGCCTCTGGCCTGGTGGCTCAAATTGCTCTGGGCCCTGGAGCTCTGATGGAGGCCACCCTATGCACCAGCTGGCTCTGGCTCTGGCTCTGTCCCTGGAGCACAGCGGCCATGCTTGGCTGGCCCGCAGACCAGTCGGTTCAGAGGCATGAGCGCTGTGAAAAGTGGCATCATCTGGCTCCATGGTCTGCCCTGCCCGCAGGCCATTGTGGTGTGGGGCTGGGTCCCAGACAGGTGGGTGCACAGGGGAGGGCCCCAAGCTGGGGGAGGGGCACAAAAGTAATCTGGCCCTCGCTTATTTTGCTGTATTTAGGGCAGTGTCACAGGTTGAGTGACAGAGCAGTGGAGCTGCGGCAGAGCAATCATCCGCGTGGGATGTACTAACCCACCCTGAACTCTGGGTAATCATGAAGCTAGCTTGCGACGACATTAATGGTGCCACAGCTTCAGTGTTCGCTGTTCTGCGACCTGAGCTAGCGGGATTCAAACTAGCTCAGGTATGCTGGCTCCGGCTGCAGCTACACCCAATGCAGTCAGACATACGCCGAGGAGGGGAGGGAGTTGCTAGTGTAAAGGACCTATTCCTGACCTCCTGCGCATCTGCAAAATAGAGGACAAATGCTTCTGAACACTCAGAATCCTCTCTCCACGAAGGACCAGATCTACGGCACTCACTGCAGAGCTGGGAATAGAGACAGCTTGATTTCTAATCCTAGCTGTACTACGGATAGATGGCTCAATGCAGCAGAGACAGTAACCTTTCCTTCCACTGACTTCAAAGGGAGGTGATTTAAGGAGGTAAATAACTCAGTCATAGATTAGTGGCCTATTGCTGGTGTGGGAGGGTGAGGTTTTGAGGCCTGCATTTTGCAGGAGGTCAGACTAGATGATCGTACTGGTCCCTTCTGACCTGAGAGTCTATGGCTATGTCTACACTTGTAAATTTAGGTTGACTTAGCATGTCCACACTTAAATTTAAAAGTCGACTTAGGGGGGAACTTACAAAGTCAACCTAGAGTGTCCACACTGGATGTGTAGGTTGACTTCTAGGGGCTAGGGGGCCTTGGGCTGCTCCACGGTGGCGGAGGGGGCACCCCTTGCCAAGTGCCAGGGGGCTCAGCCTTTGTCCCATTGTACCTGGGTACAATGGGGCAAAGGGGGACAGGGACCCTGGCAGGGCATAGTGGCAGGGTGGGCAGGGCAGAGCCCTGCCCTGTGGGGGGGCGTACCAGGCTCTCCCTGTGTCACCCACCCTGTGTCACCCCCCTTTAGAAAGTTGACTTAAGCCTAAAGTTGACTTTAAACGAGATTTAATAAAGTCGACTTAATTTTCCTTAAGTCAACTTAAGCAAGCTGCTTAAGTCAACTTAAGGAAAGCATAGTGTAGACGCAGAGTAAATTAAGTTGACTTAAGCAAGCTTAAGTCGACTTAATTTACAAGTGTAGACGCACCCTGTGAGTCTATGAGAACACAACGATTTATGGGATTGACTGTTGCTTTGTAGCACTGAGCTAAGTCACTGCGTTGCCTCAGTTTCCCCTGGTGCAAAATGAAAGTTCTTACACCTCAAAGAAATGGTGAAGTTCAAAATAATTTCCACTTGTCAGGTTTAGAATAGGAACAACTTTTCACTTTATTTGGAAATGTTTAGTTTAGAAAAAAATCATTCTCCTCCCAACCCTTTTCCCTTTTTTACAGTTGGCTACCAGGGGGGAAAAAAAAAACAGAGAAGAAGGTGAAATGGTGGAAGGAGAGAGGGAAAACACTAAAAAATGAAAAATGAGACAACAGCTTGGTTTTTGGTTTAGGATTTCTTTTTTTTTAAAATGGAATATTTTGAAAAAGCTATTTCTCTCATAAAAATGTTCACTTAAAAAGGATATTTTTTGACCAGAGAAGATTTTCTTCAAACAGTTTTGACCAACTCTGAATAAAATAATAATACTTACCTACCTTTCAGGCTGAATGCAATGATTACTTATTTGAATCATTTTACAAACATCAATTAAAGTCCTGCTGCATCTGAATGACAGAAAGCACGGTTGCATTCTAAACAAATCTAATATTTTAACTGGGAAAAAAACCTGGCATTCCGTGTGAACAATCTAACCTTGGAAAACAATCCTTTAAAAACTGTCTTTTATACACGGTGTCATTGACTACACAGCGATCACAAGTAGACTCATTAATTTAGTTGCACTATAATAATTTAATACATTGATTTAATCAGTGGTTTACATTTAATGGTTCCAAGAAATAACACATTTGGCTGGTGGAAACTTTTAAAAGACACTCCTCATTGCGGTTTAAGTTAGGGGATAGAAGATCATTAGGGGAAGTTGCCCTTGAAAGCAGATTAATCTTGTCATACAGAGCACAGTGGGCATTGCATTAGAATAGAGCGAAGGCTGGCAGGGGGCAATTAATGGGGCAGATATTGGAGCGCCTTGTGTGATCATCCCATACTGTACAGTGAATTTGGCCTTGCTGGGACAGGCTAGTGGAAACAAGAACCCTGATGAGATATGGCTCTGCTAATTTCAAGAAGTGCCACCTCCTAACAGCAGGGTAACTTTATTGAAACCATCTGTTGTTTTGGAAAAATCACACACACACACATACACCAAACTCTCCTTGCCTCTCCTCAAAGCATTTAACCTTTGTTTTAAGGCAATAGAAAATCACACTGCAAATCCCTCTTTAAGCTGAGAATGACAGACCCTACTGTTTCCAACAAGTCTCAACAGCTACCAAACATCTGACAGACGGCTTTGGATCAGATGATTTTAATCTGCGGCAGCAGTGTATTTCAGATCAAGTCTTTTAGAACACGGTCTACACTTTTACATTTGGCCCTATAGCCTCCTCGAGTGTAAAAATGTAATTATAAACACCCTGAGAATACTATACGTAAATGAGACTCCTACAACGTATAATCACACGGCACTCTGTGATTATAGGACTGCCTACATTACTTTTTCTACACAAAGCAACCTAAAGAGAAAAGCTTTAGGTCATGGGAGCCCCAGTGAAAGTTCTGGTTTTTCCTAGTTATTTTCCCAATAGTGTTATTAAAAGAGATGCTCCCATCTGGGCTACCCTGGACTTGTATCTAGTCTATGAATTGGATTCAGAGGAGCACTGAAGCACATGCTTAAAAAGGCCAACCCTGTACGTTCTTGGGACATGAAGCCGTATGTGATTAAAATAAAGCACCCGCTTAAGTGAATCGAAGCCACTGACTAATAGAACCATTGGCCACAGCAGAACATTCATCGGGTCTAAATGAACCCAAGCCTTTTCACGGGTAAATTTCCATTAGGTACCAATGTGAAATCACCCAGCTCCATTATCTCATTAAGGGATAGATTGCTATAGCACTTAGTCAGCCACCCAGGGGAGTAAGCCCTCTCTCTCTTTCTCTCTCTCTCTCTCACACACACACACTCTCCAGACCCAGATCCAACTCAGATTGATTCCCAGCTGTTGGAGATAAACCGGTGTCACCATTGTATACAAGTGGACGGGGTTCGAGAGGGACGGAGAGCGGGAGGAAATGGGTCCCACCCCTCTGTCTTCACAGTGGGCATTAAATTGCTCCTCAAGGTAACTCTGACACACACTATTCCCCAGAGCAAATGGGGCGTGTTAGGAGCCGATTAAAGAGCAGTCAGAGAAGCTGCAGTATATAACAGGTTTTATTGGTCGGCCATACAAACCCAGCAACTGTGCTACGTATTCTTGAGTGCCATCTGCTGGCAGCCTTTTCTATTAACTATTTACATTTCTCCAGCTGCCGCCCTCACTGTAACAAGGAGCAAGAAGGGCAGTTTCATTCCACAGATACCCCTGGGGCAGCCCAGTTACCTGCTTACCCCTCAGGCAGGGCAGGCTGTAAAATTAAAACAATCTAATAGGTATTGCTCACATATGCAAAAAAAAAAGAGTTTCATTAAGCTTGGATCACTCAGTGCCATTATACAGCCCTACTGTGAGTTTTTCTTGCTTGCTTTCTCTCCACGTTGTGTTTTTAGGAGTCTTGACTATGAAAAAGATGATCCCGGGGGCTATAACAGAAAGGGAAACTTCCCCCTCCTTCACACCTTCCACTTGCAGAAAATCTCCAGCTAAATGCAGTGGGTTTATTCTTCACCGCTCAGAAAGCTTTGTAAATTAAAAACAGCCCTCACACATCTTTTTTTTTTCCAAGTTATTTTTGAATCCACACCAGAAAAAGCAAAAGCCAAAATAAATAGGTTTTACCAACCTTACCTGTGGAGTTTTTATAAAATAGAAAGGTAATATTGACATGACACTCTTAAAATCCATGACAGGTTAGCTCACTTTGTGGGTATTTTTAAACGCTCCCTAGAGAATGCTTCTTTTATACCCAAGAAAGCAATGTATTGGCATTCATTAAAAAACCTGTGTATTACCCAGTATTGGGTTTCCTAAATAACATGATGCCATAGAAATGTTTCACTGTACATAAATACATGCACTTTGCATATACAAAGACAAATTCAGTGGCATAGTTGATACGCCATGGATTAATTCAGAGTGTTTTACTGTCTGTATGCTAGTACTTCACTTTATTTCTTTTTTGGGAACGGATAGTTTTTATTTTCTATCCTGTATGGTAGGGTCCAATCCATTTCTCACTGTAATCTATGGGAGCTTTCCCATTAACAGCATTAATAGCAGCATCAGAGCTCATGAGCACATATAAAAGTTGGAAATCAATTTTTAAAGTATGATTTAGGGTGGCTATATGGACTAAGGAGAATTTGATGGTATTTCTCTCTGAAATCCCTACTGCAACAAGAATCAAAGAAAATCATTGAGATCCTGGAAATTATGTGCAAATACTCTTTTAGAGAAGACGACAAAAAAGAAGACTCCATGTCCTGTAATATCAATAATATAACTTTCTCAAATTTGATTGGACCATATTTTCTCACTGTGTTAATTTCTTTAGCATGATTTTCCCCAAATAAGGAGCCAAACTGTATAGACAAAAAGTCTTTTTTTCCTCCCCTATAACTGCAGTCTTTCCGAAAGACATATGGATGGTAGTTTGAGAAAGCCACTCAAATACCTTCTTTTAAAAATCCTAACACATGGCATTATCTGAAAGCCATAAACGGTGTTCTTTATACAAAAGGCCTTGAACTCTCTTTGGGTAGAACACTTTCATATCCTCTTCGATGGAACACTTTCATATCCTCCAAACTCATACATTTTATGGTAATAAGCTGTGGGATTTAGCACGTCTGTGACAATATGCATGCTTTGTGCATAGGAGAACAAAGAAGGGTTTCCAAGCACAAGATAGTAGGATAAAATGGATATAAGCCAATATGACACCTGGATCTGATGCTATGTTTACTTCTTGACTATACTTATTATTACAATATTAACTAAGATCTCTAAGCCGAACTTCTAGCGGGATCTGTGTATAACACTTATCCACAGTGGGTCAAGCTCACATATCCAGCAGACATGGGGATCCACCCACTATTTCCTATAATCAAGGGATGTGCCAAGTTATTTAATTCTTTATATAAAGCTACTTCCTTGAGCGCCAGCCCTGTAACAATTTTGCAATCTTCAGCATCCTTTCCCAACAGAGAAAACACTCCTTCAAAACACTCTCCTACTAATTAATGCGTTGGATCAGAAATTGCTACTTCTTCCTAACTGGCCTGTCACAAAGTAAGCTGACAAAGCCAAAGGATGGTGTCATGGTTTAGAAAAAGAAAGCAACTATTTTATTTCCTCTCGCAGGGAGCAGTGTTGATACGCCATCCGAATTAGCTATTCCTGCTGATTCAACAGTCTGAAATGCTGGCATTTTAATATTCTGCTTAGTATTTCCACCCCAGCTAAAAAATAGAGCGAAGGAATGACAGGCACGTTTTCTTGATTATTTGTGTTGTGGTAGCTCCTCGGAGCACCACTCCTGGCTCAGGATCCGGTTGTGCTAGCTCACAGAACCAGCAAAAGAAATTTCTGGCCTACATAAGATCAAACATTGTATCTGTGCATTTTATGGCACTCTATCCTGCAGCGCTTACTGCTTTTGCAGTCCATGGGACCGCTCACATTAGTAAGGACTGCACGTTCAGGCCTGTACAGAGTGCTGTGCTGGGCCTTTAAGACCATGTGGAGATGCTCCATCCCTGTCTGAGCTCCAGGACGCCATGCCTGGAAAGAATCCCCACTGAGGCTCCATGTTGCTGGCAGCTGTGATGTGTCTAAAGCAGGTGGTCCGCCCTTGGCCTCCGGGCAGCTTTGCCTTGCCCTGCTCATCCCCAACTCTGTTGAAGATGCTGAAAGCAGGGAATGCAATTCAGCTTGGTCTGGATACGTCTACATCAGGAGGGGAGACGGTCCAGCCCACGTCTGAACGTCTACACTGCAATTTTAGTGCCCCACTGTCAGAGCCCAAGTCAACTCTGTGACTCAGTGCCGCAGGTGTTTTATCACCACGTAAACATGTCCTCTGTGGGACTGCAATGGGGTTTCCTTGCGCTCTGTCCCACTCGCAGGGCCAGATACAAGCAGATCTCCCTAGACAGCTATACACAGAAGAGAGAGAATTTTCTGTTACTCTATTGTAACATACATACAGTAAAAGAAAAAATCCCAAATCAATAATTTTGGACTTTTTAATTATTCTCTGGCAAAATATATTGCGTGAAATTGAAACCAACTGCCTGTAAGAGTGAGAACACGAAGGAATTTGCTAGAGACAGCGAGGATTTGTATTATTAGGGAACCCAGAGACCTCCAGCAGGAGCACAGCCCCGCTGTTCCATGATAACGTGACGGTTAGTTTGTGTTAGCCTCCTCAGAGTCCTGTGCTGCGGCCATGCTCAAGCCGAATTCACATTGCTATTTGGCTGGGGTAAGTCTTTCTTTGTTCTCTGCTGAGCAGTGGAAGCAAGGCCGGCCTGAGGATTTTTGGTGCCCGTGGCAAACGATGACTTTGTCACCCCACTCAAAGGGCAATACTTTCAATAACATTTTAATCTATTTTTAAATAGAGAAAAAAATTCCCTTCCATCGCCCCTTAAAGCCTGGAGCCCATATGGTCGGGCTGGTCCTGAGTGGAAGAAACAAATGGGATGTCAACAGTTTGAAATTAGCTGCATCTTGTGCTGAGTGTTGCTGGTTCCCATCTGGCCAGGCTGCCTGCAGTGGAAAAGGCTTGCAAAATCCTTCCATTGATATTAACTAAAGAAAGGGAATTGGCTTGATCTGCCATGTGAGGGCAGCCAGTGACCCAGGAAGGCTGATTTGACAAGCGTGGGGAAATGGGAAGCTGTAGCTCTTCAATCCACCTTTCAGGATGGATCTCAAGGGACAGCATTTATAAATTTTTAAAGTAGCATTATGGTGTTAAGAGGTCAGATGCTGAATTCAGGAAGTTCAATTCCCTTAATTGATGCTCTTTGTTGATGTTTTGTTTGCTTTGGGTTCTTTTTTTAAATATGGGGGAGGGGGCGGGTTTGAGTTGATTTTTAGTATTAATTTTCTTTTAAATCATGATAGTGGTAGAAATTCCACTGAGAGGTCGAGGCCCCCTTGTGGCAGGCCCTGTAGACACACTGGTTATGTCTACACTGGCAAGTTAGGTCGACTTAAGGAGGCTTAAGTCGACCTAACTTAATCCATGTCCACACCAGGCTTTCATTAGGTCAACTTAAGGGGCTTCCTTAAGTCAACCTAATGAACACTTAAGTCGACTTAACAAGAACTGCAGAGTATTCGAACTAACCCTCCTTAGGTGGACCTAAGCCCAGTGTGGACGCAGAAGTCCACTTTCTTAGGTTGACCTAAGGGAAGTTAGGTTGAATTCCTAAGTCCCATTTAAGGGACGCCACTTTGTTAAGGAGTGGTGCATTGTGGGTAGCTGTCCCACATTGCATCGGGGCCTGGAGGCCAATTAGGTCAACTTAAGGGCACTCCCCTTCTACACTGGCTTAAGTTGAGTGAATAAAGTCGACTTAGGAGTTAAATCGACCTTCAGAGGTGGAGTTATTAAGTTGACTTAAGGAAGCGCTTAAGTCAACTTGAGGAAGCGCCCAGTGTGGAAGCAGCATTCTGTAGGTCGACTTAAGCATCATTAAGTCGACTTGAAGTGCAAGTGTAGACATACTCTGGCTGCCTGTGGGTTTCTGGATGGAGATAATGAAGGTCTAAAGCAGTGGTTTTCAAACCTTTCCTCGGGACCTAGTTGAAAAAAATCATTTATGCCCACGACCCAACAATTACATCTTTGAGCGAAGCATTCCAGTCTTTCGGGGGCAGTAGCAGGGGTGCCATGACCCAGGACCTGAGGGTCTGCAACCCAGTACTGGGTCCCGACCCTAAGTTTGAAAACCACTGGTCTAAATGGTTTAGGAGCTTCCTACTAAAAAAACCACCTCTCCCCATGCCATAATGCCACCATAGAGATCAGCAGAAGTACTAAAGCTGGACTACAGAAAAGCATCCTTTGGGAAATCCCTTTTCCTTTGGAATGTGGGACTTTGGTTGGAAATAGCCTGACTGGCTCTTCCAAACATGCTCAAATGCACATCTTCTCTACAACTGCTTCTAGTCTAGTCCAGTGGTTTTCAACACTGTGTCGGGATGCATTACTGTGTCACCACTCAGTGGTAAGCGTGTCATGAAGAGACGGGGAGATGGCTGGATTTGGCCTGGGAGGGGGTGGGCTCATGTGTCCTGTAGGGTCACGATATGCCGCCAAGTGTGTCGCGACCCACAAAGGGTTGAGAACCACTGGTCTAATCAACAACCTCTCTCCCTTTGACTTACATGGGAGCACAATCAAGTTCTATAGCACACGAGGAAAACAGTCGCTAAGGACAAATAATTTGCTCTTTGATGCACAGAGGAAGTCACAAATACTCAGCCGGGGAAAGAATTTGGCCCTCAAAGAATAAAGTATTAATGTTTGGGAGACAGAAAGCTCATGTTTCTCATCCAATTTGCCTCTGTGTGTTAATGCTAATATGGGTTCTCTCACTTGGGTGGACGTACCGCTATCACTTACACATATGCCAGTGACTCCATCTTTAGAAGTACCCAACTGGCACTAATGAATATATTATAAGTTATCAAAACTACACAGATCTGAAAGTTAGCTCACCAGACACAGAGATGGAAAGAGATACAGTGTGGGTGCTTTAAATGGTGATGTATCTTTGGTTTCCAAAAATCTTACATCTTACACCTAGCTTAGTTCTTAACCACATTGGTCTCGTCTATCTAATGCTGAACCCTGGGATTAGTTCCAACCTGTGAGCTCAGTGCTAAGCTTACCTGATGTGACATGAAGACAGCTACTCAGCAGAGAGGTTTGAAACCTAATAGTGGAACAGGACTATGGAAACTCCCCAGTGACTCACAATGCACCAGCCTGTGAAAGCCCAAGCTATCATTTCATCAACATATCAATATGGGAGTAGGAGACTAGCTTTTGGTGGCTAAACAACAGAATAAGCTGCTGCACTAGATGATGTTTGAACAATATTAATAAGGGAGGCCAGAGATCACTCAGCTGTAATGGCACTTGATAGGTCACTTTATGGGAAAGTGAAATATTTCAAAGTTTTGAGTTGAAAACTGCTGTTTTTCTCAAACTTCAAGACATTACAATTAGCACTTTGGAAATGAGACACTCTGACATTCTGATTTTTAAAAACTGAACATTGTCACCCAAAGGTCTAACAATGACAATAAATGAGAAAAATTCAAAAGCTACGGGTGACAGGAAACCATACTCATTACATCATAAAACGACACTTTACATTGGCTCAGAGCTCTATCATATGAAAACCTGGAGGAAAAACAAAAACCAGAAGAGAAAGAAGCCATGAAAATTGAGAGAAAGGCAATACACAATATAGCATGTGTGAAAGAGAACTTACCAGGCAGAGGCAGGAAACTGGCAATATACAGAAGTGACCTCATCCATATCTGTTTCACCAAGTCTGTCATTAAAGCGGCTGCGTACACATCACCATCCATTGTTAATCTGTCAGCAGAGAAATCTCACATGTACTTTGCTTTGCTCTATGCACTAGGTAAACAGGACTTCATTTCTGCTATATGCTATTGATTTTTTTTTTCTAGTCAAAAAGTAAGGGGCCTCATCTGGATCCTTTTGTAGTCACAGGAAGTCATAGGAAATTCAATAAGAACAGAATTGGAAACCAAGTTAGCAAGATTGCTTTGTTGCATCGTGGCATGGGTCTTGACTAAAAGCTTAATTTCCTCTGTCAAAATACCTTGCGGAAGTAAACTGATCTGATCCTGTGATTACACTTCACTGCTTTTATCCCTCCTTCCTATCCTGTATTTTTTTTTTCCATTTTCAAGCGTTTGATGGAGTGGGATTTCTCCCATGAATGCTCGTATGATAAATAAATGTGTTAGTCTTTACAAGCACCACAAGATACCTTGTTTGTTTTGCTGAACTAGACTAACATGGCTATCCCTTTGGAACTTGCTGATTTCAGTGTCTATACTTTCATCAGAATGAGCCTCCCCTGCCGAGTTCATATTCTAGGTAATAAAGAACCAATGTCCATGCCATTGTCTACTGCCATGGAGAGGCAGTGTTCTCCAGTGGGGCTGGCACTCAGGAGATCTTGGGTGAAATGATCGCCCAAATGAAATCAATAGAAATTTTGCCATTGACATCAATGGAGGCAGAATTTCACCACCGAGTTCTAGTTTCACCACTGAACGGCTACGTGCCATAGAACAAGTCATCTCACCTCTGTGCTTCAGTTTAGGTTGTTTCCTAAAATCTAACAATGGATCATTACTGAGATTTAAAGCTTTTATCACCGTTTGACTTCAATGGAAGAGAGTTAAACCATTACTCAGTGGTTTTGAAAAGCCCATCTATATATATGTCTGAAGAGAAAGGTATTGCCTAATATTGGAAAAGGAATGCGTCACCCAAAGCAAGGCCCAATTCAAAGCCAGTTGAAGTCACTGGGAGTCTTTCAGGTGAATTCTATGGGCTTTGGGAGAGCCCCATAAAATAAAGATTCTGGAGACAGAATCTGATATGTTACACAAATGGACAAGTTCTCATTCTCCCAGGCCATTACTACTATGTGACTGCCTTTCTACTCCCAGGCCTTTACTACTATGAGACTGCTCATGGTAATATACCTAAAATCAATTACGCTATGCCTAAGAATCTGATCAGTTTCTTGGGTAGTTGATCTCCCCTCCTTAGGAAGATCAATAAAAAAATAAGGAGAAGTTACTAAGATGCAATTTATCTTGAAGCTGTTCCACTCCATTCTTGAAAGTATTTTTATTGAGCTCTTTTCAAAAGTGTATGATGTTGAAGAACCATAAAAAAAAAAAAATCAAAACCCAAGTTTTTTTAAAACAGACAACCTTAAAACCAACACACTAAAAGGGGCACCCTTTTCCCCGGACTTCGGCTTCCTGGCAAAAAAGGAGCCGCAGTTCCCCTTGCTGGGAAGCTGCGGGTCCTGGGGAGAAGGGAGCAGGGGTTCCCCCGGGGAGAAGGGAGCCATGCTCTCCAGCAGAAGTGAGCCACGTGGCTCCCTTCTGCCAGGGAGCCATGTGGGGCTCCCTTGTCTCCCCGGCCTAGATTGATTTATGGAGTAAATCGACTTAGGGCGTCCACACTGGCTTAAGACTTAAGCCTTAAGTTGACCTAAAATTAGGTGTTATTAAGTCGACTTAAACTTTCCTTAAGTCGACTTAAGGAACAGCGTACGTAGACTTAATAAATGCCCAGTGTGGACAGGGAGTAAGTTAGGTCGACTTAAGTCTCCTTACAGCTCACCAGAGTAGCCGTATCACCCCCTCTGAGGTTGGCACAGACCTTGGAGGTACAGAGGCTGGCCGATATTAAAGGCTCAGCCAGCGGCAGCAAAAATGCCATGAGCATCACCACATAATGTGACGAGTCAGTAATAGGCATCTGAGTAGTGGGTGTCTTTCCTACAGACCTTGGCCTTCCAACACAATAGGTACCTTTCTTGGCCATGCCTTTCGACTTAAGGTCCTCTCTTCTAGCAAGGAAAAAAATAATATACCTGTGATTTGGGGGGTTATTGTTCCCCGTTGACGGAGCCCTTGGCTTTTACTCATTCCATTGTCTCCAGTCAGCGTTTATTCTTAGGTAAGGACTGCTGTTCCCCAGCTAGTGTAAATCGGTAGAGTTCCACTACTGGTTTACACCACCTGAGGACCTCGCCCTGAAGGTGCAGCACATGAGAGCCACAAAGATGATGAATGCAAAGTCAATTTTTAACCAACCATACTAATTTTGAGGCTGGGCTCTTCCAGCTTCCCAGTGCTGCCACTTATTACCTACTAAGCTGTCCCACACTCTCAGAAGAGCTGATTTGAGTTAGCCACTAAATAACAGGTGATGAAAATAAAATTAGGTAGTAAAAGGGCCCTGGGGAAATTAGAAAATAGATTTTCAAGTGTTGAACTTATTCATGATTTACTCGAAAGTTTATAATGTAGTGGGCCTCAGAACCGGGTAAAATGTTTCTATGGCTACAAAATCCCAGTCAGAACAGTCAACTTGTACCTTGAAAGCTTGGGGAGCTGAGGGGCGGGAACCACCCAACCCGTTGATTAAGAAAGCAACAAAAAATTCTAATCTTCTTTGGTTTAGCAGAAAGGCTTAAAAGTGACACAAATAGCATGAATTATTCAGGCTAAGGCCTATTGTTGATTGTCTATCACACATGTGAGTCACGTGTCTGGGCTTACGCGCGGTGCAACTAAACTGATTGATATTAGCACCGTAACAGTACAGCAAACTGCTACAAGGATTCACTTCCCTTTTTTTAACTATTGGGCTGTAACAGGCGTGTTGTATCTTCTTTCAATCTGTGAGCATTTTCATAACCAGCTTTATAAACACGGTGAGCATGATCCTGCTCTAATTGACATGGGTTTACCACCATTGTAATTCTACTGATTTCAACAGAGTTAGTCCTAATTTATACTGGTGTGCAGCAAAATCAGAATCAAGCCTGCCCTTTAATTTTTGTGGACTAAGCCCTGTATGTGTGGAAATGAAGATCTATGTAGAAGACAGGATTCAAAGCCTCAATTGGAACCAAACAAAACTCTGACCAGGTGCAAACTGATATTCATAGATGTCATACATTTACTCCAGGGAGCTGTTCTAGGAATTGTGGGAGAAGTACAATACTCTATCGGTCTGCAGCTCCACTATGGGGAAAGTCCATCGTTAATACGACGTGGTTTGACAGTGGGACTAGAAATCACAGAATTTGCAGTAAGCAAATGGAAGAGATGGAATTTTCAGCATACTAGTTAGGAAACAGAGAGATTCCTCATAAACAGGGAATCCTAACATATGGTTGATGATGTGATCTTGGCTTAGGAGGTCTTCTATGATGACTTTCTAGCCATACTTAAAAAGGTAATTCCACATAGTTTTCCTAAGAAATATTTCCCTGACAGGATGATCTCAGTGACAATCTCCATCAAAAAGAGAGAAAGAATCTGTTTTGCCTGAGGGGACACGACAAACCGCCAATATGTTAATGGAACTTCTTAGTGGTAAGAGACCGCAAAGGTGGCAAGTTTCATGGTCTGGGCCTTCATCACCTTCAGACATAGGAGCTAGTGTACAGAACCTTTGTAGAAATGTGGGGAGGGCAGGCCAAAATGGCGGGAGAATTAAAATACTACTTAAATGTCCCGCGTAGTACAACTCAAACATAAATAACCAAACTACAAAATGTAGCCACATTATAATGTTTAACGTATGAACAAAAGAAACAAAACTAAGGTTTGGTTCTAAACATCAGGACTGCATTTCATTTTTGCACTTCATATATTGTACTTTACTTGCATTTATCATTTTACTGCATATACTCCACTATTTATACTGCACTATTATTATTATGGCACCGTAACTTGCAATTCAGTAACAATATAATCAAATCTTCCTTCTTTATATATAAAATGCATATTTTGACAGTTGTAACCCTAAATTGTAAATCTCCTTGGAAAAAGGCATAAGTAAATAATAATAACAAACAATTCTGAAGGGAAGTAAACATGTCCCCATATAACATGGTTTTTTCTAGTGTTTTATTAAAAAAAAAATCAAAAATATATTTTTAGAAAAAACAGACACCATCAATGTAAGCAGTGCAATTTTGATCACACAATTATGCGATTATCGAGTATTGCAGTGGATATCTAGGCATGCATCCAATCTCATGCTGCATCATGGCCTTTAACAGTATGATCATGTTTTTCCCACAGCTCATATGTTTCTTTAGTAAAATGAGGGAATGTAGACAGAAAGCAGCACATGACCTTCTGGATAGGTGCCTCCTGGTGATGGACTGGGGAATTGCTCAAGTGGCCACCCCATCTGTTGCCCTGTGTTCTTACTTCTCACAGTCTCTAGTCCATTTCCAGGACCCTTGGCCCTCTGGCTGAGTCTTCTCTCAGTTTCCCCCTTTTAGGGTAAGGTCTAGTCCGGCTGGCCCACTCTGCATCAGTGGCTACCACTAATCCTTTTACCATCCACCATCCATCCTCCCACTGAGGGAGACGGGGAGGAACCCAGGCCTGCCCATTTCTCCAGGACCCAGCCCAGGGACCTTATGTGCCATTCCTCAGTGCCAGCTTGATCCCTAGCACAGGACAACAGGTCCCCTGGGCCATGTCCTCGCCTACCCCAAGTACCTTCTCTCCCTTTGCCTCAGGCTCCACACTTCCGCCAATCTCTTGTGGGTGCCCCTGGCTGTGTTTGGGGTCGCACACTGGGTAACTCGGGGGGGGTGGAAGGCCACAGTGTCGATGAAGCCCCTTCGCTCCAGACTCAGACACAGCTGGGACATAACAATCCCAACACCAACCCCATATAAGGCTGTTCCCCGGTTGCAGGAACTGATAACCTGTTCCCCAGAACAGAATAACAGTACCAGACTAAGCCGGTCTCAGCTTGCAACAATAACATAGCCTTGAAAGCTTGCTTCTAACTCAGAGAAAGAGGAGGACAGTGGGATCTTTTCACACACAGCAAGGGAAAAGTACTGAAGTAAACTATATAAGAGTCACTGTAACTGGGTGGGGGTGCGCATGATTTGAGACGTGCCTGTCTCCGTGTGCCTGCTTGAGATCTCAAATAAATCTTAGTGTGCTTCTCCGCCCTGGTGTGGTTATTGGTGCTGCGCACTCCGGGCAACGAACCCACTGTTGCTTGCCCCTGTTTGTCTTCAGGCCTCCCTGCAACACTCTGGCAGTCAACTGAAACTGTCCTTAGTTCTGCTCACCTGCAGCCAAGCTGACAGAGTCCTCCCTCCTCACAGGTCAGGGGAAGACCACCCAGAGCTGGGGCTGCAGCCTACTTATATACAGGGCTCCTCAGCCCTGATAGGCTCCGCACCAGCCAGCTCTTATTGGCCACTCCTCGTTCAGGGACTTTTAACCCTTCCTCCACCAGAGCGTGGAAACTATCCCACTACAGGCAGTCATGGCCATATGACCTCCCCAGTTCTGTCACTGGTGCATAAGAATCTCCTGAACACACATCAGCAAATGCTGTGGCAGCCCCCTTGGGCCATAACTGACCCAGTAAACTCAAACTATGATCATGAAAAAAAGTATTGTCTGATCTGAGAAAGATTTGGTCAACCCACTCAGTCGACTCCATTTAATCCCACTTAGTCACTAAGTGTAAAAACTGGACTCAGCTGTTTCTTTCCTAAAAATCTTCAAGGCTAGTAGGCTGGACAAAATCCACAGGGAAGTCCTACAACACATGACATCATCTTTTTGCGACTTTCTTTTAAGACGCTATAATACCCTGTTCCATTCCAGAGGTCTAGTGAAGATCACATATAGTGGCACTTTTCCAGGCTGGAAGGAAAGCAGATAGCCAAAGAACCATCACCCAGTTATTCTGATCAGCCTCACTATTAAGCTACTTGAGAAACTTAAACATCCCTTGGCAATGAGTTCCACAAGTTGACTGTATGTTGTGTGAAGAAGTACTTCCTTATGTTTGTTTTAAACCTGAAGTCCATTAATTTTAACTGGTGTCCCTGGTTCACAGTATGGAGAACATGTCCAGAAGCAATACCTTCCTCAAACATATTTTAGAAGTAAGGACCAGGAGCCAGATTTACCAAGGTATTCAGTTGCCTAAAGATGAAGATGAATGATGAGTGGGGTTTACAAAAGTACCTGGGCTGGTGCCTCTCTGCATCTTTAGGTATCAAAATATCCTTGTAAATCTGGTCCCAGATCCTCATCTAGTGTAAACAGGCATTGCTACATTAACTGGTGTTGAAAGCCAGCTTGTATCACAGCACATCAGATTGGTAAAGAAACCAACAGAACACCAAGCAATAAGGCAAATACTGCATATCTGTGTTTGTTGATTTGTTTCCAGCTGATGTGTTTGGGAAAAAGGAAAAAAAAAAAAAGATGGGAGGGGGGTGAGGAACCTCAGTGACAAAGAATCCCATGGTAAAGCTCCTGATTCAACACATAGCAGTCAAGTTAAAATTATAGGTGACAATTACTGTAACTCGATTAGGCATGATAGCAAAGTTACTTCCCTAAATCACTTCCACAACTCTCCTAGGAGGTCTGAAAGATGTAGTATATGAGGTTCATTTAATTTCTAATGTAGTAATTATCACTACCGAATAAAAAAAAAAGAAAGGAAAAAAGAAACTAAGGAAATAAATTTAACACTTGAGGTTTTAATAAAAATTTTATGTGCAACCCAGTTGGATAAAAATTGTTTAATCAATCTCATCTGATTTGCAGACTTTTTGCTGAGCTCTTGCTTCACGATATTATATGCCATACCTTCCTCTTAGCATCCTGAGTTACAGATAACAGCCTGGATACCGGTGTTGTTGGATGTCGATGGCAGAGAGAAGAACTGAACGTAGAGTTACCCGACCGAAGTCTTGCCAGCAAAACCAGAATTTCTCTACAACCCTGCACGTACTTTGTCTTGCATATGTCAATTTCCACTGGCAAACAATTGCAATTAAATTAGCAGGAAGATTATTAGAATAAAGATGTAAATATATCAATAGGAATCCTATTTTGTTTCATTAGATCCCCCCGCCCCCCCACAATACACATACACTTACTGCAAACAACAGAACAGAAATACTTCCATTGTCAACAATAAAAGGCAAAAGGAGCTACTTAAAATGCTTACTTAAAAAAATTACTTAGTGCCAGTTTAACTGAGCACTTGGAAAACTGCAATAAATAACACTGAACATGTTTGCCCAACACTTCATTTATTTATACTGTAGAATAAATTGGAGTTCACAATCACTTCCATTCCTACTCTTTTCAACATACAACTATAAAGGGATTTAGATTTTGGTCCATTTTCTTTGCGGCAACATTGTGCACAATCATGCAAACCAATCAATCATTAGAGTTTTTATTGCTTTTTGTTCAGAGCTACTGCGCTAATAATTTCTGAAGTGACCGAATGCCTAACAGGTAAATTGATGGCCCCAAAATCAATATGAAACTCATAAATACTTGGACATCATCATAAAAAAAACTTATTCATGAGATTAGAACACCACCAACATGCAATTGGGAGTAACAGAATAAACTGCTGACTGGAGAATGAATGTTAACTTTCTTCAATTGATTTATTTTGAAAGGATGCTGATTAAGCAATATTTCATCCTGGTACACATTAATATGTTTCATAAGTTGTCCCGAAGTTCTTCTGAAACACAGCCAGCCAAATTAAAGTATTTTTATGTGAACTCTCTGGATTTTTCTTTAACTTCCTTCCTTTAGGCCAGGGGTCTCAAACACGCGGCCCACAGAATTACTTTCTGCAGCCCTCAGCAACACCCGGAATTTATAAAATAATTATGATTTATAAATGTAAAATTTTAAGTGTGTCTATTGGCTTACTCTTTGTCTTTCTGATGATACCGCCATCTTGAGTTTTAATAGTATACGACATTATATTACTCTTCTTTTTTTCATTTTTGACAATACTTTTGTATCATTGTATGAGAAGGTTTCAGTGATGCAGCCCTCAGGCCAATATCCTAATCCTCATGTAGCCCTCATGGTGATTTGAGTTTGAGATTCCTTGCTTTAGACCATGCCAGTTATCTTCCTTATCTAACACGCCTGGGGCCAGCCTCTTCATTTGCTAAATAGAGGACTTAAACTGGCCAATGGAGAAATTCCCCTCTACAGAGAAATTCTTGGCTAGTGGAAAGTTGATGGAAGTGGTGACGAGAATTTCTGTACCTGATGCCTTCCTACCTTGGCAACAGAGATTGACACCAATTTGGGTTGTTCAGCAATTAGACTGTCTTTAAAATGAGCTGGGATTTCAATTGTATGTTTCCTGTGAAAGAAGAAAGGAATGCCTTGTGTGGAACGCAGTGATGGCTACAAGAACGTCATGTTTTGATACCTGTGATTTAATACCCATGATACAGATTCCTGATTCACTTCCCATTTACATCAATATTAATGAGAGGCATTTCGAATGATATATAGAGTTACACAGGGGCAAAAATGGTCTAAATGTGAGGAAGACCATCCCATAATATTTTTCTAACATCCTTCCATTTTCTTTTTCTTTTCTTGTTTTAACTTTTGATAACCAGCGATCATTTTAATACTGGTGGTTTTGGTCTGTGTGGGGTGTCAGAAATATTGTTTACTCTGTATCAGAAGGCCTAATTAGGAACAGAGCTGAGTCAGACCTCTGTGTTTTATTAACTGTGAACCTAATTGACCAGCATGGCATGTTCCATAGTTGAATGCACCGGTATAAAGTACTAGCAGATCAGAATTGGTGTATGATCTTATCTAAGGTAATTCTGTAGTCCATTACCATTGTATTTAATGTATTTATTCTTCCAACACCTTTGCAAGACCCGGCAGACCACCCCCGTTTTATGGATGGGGAGTTGAGACACTCAGGGTGTGTCTACACTGGCAACTTAGGTCAACTTAAGTTGCTTAAGTTGACCTACACAAAGCCGCATTCACACTGGGCTTTTATAAAGCCGACTTAAGGGCTTCCTTAAGTCGACGTAATAACAGCTTAAATCGACTTAACAACACCACCTCTGAAGGTTGACTTAAGCCTTCTTAAGTCGACTTAAAGCCAGTGTGGATGGCTATGTCTACTGTTAAGTCGACTTAACAAGGGCGACTTTAAGTCGACTTAAAGTCGACCTTGTTAAGTTGACTTAACAGAGTCGACAACTTTACAAGTGTAGACATAGCCTCAGAGACTGGGACTTGCTGAAGGACACACACGAAGCCCATGGCAAACCAGGAACTTCAGCCCAGCTCTCCTATGTCCTGGGTTCATTCTTCCTCTCCTCCCATTTGACCTGGTCAAAATTTTCCCATCAAACTAGAGACATTAATTTTTGATAGAAAAAGGCTTTTACACATTATGACACACAGCTAACACCCATGTACAACAGTAGGATGGTAATTCAAGAGCATAGAAATTCAGAACTAAAAGTCAAACCTCCATTAACTAGACACAATAGAGCAGAGCAGGATGAATCAGGGTGACTCTTCCTGTCAATAAATGGAGGACCGGGTCTCATGCTGGGAATGGGCCTCCAGCCCTTTGTTCGCCAGTTATACAGTTGTTGAGAGGGAGCCTTTCCTTGCTCATGTTGCCATTAAATGAGAGAAATCAGATACAGGCAGCGACCATCCAGGTTTGTCTGATGAAAGCAATGCGGAGTGAAGGGTGAATCCCACGGAAGTCAATGGGATGGCAGGGAATGTTAATGCAGAATTGCTCCCTTTAAGTCACCTGATTACAGACAGCTATAGCAGAGGTGTCAGAAGAGGGGAAGATATTTAATATCAGGGGCCAGGTCAGCCCCTGCCATGGAAAAGGCTGCAGCAAGGGGAAAATTCAGCAAGAAAACTCCCCAAGGGAGTTTCCACAGACACATTCCATCAGGGGAAGTGCAGAAGACCATGGACATCTATGTAGGTGACTTCTTCCTCTGCACAGGCTCTAAACAGTGATTCTCCACCAAGCCTTAGCCAGCCCTCCTCCTTTCCACCTTCCCGAACCCTCTGAACATCCAAGAAAGTTTTCCCACGACAGAAGAGTCTGCAGAAAAATTAATGCAGCCTCTGATCTCCCCAGCCCAGCCCTTGTTCCTTCTGCACCTTCCAAGCTTTGGACTCTTAGCCATAAGGAGGGCTTCCCACAGAGTCCAGTGTAGAGGGACAGTGCTAAGATGGTGGCTAACTCAGCACCCATCAGCATAGGGCTGGGGAGATTCGTGTGGAGAGTTCCCTGTGCCTCGATAATATTAGGGAAATCACTGGGATTTATCTATAGTGTAATCAGATTTTCATGGCAAGGATAATAGCCAAGATTACCTGAACTGACTAATGATTGATTTTCAGAGGACGGGTGCTCTGCACTTTATAGGAATTAGATCCATTTAAGGTGTGAAGTTGGGCCCCCCGAATTTACTAGTCTCTGTGGAAGATCTTGGCCTTTGGCTTTAACCTGTAGGTTCAGCACTGTGCACACCTGTGGCACTTTATACCAAAGTGTCCCCCTACCAGCTAAGAGCAACACAACAATGAATTAAGCACTCTGGATTTTTCTGTCTCTGGTCTCTTCACTTACATTCTCTGTAACGTATCATTTCTGATGTTTTCAGGCAAATATTTAAAGCAGTTATGCTCGGAGCAGACCCTATGAACATCGTACTAAGATGTGTTCCAGAAATGAGAGCAGGGATGGATACTGTCCCAGAAAACATCTAGGGCATGGAAAGGAAACTCTACTCCACACCATACGTAACTACATCTTGGTGGTCTTAACAGCTGTTTAATTGATAGTCCTCTGCTGCCATCTGCTGCTCTTGGAGCGTTCTCAAGGAGGGGAAAAGTGCACAGTACCCTCTGAAAGAAAAATGGGTAGGCGTCTTTGATCAGCCTAAATAAATGAGGGGCAACTTGACACTGGACAGTGAAAGGACAAAGTGCGTAAGGTCTTGTCTACACTAGCACTTGGACTTCTGTGACTTGGGAGTGCTCCCAGCCCACCCCTGCCCTCATTCTCTCCATTTCCAGGCCAGCTCCACCTCAAACCCAGCTCCTCCACACCATTCCTAGTTCTGCTCCGGCTCTGCCTTCAGCCAAGCTGTTCTGCTGAGGAAGCCTCAGCTGTACAGAAATGGAGGGGGGGCCTGGGCAGATTCCGTGATGACTGTCAAGCGGAGGCAGGACAGGAAATGTTTGGACACCACGGGTCGAAGTCTTCAGTTAACAGGAATTATATTTATAGGGGCCTATACGTTTTCAGCTATTCAGATGTTTCACTCTTCTGAAAGAGTGAATACTTGGCTCAAGATGAATTTCTGTACAAACCTTAGGGAAAGAGTCTCAAAGCTTATGTTACTTTCCCACATAAAACACATGTGACCAATAGTACTCAGAAATAAATTAAAAACTAGATTAAGTTCATATTGTTGCCTGAGGAGTTCTGCGTTTTAGTGAAGACACGGAGAAGAAAAATGCCTAGAAATCCCCCCCCCCCCTTTTGATTCTCACTTCTATTTCTCCAGAATTGTTATTGGTATTTATTTCTATTGTGGTAGCATGTGGGGCTCCCAATCAGAACTTTGTAGGATCAGGGCCTAGAACTGTAATTAGGGTCTGATCTTGCTGTAAGTGATACAGGAGTGAGCTTGTAATATTTACTATACCCTTTAGTACATGTATGCCAGGGCAGGGTCTAATGTAGGAATTTCCATTAGAATCAGTTGTTCTTGTATATCAGTAAGAGTCAAGCTGTGTTTAAAAATAAGTAAACTACCCCCCAAAAAAGCTATTTACTGCAATTTCCATTCTTGACACACTGCCACGTAAAACAAGCTGCATGAGTTAAGCATAGAAGCAAACCACCACTAAAAGAATGATAATTATTTTATCAGCTCCCAGGGCATCATCTAGTACAAAACTGAGCTTCAGTTAATAAGCAGACAATTTTCAGTATTACACTGTGGCACTTTGAAAACTAATTTAAACTATTCCATTAAAAATGAAAACATATTCAAATTAAAACACCCATAAGATATAAAACAGGGAGGGGGAAAAGATCTTCTAAGAAAGAACATGAAATGCATGAGTAATTTCCCATCAGGTTGCAGTTCCCTTAACTGACCATGACAGGCAAAGATGAAATAGAAATTTCTATATCAAACAGGAACACAAAGGAGAGATGACCTTTGATCAAATATCTGTTTGTAGTTTTGACAAGGAAATTTGCATTAAAAGAATTTATGCTGGACATTTACATGAAAAGTTAAGTCCCAGCATGTAAAAGAAAGCGAGAGGTCAAACCTTCTTACGCAGCCTGTCAGATGAAAGCTGCGTTCTCTTTGCAGTGCATATGTGAAGTTTTCAAACAATTTAGACTCTTTAACACAGTGCAGAGGTTTTCGTTCTGCAATTTTCCAAAGCAGTATTATTCATGGTCTCTGAAGTCTGTTTTCAAACCCAGCACTAAGCAAATACGTTTTCATAGAACAGAGCTTCTTAAAATAACAAATATCAGGGGGAAAACCTTTGTTCAAACACTATATTTTTAGTGATCTGAACTGTTCTCTGTATAGAAACGTTATACTAAGAACAAAGGGCCAGATCATTAGCTGACTGTCTGAGCTCCTTATCTTCAGTCCTATGGCTATGGCCTTACCCCTGTCCTGCAAACATTTACGCTAGTGCTTTGCTCTGAAGTCACTGTGAATTCACTTGTGTAGGAAGTTAACAAAGCCGTTAGAGTTTATAAGATGGGGCCCTGTATGACATATTTTCTAATGCCAGTGCTTTAATGCGTTCTTCCATTAAGGGGGCAGGTGTTGGCGTTCAAAACTCAGTTGATTAAGGTATTTGCAAATGGTTACATTACTATGTGGATATACATACAGATATTCTGTTATGAAATCATGCATTTCCATAAGAGCAAGAAGATGCCCCACCATCTTGTCTGTAAGACTCAGTTTTCCTCCGGTTGCAGATTGATTGTAATGATTTTGCTGGTGCAAGACGTTGCAAATGATCCTGCATTTCATGGCTATAAGACTCACCTGATTTATGAGGTGAAAGGGCCTGTCCTTTCTTTTAGGTCTTCTCTTCCCCCTGCCTCTCTTTCTTACTTTGTTTTCCCAGATTTCTCATTGTCCCAAGCCTCTTTGTGGACTTCACTGTCAAGTACACACGTATAGCCCTCCATTTCTCTCAGTAACGACCCACCGGATCAGGACCAGTGTTCCAATTCTTTCACCTCTCTTACTTCAATCAGTCACCCGACTGTGGCTTATTGGTGTAAATCACTCTTTTTCTCCTTTTAAAGAGCATACTGGATTCTGTCCTCAAGTCCAGCTGTAATCGTGGACAGCTTTGGTGAAGTTAGTTAATTAAATGGCCATACCAGTGAATTTCTGAAATGTTCCCACTCTCTCGTGTAATCTCTTCTGACATCTTCCTCTCTGAAAGTAACACGTGTACCACTTAATCCTGTGTGCCAACTGGAAAAAGTTGGGCAACAGTGTTTCAAAACAACTTTCCTATTTTTTTTTAAAAGTTCTTTACAGGGGGGATATTTAAAAAGAAAATCCTATGAACATTGTTATGGGGAAAATTAAAAGAAAGAAAGACATTTTTCCTGTGAAAATTTTCATTGGGAAAATCCAAGTTTTCTGGCAAGCTCTAATTCTGTCCTATGAAACACAGCTGAGCAGTTCTGAGCCTATCCAGTAGAGGTCAGTGAACACACATACACACACACTAACTGCTGTACATGTGGAAACATACAAATTTGTCAATATTTTAAGTGTTCAGCCTTTTGAGTCTCAGAATTGGCAGCCATTGCATTCTTGAAATATAGGCCTGCAGAATGGTACATTGAGGAATTATAGTCCAACAATGAAGAACAGTGAATAGACAATAACACAGCTTTATTCCTGTGAGCACTCATTTGCAGGCGTGTTCGAGTTTCCATGGTATCCGTAATCAAGGAAGATCTGAGAGTTCCAAGCCACTGCTGGGATGGTGTAGGGACTAGACAATCTTTCAGTCACGTCTATTGCCAGGACTGCCACCAGCAATCACTGAGTTGGGAGGCGAACTCTCATTCAAATTCTCTAGCTGCCAACCACCCAAAGAGAAAAACACGAAATGAACTTGAAAATGCTTTGGTTCAACCTGAAACATATCAAACTGATAAAGCTTGATTCCCTCCCCCACACCCCATAGTACATTCTTTCATCTTCCACATCTGACTCACAGGAGACCCACTGCTTGACGCAGTGTTACGTCTACATCACAGTCATGAACTGGGCAATAGGTCACGGAGAAATCTCTCTAGATATAGTGATGCATTTACATGGCAGAGAGAAAGCTGTCTGGAATTCCATAGGAAATACTAACTAGTCAAGATTCTCTTATTTCCTTTACTTCCTAGAAGTACCTGTGATATATCTGATTCATCCAATTTTTGTGGAACTCAAAGATTGGCTGTTGGTATAGAAATATTATTTCCTGAATCTACTACCCAGTTCTCTGCTTATTTCAGATATCTACTCTATTGTTAATTCATCTCAACATTGTTTAAGCTGTGGAAATGGTTTTCTCCTATGGGTCAGTACAGATCTGATTTAAAGCTCAAGGATATAAGTGGGAATCTTTCCATTGGCTTCAACGGGCTATGATAAGGCATCATACTGGTTAGTACAATGCCCGCTAATAAGAAAAAAATTACCAATACATTGTCAGAAATTGGTTTTAAAGTCATGAACCTTGTGTGACGCAGTACTACTCAAACCATATGTGATTATTTTCCAATTCTCTGAAATTGTTAAGCCGTTGGAAGATGTTCTTGTTATCTGCCCTAAGAGCAGTATCATTAAGTTTCTTAAAAAGTGTTGAAGGGGATGTCTCTAATGTGAAGCCAACATCTCCGGTGGAGAGACAATCCGTTGAACAAGCAGATAAAGCAGAAATGAATGAAATCTAGTTATTCTTACTAGCACTGAAGGTTCTTAAAGTAGGAGGGGGGGAAACTGGAGGAGGGGGGAAACTAATGAAAAAATGACTAGAAAGAGCATGAGCCTGAATTTCCATTGCAAATATGACAAATCTGTAGTGACTGACTGGGGTAACATCTTGAGAAACTTATTAACAGTGAAATTCTGCAAGAAAAGTGCACACTTCAAAGGAAATAGAACATAATTTGAGCTCTTCGGCTATGTCTATACTAGGAAAAGTTAGGTCGACTTTAAGTCAAGTCAACCTTATTAAGTCGACTTAACAAAGTGGTGTCCATGGACGTGGACTAAGTCCACTTTGTTAAATCGACCTAACGGCCCTTAGGTCGACTTAACAAAGTGGACTTAAGCATCCACACTGGGCTTAGGTCAACCTAAAGAAGGGTTAGGTCGACCTAAGGAGGCTTAAGTCGACCTAATGGGTGGTTCTTATTAAGTCGACTTCAGCTTTCATTAAGTGGACTTAAGGAATTTCTTAAGTCGACTTATAATGAAAGTCTGGTGTAGATGCGACTTTGTTTAAGTCGACTTAAGCCTCCTTAAGTCGACTTAATTTGCCAGTATAGACATAGCCTTAAAGTCTTGGGGCCAGATTCTCAGCACGTGTAAATTGACATCACTCCATTGACTTCCTTTGAAATATACCAGCTAAGAATCTGGCTATCGGACTCCAGTTATCAAAGATGTCAAGAAAGAATGAAAAACATGCTCTAACTGCCTCTCTCCTTATCTCTAGGGTGCTCATCCCCCCCCAGTTCCAAGTGCCAATTAATAAATGATATTGGAGCAATAGTGAACAAAGCAAGGGTATTTGGAGTGTGCAAAGATGTTCAAAGGCACCTGTAGTGCAACCTCAAGGAAAGATTAATCTGACTGGGATGCAAGGAGCATATAAAACTTACCAGTGAGACATAAGGCCCAATAGTAGTACAATTGTACTAGGGTCTCACTAAAGGCTAGATTATGCATCAAGTTTTTTCAGCTGATCAGGGAAGTAAAGCATCTTCTAGGCCTTTGCTTACCAGAGAAAATCCTACCAAGGCCCTGGGATTGGATCTGGCACAGAACAGCATTAGTGATTGATGGGTATTGCCTATTGAGTGCCATGGCTCCACCCCAGTCCAATATGCTGGCCAATCACCAATGTAAGCAGCTGTATTTCCAAGGTCTTGTGGATTTCTAAAGCCCAAGAAGCAGCTCTTGGTAGGAATTCAAAAGCAATAACACAATAGGAGTCTCTGCCAAGCCTCCTGCCTCCGCTTAGCCACTGAAGGGTTTATAGCTCAGGAATTACTCCGCGCGCGCGCACACACACACATTCACGTACACCATGATAGTTCCCAATCCAGGATAAGTGGGACACTACAACGTGCCAGTAGGAACTAAGCAGCATCTACCTGCAAGGTACATGTTGGATAAACAGCAGAGTCCTCCCACCTTACATGAGATAAAATGAGTGAATCCATCTGGGCTGGAATCTGAGACGGTAGAACAAGGACAATAACCCTCACCACCTTCTGTTCAAAGTAGTCGATGGAGCATTTTTCCAGCCTGATTTGTCTAATGGAAACAGAGCAACCTGTATTGTCCATCCCCCTCCCGCCTTTCCTTAGGGCAGGTCTACGCTGCCTGCCCTTTTCAGTGGCAGTTGAACTGAGATACCCAATTTACCTAAAATAGCTTGTGTACCACAGTTTGAATGTCTAACTCCAGGCTTGCCCACTGTGCTGAGTCGAACGTAGGGGGCCTTCCTCTGACTCAGTGCTACCCATTTGCCGGGGTGGTGTTCCGAGATCAAATTCCTGATCGACTGAGCAGGTCTTCACGGACCTGAGTAGTTGATCAGGAATTTCAAACTGACGGCACCAAATTTGCCACCATCAGTGAAGACCTGCCCTTAGTTAATTCAGTCAAACTTAGGTTTCAATCATACTCAAATTGCTATCTCCCTTTTCAATGACATGCTAAACCTCAGGCTGTGAAGCACAGACAGGCATAAAAACTTCACTAATATATTGGCTCCTTAGAGCTTCCATCTAAGTTCCAGGACACGTGGGAGTTTTAAAGACCTAGCCTGGCATCTAAGAAGACAATGTGAAGTACTACTAAAGCAGGGGAAGTGAAAACGTCCCGGTTTCATTTAAGTGAAATGAGGGAAAGATCCGATCAGAGATGAGCTAAATTATTTCACCACTGTTTAAAATTATCAGAAATAGAATGAACCACTCAAGAACGGAAAGAATGGAGTCCCCTTAGACATGAACCCACCTTCTCCATTAAAGTTTACTGTGACAAATTATGCAAACACGTTTCATTGATCTCAGCTATGGTATATCCTGCCCACCAATCGGACTACACTTTCCTAATAGCTGTCCCTAGTTAATAGGTATAGGGTCATTCTTTGTAGTGTTTACTCCATGCATCAAACACAAAATCTGGAAGGGTTCTTTTTCAGAAATGGTTGCTACAAATGATACATCATTATGGGGATGCAAATTCTGATTATCTGAAGCTCCTTAATTTCCTCTGGCAGCCTATCCCCACAGCCAGCTTGGGCGAAAAATTGAGATCTGCAGCAACAGCTGCCAGCACTACTGCTTGGTGCTACAAACCCAACACCTGGCATCGCAGAGCCACGCTCTCCAGACAAGGAATTATTGCTTTGATAAAAAGAATGAAGCGTGACAACCGCAAGCACATCTGACATCCACTGCCAAATGGCTCATGATCAATTCCTGGGAGACTGGAAATATGCAGTTCTCATGTGCGGATCATGCTAATGCAGGCTGTTGGACTGCTCAGCTCTGCCTGACGTCCTGTAACAAGGAGAAAACTGGCTCAATCTAGAACATACAGTATCATTTCCTTGCTCTGACTTCATCAGGGCACAGGGTGACTGGCCCTTTGAAAGGCAACTGGTCCAGCCACCGCTGTGACCCACTTAGCTCACTTCCCTAGGTGGAGAACATGACCAATGTCACATGACAGGCAGGTCTGGGGCTAAATCAGCCCTTCTGGGGTATAGATAAAGCAAAAGCCTGTGGAGAAGTGAAGTGAGAAGGAAACACTTCAGGTAGGAAGACATGGGAGTGGCCTCTTGATGGCAAACAGATACAGACTGAAAGGCGCGGTGGGACTGCATTAGCTGCTTTACTCTCTGTATGCTGCATAGCCATAACAGTTGATTTATAATGAACCAATTGGAACTGCTGTCAGAAACCACCTCTTTTCCAGACAACACTTGCAGGGAGTTTTCACCCTGCTGCTACCACAAGTTCAATGCAAATTAGAATGATGTGTATGTGCATTGTCCTAGAGATCCTCAGTGACTTTGGGTGTGTCCTGCCCACAATGGAAATCACCCAATTAGCATTAGACAGCTAAGCCTAATACCTGCGACACCCAATCTCTGAATGATACTGGATCATCCAGCAGAACCAGCCCCCCTTGCACTGGCAAGTCTTTAGGCAAACAGAGCCCCCAAAATAATAACTATGTATCTTCCCAATGATTTCATACCTCATTACACTGCTAAATGTTGCCATGTCAGCATATGGGTCATAGGGACACGCACACTGAGGCCCTGATTCAGGAGAGCATTCTTGTCCAGGAAAGCACATAGGCTATATCTACACTTGCAAGTTAGGTTGACTTAAGGAGGCTTAAGTCAACCTAACTTAGTCCCTGTCCACACCAGGCTTTCATTAAGTCGACTTAAGAAATTGCTTAAAAGCTGAGGTCGACTTAATAAGAACCACCAGTTAGGTCGACCCAACCCTTAGGTCGACCTAAGCACAGTGTGGACACTTAAATCCATTTTATTAGGTTGACCTAAGGGCAGTTAGGTCGACTTACTAAGTCCCCGTTCAGGGGAAGCACTTTGTTAAGTCGACCTAATAAGGTCTACTTTAGGTCGACTTAACAAAGTCAACCTAACTTTTTGTAGTGTAGACATAGCCTTGGGCATCTGCTTAAACCCCATTGAAGTCAATACTGTCCTGAATAAAGATGGATTCCAGCTCTCTTGAATCAGGACCCCAGAAATAATTTCAAAATTATTTGGTTTGTAAGTGATGACTGGAAGAAATCCACCTGTTTTCTCCCCTCCCTTTGTTTCTATGATCTCAAGTCCAAACTAATATTAAACCAGCATTCTCAGTCTCTTATCCTCTGCCATATGGCTCAAATTCCTCTCAGAGCAGGGTGAATTAACTATAGGGCAGTGAGAAGATGTAACTTAAGCTTCAAGAGGAGTGAATCTGAGAAGAGGCATAAAGAGATGGTGGCATTCCTGAAAATTTTGGTTTGAGCAGATACGCGAGTTCAAAAGAAAACAATTAAAAGGGAGGGAATTATTGGGGGGAAAGGCACAACATTTTTAAAAAGTAAATGAATGGGGTTTTGTTTCTTTTATAAGACACTTGTTACCTTGAGGACTGCAAAAACTGAATCCCTGCCAGAGCAATAAGCTAGTAAATTTTATGATGAATATTTCTGCACCACAAAGTCTCTTTGTGGATTTAAATTAATCTAAAACTCATTCATTAATTCATAGCTAAGAATTAAATTATATTTTGTGGATGACCTCTGTGTTATTTGTCTATAACCAGATTTTTCCTAAAAGACGGTAATGCTGTTTAATCATAAAGCCAACCTTTGAATCCAGTTGAACAGCAATTGCCCTGCATTTTGACTTTGAGAGATCATAAATAACTTTCCCTTCTCCCTGGAATGTGTGTGTGTGCATGCTGTGTGGGTATATACAAGCATGAAAATACAGATTGTTACATATTTAATCTACTCAGTGTGTGTATCTATTTTTCTATATACATAGACACACACACAAAGATTGTGTGTTGGGAATTTAAAAGTTGTCAGTCTCCGAGAATCCACCTTGACCGTTGGTAAACTGTTCCAAGTCAGGGCTCTCAGCTATTGTGGCTTTTGATCTAAATAGGATACAAAACAGGGAAGGGCTTGCTTTATAGGACCTGATCAGACCCCTGTAACCCAGAATAATAGGAATCCCATGATAGCACTTGATCTGAGGAAATAGCCACCATTTGGGGGTGAACTCTCATGAGAATAGTTCCCTAGACTCTGCTCCCATCAGAATTCAGACCCCAACCCTGGGCTAGTCCTGATGCTAAACCTGAATTTGATCTGGCGCAGAACGGTGTGTGCTTAACCTCTTGCTGTGGAAAATATCCTGCTTACCTAAGCTATTCAGATGACTTGACACCACTAAGAACAGCCTGCTAAAACTTGAAGTTATTTATTTCTGTTTAAGGGTTTGTCACCAAAAATTGAAACATGATTCCTACCCTAGGGAGAGAGAATATTTTGTTAGTAATTCAGAAAGTGCACCTAGTAATTTAATATTTGGTCTATTTCAATTGCACACTGTAAAGCGCTTTTCCAAGGTGGGTAATATCCCCATTTTATAGCTGAAGAAACGGAGGCAGAAAAACAATGAAGGGACTTGTCCTAGATCACATTGCAAATTATAGCCTATCACGGGGTGCTCTACTCACTGCTGGACACTGCCACCTCCTGGCGGTTCTGGGGATCAGTCCTCAAGGCCATTGCCCCTTCCTGCAGTCACACTCCACCTCTGTCGCTCTGTCCACAGCCCCTCTCTCATTCCAGGAGCTCCTGCTTCCTCTTGACAAGTCAGCCTTCCCAGCTGAGTCACTCAGCAATTTCCCTGCCTGAGGTATCAAAGTCTCTCAGTGCAAGCTGTCCGAGGCAGCCTGGTCTGGGCCATTTCCCCATTGGCTGGTAGGGGAACCCCGAGACCTGCCCTTTACTCTGGGTTCCAGCTCAGGGCCCTCTGATCAGCAGTCAAGGTCAGCCCTATTATCCCTTGCTGCTTTTCCCTTAAGCCTCTCCTACCTTTCTGGCTCTCTGGGTTTGCCAACCCAAACTCCCCTCTCCCAGGACATAACTGACAACTGTCCTCTGTACCCCCACTTCAGCCTTCCTTTCTCCCAGGACTGGAGGGTACTTCC
Source organism: Pelusios castaneus (assembly GCA_007922175.1). NCBI lineage: Eukaryota > Metazoa > Chordata > Testudines > Pelomedusidae > Pelusios > Pelusios castaneus. The sequence continues at coordinate 22,291,387 of ML685770.1, forward strand.
CAACAGCCCCTAGCTGCTCTTAGCTCCTGGGCTTTATACAGGCCCCTCCTGTTCCTTCCCAGCTGAGCCTGGTTTCTAATTAATCACTGCTCCCTAAACCCTTCTCCAGGAGGAGCCTGGGCAGTTAATTGGCCCACCTGCCATCTGAACCCCTTCAGGCCTTGTCAGGTGGACACCCCATCACGTAACCCTATGTGCTGCATGCATATGCGGTCAAATGTTAATCTAAAGAACAGATGCCCAATTCTGAGCTCTGCCTCTCTTTACCACCACCTTTCTGCCCTTCCTCCCCCATTCCCTCCTGCTGGGCTACTTTTATCCTGAGCTGCAGTAGGTTCCTCAAGATCATTCTGCTAGTCTGCAATCACTGGAGGGCAATGTGCTCCACACTCGCCTTTTCCTGCCACTCTCGCCTTGGAAATGGATGTGATGTCCATCAGCCTGGCTGAGACCGGGTGGCGTACAGCTGGCTATGCTGGCCTTTTATTACCTGGGGAGTTCCAGCCCCACCAACAGATAACAAGTGAGAGAAGGAAAGAAACAGTTATTGGAAGAAATAGTTCCACCCTTGTAAATAAAGACCAATCTATACTGAGGCTGGCAGCACTGTGTTACTGTGTTATTCACACACACAAACCCTCTATAAACAAAGAGTCCTGTGGCATTTTAAAGACTAACACATTTATTTATCATATGAGCTTTTCTGGGAGAAATCCTACTTCATCAAAGCTTGAATATGGAAAAGTTACAGTATGGGAGGGAAAAATAAATGCAGAGACGAAGTGGGATTTCTCCCATGGAAGTTTATGCAATAAATAAATGTGTTAGTCTTTAAAAGTGCCACAGGACTCCTTGTTTGTTTTGCTGAATTTGATTAACATGACTACCCCTTTGGAAGCCTCTATTAGAGGCAATCAGGAAATGATATTCCCCCTAAGATTTCTTTATTCAATTTTGGGGCTTTTGTTCAAAGAAAATATTTTGATTACAACGACAATATTTGTGTTTCTGTTCTTTTTCACAAAAGCCCAAATGTGTGGTATATTTTGTCTTCTGACAACAGAGTTATTTTGAGGAAAACCCATTTCTCATTTTTCATTCATTTTTCAAACGATTTTGATGGAAAATTTTTGACCAACTGTAACTAGGATGTCTACACTAACTAAAGTTAGTTCAAATTAGTTAATTCGAACTAACAAATTCAAACTAATTTTAGTTAGTTCGAATTAACTTAATTCGAGCTAGCAAAATTTAGTTCAAACTAAGCAAGTGCCATGAATGGCACTTGCTTAGTTCGAATTAGCGAATTGCATTGAGTTCAATGGGCCGGTTAGTTCGAACTAAGCAATTAGTTTGAACTAACATGGCCACATTGGTTAATTTGAACTAACTAGTTCGAATTAACGCTTAGTTCAAATAGCATATTCGAATTTATTAGTTCGAATTAAGGAAGCCCTTAATTCGAACTAATGAAAGCCTAGTGTGGCCAAGGCTTAAGTTAGTTTGAATTAAGCTTCCTTAATTCGAACTAATTTGCCAGTGTAGACATAGCCAAGGTGAAAGGCATTCAGAAAAATACTATCCTTTCTTCTGGCATTGCAGAATTGTGTACATTTCTGTAAACCAGCAATGCTGAGAAGCAGGAGAATGGAGGATAACTTGATCATGTAATTTAGAATGACAAACAACAACATTTTGATGAAGTTGCAAAGGGTGCATCTACACTGGAGCCTTAGGTCGACTTAAGGACACTTAAGTCGACCTACACAAAGCTGTGTCCATACTGGGCTTTTATTAAGTTGACTTCAGCCCTTCCTTAAGTTGACTTAATAACACCACTTCTGAAGGTCGACTTAAGCCTTAGGTCGACTTCTTAAGTTGATCTAAAGCCAGTGTGCACGGGAAATAGTGCTAAGGCGACTTAAAGCCAGTGTGGACGGCTATGTCTACTGTTAAGTCAACTTAACAAGGTCGACTTAAGTCCACTTAAAGTGTAGCCACTCTGTTAAGTCGACTTAAAGTCGACCTTGTTAAGTCTACGTAACAGAGTCGACTTAACTTAAAAAGTGTAGACATAGCCTTAGAGAAGAGCGGTCACAGAGCAGAATATTCTGCTTGCTGGGCAATGCAGTGAAACAGCAGATACAGCCATGTATTACCTGTCCTGCTAAAAGTAATTGCTACCTCTACTTGCTAGTGGATCATTTCACAGAGTGACACAGAGTAGAAGAGATATCAGTCAGTGAGGTCTGCCTAGATCTAGATGTCTCACATGTTTTTTTCAGGTGGTGATGAATCACACCGACGCTTGGTTTCACTTTCCTGTGACTTCTGAAGAATGGCAGAAAGTAGAATAACTCTGAATGTTGTATTTCCTTGGTAAACTGCTGTACGCCCAGCTGCATTAGACTAGATGTATGGATGTAGAGAGCCGAATCCATTCCTTGTGTACTTCCCTCCACTGAGATCAACAAAAGTACAACAGGGATGAAAACGACCCCTTCTATGCATACACAACAGTCATCAAAACCACTGCAATCATCTGTTTCTCAACCCAAGGTGTACAGTGTTAAGCATGATTCACATACAGTGACTTTACAGGGGGCAGCCTACCCCAGCCATGGCAGTTAGTTTCAATAGTAGCTAACATATTTCACAGGGAGAAAAAGCAGAGGGAGTTTTCATAAAGGACCAGAAAAGCCTGAGGCAAGTAAGGGTGTCTGATAAACAGAGGACAAACATTGGTCCAAATCTGAGCAATAGATCTTTGTCCACGAGAAGTGTAGGGGGGAAAGGTTATTTCCCCTCCCGGGGATGCTTGCATGGCCAACTTGTGGTACCACTCCCGAGTCTTGATGAGCAGTGAATAGAGACTGTTGCAGTCACATGTCCCTGATCTGAAAACCTCCTCTAAACAGGTCCATTAGCCTTCCTACGTTCCCTTTCTGCCAACAACCTCCTCTGGTGAGTGTCCTGGGCACACAGCCCCCTCTGTGGGTGCCCTGTGGCCACTCCCCTCCCTGCAACACATGCACATGGAACTAGAGGTGGTTAAAGAAAGTGTCTGGGTCTGGCAGGGTGGTGTCGGGGGGAGGGATATGTAAATTCAACTTTTTTGTTGTTATTGTTTAGTTTCAGCAATTTTTTACTGGGAAAAAAATCAAATTTGGGGAAATTTCAAATCGCTATATAGTTGAAATTGAACAGAGCTGCATTTGGGGTACCAAGATAAGAGATCACCAGGATTTATCCATTATGGGCTACTGGGTTGTAAGGAAAAATAAACAGAGTCCGTGTTTCTCTGCAATAGACTAACGTGGCTACCCCTTTGGAACTGGCTTGGAAGGGTAATATAAAAGCATCTCGGAACTCCACAGATAAGTGCTTTCCATAGCGTCTCTGACTAGATAAGGCAAAGAACTGTCATTTTTCTGGGAAAACTTGAGCAACAGTATCATGGCTCTGCCAGTGGCAGAGTTTTTTTCTTTAATTTTTAAAGTTTGCATATTTTCACTGAGAAATAGAACATTTAGCATTTTTCAGGGGAAAATGTTTGCCATTTTTTCCATGAACTCCAGCCTATGTGGATATTTTAGCCATAACCTGTGGTCATGAAGACTGTCTGTTTTGCTAAGAGATCTGCTCTTGGGATTGTTTTGGACTAGTTCGATGGCTCGTGTTATCCAGGAGATAGACTTGATAATAACAGTGGTCCTTTCTGGCCTTGAAATCTATGACTCATCATTGAAATTCAGAGAAAGATTAAAATCAGAGGTCTCAGTTTGGGCTGTTCCCTAATTTTCTGTCTGATACAAGCATTCCAGGGCTGACACACCAACACCTATTCACGTGAGAATTGTTTTAGCTCTTTTACAAATGCTCGCTGTGAGGCTTGCCAAACAGATGTGACATAGCTCTTGGGAAGGGCGTAATGGCTTCATGCCTCCATCATTGTCAACTGACCTGAGACACAACACGGAAAATAACAGACACACAAGTACCAGGAAAGACAACTCTTACCTGAGCCACACACATTTCAACACAACACATGCCAATGAGCTAGTGCCAATGACGTGTTGCAGTACACGCCATTCTTCTCCAGTTTTGATTTGGCATAACCAAATTATGCCAAATACCTAATGTTGGTTGTGTTACTACCCGCACCGATACGTTCCTTCAGTCGTCATTTACTGAGTCTCACAAGGGGGCTCTACTGATGTATCTCTACAATGTTTGTATAGCAGTATCAGCAGAGCCTACATTCTACGAATCCTCAGGGAAAAGAGCAGAGAAATTGCAATAGATGTTAGGTCAGACTGTTCCTTCAATCTGCTGGAGGGTCCTCTAAAATCAGGAGTCCTCTAAAATCAGTGAGGTCCTGGGCTATAAATTTTGTCTGCCAAGGGTGGTGTGGCGGTTGAGAGAGAAAGCGTCCGCAGGAAGTTTCAGCCCACAATTAGATCAGTCAGACCTTCCCCGAAGTAGCGAATTGTTTATTGTAATTTCATTCATTATTCAAAGGAGGAAAGCAGAGTTTGACCAAATAGGATGTCATATTTTCTTAAACATCACCATTTATATCTTTATGTATAAATTTGAATTTATACCTCCCCTCCTTACATACAAAAACCCTTCTAGGCACCATAACCATTATTAGACGGCTATTCATTAATGATGACAACCCAGCAGCAAATATAAATATTGCTCCAAACTCAGTGAGCCAGTAACTCAAAACAGCCCCATTAGGTCCCCTGCCAGGAACATATTGTCAGCCTTCTCCAAAAGAACTCTTCAATAAATAGCTTTTGCAGCATGTCTGTTTTGGATGAAGGAACGTGAGAGGAAAGCTACTCCTGGTCCAGTGATGAGGGTAATAGCCTAGGTAACGTACTATTATGCCTGACATGCATTATATAGCCACAGGGCAGCGTAAGGGTTAATCTCAAAAGGCACTCTATATATCTGTACGATTAATTAACTACTTCGATGATCTAATCCTAAAATTAGGGCTGCACTGGACCCCTAAGAGCCATTTCGATGTTTGTTACATAAAGATCAAATCTGGTTGGTTCAAATGCTGCTTTTTTATGTGTGCTTTTGGGCTTATGAATCACCGGTGAGACAATCCACATTTGTATGGGACGGAAAAATCCTGACAAAATGTTAGGGTGCTCCTTTCGCAGAAGAGATGAACTGGAGCCTGGGGGGCTGGAATCACATTGAGGTGGCCCTTATTATAGTCAACCATTTTTCATGGGAACCACGTCTGTTTTGCACAGGGGCTGGATGGTCCCAAAAATAACCTACCCATTACTAATTTCAGTTATAACCAGTTCATATGGCAGATTCACAGATTCCAAGGTGAGGCGGGAGCCATTACAATCACCTAGTCTGACCTCCCACATAACACAGGCTGTAGGCTTGTCTCAGCCATTCCTACCTCAAATCCAGTAACTTGTGGCCGAACCAGAACACATCGTTAAGCGAGGTAGTCGGCCCTGCTTTAAAGACTCCAAGTGATGGAGAATTTACTGACTCACTTGGCGAGCTATCCCAGCGGTTATTTACACTCCCTGTTCAAAATGTGCCCCCTTAGTTCCAGTTTGAGCATTTCCTCTTTCAGCCATCAGGCTACAAGTGCCACATGTCACATGTGCCACTCCTTGGAGCACATACAGGAAACGTGTGAGTGGTGTTAATACAGCCCGCCTGCGCTGATGACAGACTACTGGATACTCACATCTCGCATGCAAGCTCACTGCTTGGTAACTCTTCACTCTGGCTCTCACTAGAAAGTCTTTGAACAAAGTAACAACCTATATTTGTTTTCCACCTGATTAACCTATGGTGGGACCCTTCTGAGTGAAGTACTAATAGGAGACCGTGGCCGTGACTCATAAATTTAATTACTAACCTTTCTTTCATAGGTGGCAGACTCAATTCTTCAAACATCTAAATTAATCCAGCTTTACTGACAGTGGTAATCAATTGTTCAGCGGTCTACTTTTTAGTTAATTACTGCTGCACTACATTACATTTTCAAAATATCAAGCATCCTCTTTGGAAAAGGCAATAAATCATGTCTACAAGGTGCCAGTTGCTAGGCTCAGGTAGAAGAGACTATTATTCTCTCACACTTGACTTTGGCTACATGGAGCAGAAATCGATCATTTACTATAGCAGTGAAAGATCATTTAGAGAGAAATGAGTCTCCACAAGAACCTCAGCTGCCCAAAAAGAAAGCCGATGGCTTGCCGAGCTTAGATGGGACATGCCGAAATGAAGAACTCAACCATGTAACTCTCTTAAAACTGGCCACTAATGAGAAACGGTGCAAGTTGGAGGACAAATAGGTCAAATATAAACTACAGAAAGAACAACAACTTTCCAACCACCTAAACAGATCAAATTTCATCTGTTCTAGATGTCCATCATAACTTCACACTAAAATACCATGCCTCAAAAGTTTGTATTGTTATGTAGTCTAGTGTTTTTATACATAAAGCTTGTTCATATGATTGGAAGTCACTGTGCTTGGCTGAAGATAAAGACCACTTATGATACCTCAAAAGCCAAAAATTCAGATGTGGGATCCAACACACCAACTGGGCTTCTTGCAACCCAAGCAGCATAAACATCATCTCACAGTCAGCATCTCCTCTCATCTCTAGGGCTATGTCTACACTAGAAAAGTTAAGTCAACTTTTGTTAAGTCGACTTTAATAAGATCGACTTTAAGTGGACTTAAAATCAACCTTATTAAAGTCGACTGAACAAGTGGCGACACTTTAAGTCGTCTTAGTCCACTTTGTTAAGTCGAACTAACTGCCCTTAGATTGACTTAACAAAGTGGATTTATGCGTCCACACTGGGCTTAGGTTGACCTAAGGAAGGGTTAGGTCGACCTAAGGAGGCTTAAGTCGACCTAATGAGTTGTAGTTATAAAGTCGACTTAATCTTTCATTAAGTCGACTTAAGGAATTTCTTAAGTCGACTTAATGAAAGCCTAGTGTGGACATGGCTTAAATTAAGCCGACTTAAGCCTCCTTAAGTCAACTTAAATTGCCAGTGCAGACATATCTTAGGATACCCTGGTGTGCTCTCTCTCAGCCCAAGATCAACACAGAGCATCTCCCTGGACTTTCTTTGCTGTTCCTTTCTAATTAAGCAGTCATCTCCAACCACATTTTCTATTCCCAATGACTAGGCAGCTGAAGAAGATATTTTATTCAGGGCGAGTTTTAACCCATTCCTTGTCACCTACAGCCAGGATCAGTACAGCCCATCACAAGGATGCTCTTTTGGCAAAAAGAGTCTTCACAAGACCGTGTTGGCCAAAAGTATTCGGATAGGAGGCAAAACTGGGGAAAGGGAAATTTTTTTAAATGAACTGAATTTTATTAGGAAGGAAATTCTGACCCCCAATCTCCTCTAATGCCAGACTTTCATAAACTCCACTCTGTTCCCATGTCCTTAGAGCTAACACACTTCCTCAAGAACATGGCTAAAGGACATGTTTACAAGACGGATGCTTTAGTTAGCTGTAAGAAGCCTCTATCCTTCAAAGCACATGCCTAACTTTTTAAAGTATGTGCTTAAGTTTCATTGACTTCAGTGGGGTTTAAGCATGTGTTGAAGTGTTTCCAGTGATGTGAAAATGAAAATTAGCTGATTTAATTCTCAAGCATACCTACTATATATAACCTCCTCCGCAGGGGAAGCAGTGTGATCTAGAGGATAGGGCACTGAACTTGAACTCAGAAGACCAGAGTTTTATTCCCCCGCTCTGCCACAGGCTTACTGGGTTACCTTGGACACGTCACTGTTCTGTGCCTCAGTTTCCTCATCTTTGTAAAATGCTTTGAGATCTGCTCTTATATAAGAGCAAGTGACAATTATCACATGTGTAACCCACATCTTTCCAGGGTGCAGATTTGTACCTTACACAAGCCAGTTACACGCCTACTCCACCCTTCCTAACAGGCAAACCAGAGGAGCAAAATGCCCTCATTAAATAAAGGAAAACAGTTATGCTTTGGGGCATATGTTTTGCAGAGTGGCTAAAATGTCTAAAGTAGATTTGTTAGTCTGTCTCAATATTTTATTGCTCCAGGCATGCTCCTCTTCTAAGCTGCATCCTACATCTAAACCAAGGGAGATTAGCTGCAGCAAATATTCAATTCCATTTTATTTCAGCCACAGATTCTACTCTGAACAATGCCAATGGAAAGACCCAGGGAGAGATGCCAATTTGGACTCAGCCCTTTGAAATCCAAACTGCAGTGCAGATTTGGGGTCCAGATGTTGGAATAATAGCTGTTGCCAGGTCTGGTCCCAGGTGTTCAAACCGGTGGAGCCCAAGACAATTAAATACCTCTTACGTTCTGAAATTGGACTCATGTCATTTTGTTCTCCCTAAGGGAGGCAGCATTTCAAAGAAGAGATGATGACATTGCACAGAGTATCTGCAGAAGATTTATAGAAGCTAAGATCAGAAGGAACCAACATAACCATAGGAAATGTATTTACGTAAAAGAGAGTCTACTCCAGAACAATGTTTCCCACGGCACACAGGTGTGCCCTCGGGCATGAGCAGCTGTGCCATGGACTTTTTTGAAAAACTACTCCAAGAGTTCTGGGTTGGCTCATGAATATTCATGAGTTTATCTGGAGACTATATAGCAATCTGCATCAAAATAATTAAAGGTATCAAGTTGTATCACAGCAGACACAAGGTTGGGAACCACTGCTCTAGAAGTCCCAGGCATAGAGCAGGACCCTATTCTGCAAAGCTCTGTAAAAACACAAAACAAAACGGGGGCAGAACTGTCCTACTTTTTGGATTAAATACCATTTTGTCTCCAGTTTCAAAATGTCCTGGACAGGGACTTTTTCTTTTAACGCTATGTGTTTACAGTACCTAGTACAGTGGGCTCTGCTCTCTGATCAGTACCAAAGGCTACTGGAATAAAATTAATAAATGGGACCTTTCATGCTTAAAATACAGAGATGTTTTCAGCAATGAGACTGTGCTCAAATATGTCTTGAGACTTTTACATGCATTGTAACTTGTGTCAGCCAAGATGATAAGTTAAATGCCATGCGGGGAGGATGCTGCCAGAAATGATGAGGAAAGGACTATGTGGGGAATCACACAGATCAAATCTCCTCTCTCATTGTGTTTTAATAGAAAAGCTTTTCGCCCAGCCACAAGGGTACAAATGGAAATCTTCAAAACAGAAGTGGGATTTTTTGTTTTGTGACACAGACATTCATCTGGATAAAAGCACTTTTCTCTTATGGGACTTTTCTCTTATTAAAAGCACTTTTTTATTATTAGAACAGAGTGGACCATTGGCAAAGCAAATGCAGTCAGAAAAAATCCCAGTAAAATCTTTAGACCTCGCAAAGCTATAAAATCACTTTTAGAAGCAAAATAGTCTGGAACAAAAAAATCCTCTCTCTCTCTCTCTCTCTCTCTCTCTCTCTCTCTCTGTATTGATTAATATGCACTTCCACATAATTTAAAGTAGCTTGATCTGTCCTTCTCATTTATGCTAACAGCATTTACTTTATCAAGAGCAAAAATGTGTATTTAGGACATCACCTTTTGGTTGAAAGGGATAATTTTTGAAGGAGTCGTGCAGCATACCAAAGTCTCATACCTTCCCAACTAGAATTTATCTACTCCTCATAGAGAAAAAACATATGGTTGCAGGATAATGACTAAGTCGCTGTCTACATAGGACAGGGCATTTGATCAGATAAATTTTAGTACCTTCAAGGAGCCTGGGAGAGAGCAACACAGCAGAGTGAGCATGAACTGTTGTCAGTTTTGGGAAGAAGATACTCATTAAAACCTGTTCTGCTGCCTTTACTCATGCCTTACTGGACCGACAGTCACAATGAATTCAGGGAAGACACAACATGTGTTGGGTCTCCCATTGCTTCCTCCTACAGGCACATCCCCCCTCCAATGGCTCACATAGGGTTTCCTCTTCTCTTCTGGCCTGGCCTGGAGCATGGACTCCCGAATAAGCCACAAGAGTTCAGCCTTCCCATATAGAAGAACTGAAGAGATTTTTCCTGAGTCCCGGGCTGCCCAGCATCTGCTGAGCAGAAACAGGATTTGTCCCAATAGTCATGTGGCAATTCTCCCTAAAGGGCCATATTCTGACATATGTTTAGAGGAAGTAAAGATGTGGAGCTGTCAAGTGGTGCCATAAAGCCTGGAGGAGGTGAAACAACGGTACCCAAAATGAGAGAGTGTCATTCTGTGCACAGTTCCAGGTACACTGCAACATGACCAACTACCGTTTTTACGGTTTCAGCTCATTTCAACACCTTAAGGTGGGGTTTATTGGTCAAAGCTGCCAAAGGACAATATACTGAAAGATTTTTATTGGATTTGCATGGGCAAGCTTTTTTTCCCCCCAGAAATGAAGCCATTTAGCATGTGGCAAAAATGGCAATTAGCGACATTTTGCCATATACGAATGTGAAACATTTTCACATTGCATGATCTTAATTGCCAAAATATCTCACAAGGGATTATAATAGGGTCTTTTGTATTTTTGATTGAAATTTGCTGGCCAGATAAGTTTTGCACTGAAGGTTGTGCAATGTTAGCAATAGATATTTTGTACTGAAGAGTGAGTAGATATGAATGTGCATGTATACCTAATAAAATCCTTCTCCATTTATTAGCTTTACTATACATATTGTAGCACCTTTTCTGCCTGGTGGAAGGTTTTAATTTGTAATTGTCAATGCATGCAGTAGTAGCCTTTGAAATATTCTAGAAACTAGCTTTTTAATTTATTGACACTTAGGCACAGGTCAATATTAGTGTTAAAGATGACAATACACAGCTTTGTATTGGGCGTCAATCCAAGTGCTCACTAAACAAAAAGGGTAGTTTTGATACTAACATACAGATCTAATTTAGCTCAAGTCTGTATTCCTACACAAAATGAAAAATGGCAGTGGTGGTGTGGGAATGCTAGCAAGATACTCTGGGAATTTTACCTTTACAAGGAAGTTCTAGTATATGACGACATGGAGGGTACCAGCCCCTTAGAACTTTCATCATAGGGAAAAGGTCTGTTCACGAACTTAGAAAAATGTGCTATTTGCCAAGCATAACAAAAGAACACAACTGTCAAATGCCACCAGTGCTGGACAGAATTCAATGATGCTCGCATTCAGCAGAAGCCAGGAGAGATTGGTGGCTGCTAGCTGAATATTCTCCACCAATACTCTAGAAAACAGATGCTGAATCCAATCAGAGAATATCTTGTTCGCTTACTTCTCTAGCCACCAGAGTAAGCATGTTCTCCAGCAATTGGTCCTATTGCGTGACTTATTTGAAACAAAACAAAAGACAGACATGAAACTTCACAAAATAGAAACATTTGAGAGGGCCATCAATCCAAGGGAAGTTAGAGTGAGCAACCATCCCACAAATTGTGGGTCAGTCCCTCAGTTGGATCCTTTGTCCCACAACTATATGATGTCCTGCAAAACATGGTGTTGGGGGAAAGCAGGAGGTAGGGGGAAGACTGCCCAGCCAGGCTGCTCCACTTCATTCTGGTCTCAGAGTTGGGAGGTGAGGGAGGCTCAGGGATGGCTGGTGGGTGTGGGGGCACAGAAGGGGCAGAGCCAAGTGGGAAGGGGCCTCGGACTAACCGCAGGGCAGAGTTGTTTATCTCACTAGCAAGCTAACTATATCAACAGCTACTAGCTACCTATTGAATGCAGAATTGAATTAAATGTGTTGTTTTAACTGTCTGTAGCATGCCTGGGCTATGTTGCTCCAGGGTAAAATTAATGCTTTTGGTTTCACTAAAGGGATTTATTTATTTTAGTTTCACCGTGTCCCACCAATGAGATCAGGCTGTTCCGAAATTGTATTCATGTCACTTTGGTCACCCTAAGGGAGGCAGCATTTCAAAGAAGAAATGATGATGTTGTATCTGTGGAAGACTTATAGACTCATAGGGTACGTCTACACTTGCACCTTAAGTCAACTTAAGTCAACGCTTAAATCGACCTACAGAACACTGTGTCAAGACTGGGCGCTTCCTTAAGTTGACTTAAGGGCTTCCTTAAGTCGACTTAATAATTCTTCTGAAGGTCGACTTAATGCCTAAATTGACCTTATTAAGTCGACTTAAGCCAGTGTAGACAGGGAGTACCCTTAAGTCGATCTAATTGGCCTTCATGCCCCAGTGCAATGTGGGACAGCTACCCACAATGCACCACTCCTCGGTCGACCTAGCACCTGCCAGTGTGGACATAGGCAGTCGACTTAAGTTTTTAGTGTAGACACTCTAAATTGACTTAACAAGGTCGACTTTAAGTCGACTTAAAGTCAACCTTGTTCAGTCGACTTAACAGAGCCTCTAGTGTAGACATAGCCATAGACTCTAAGGTCAGAAGGGACCAATATGATCATCTAGTCTGATCTCCTGCACAATGCAGGCCACAAAACCTCACCCACCACTCCCGCAATAAACTTTTAAACTAGGACTGAGTTATTAAAGTCCCCAAATCATGGTTTAAGGACTTTAAGGTACAGAGAATCCACCAGCAAGTGAGCCGTGCGCTATGCTGCAGAGGAAGGTGAAAAATCTCGAGACATTTGCTTAGGATGCAGTCTATTACTCAGCAAGCCTTTTTTCATACTTGAATCAAATGAATCTGAAAGTAAAACCATCTACTTTCATTGCTACAATATATCCACCTTATGAAGCTGCACTGTATGAGCTGATTGAAAAGATAGACAATGATCCTAGAAGAACATGAATGTTCATCATCTGTCCAAGCTGCCAAAAAGATATAAGGACTTTTTCCCCTCAGAAGTAAAAACTATTCCAGTAGTGAATTACTGACAAGCCAAGAATAGACTATGAGAATAGAGACAATGCCTCTGCAATTTCCTTCCATGCATGGACAAGGCAAATCTACTGTTCCTCTATGCAGCACAATTACATTAGCTGATGGTATCCAAGCTGCTGGTAATCTGAAGCAGGAACGTAAATCATCTAAGTGTTTTGTGGATGTTCTGGTAAGCGAGCCTGATGAACAGCTTTCAAATGAACAAGTGGCTGTGTATAACACAGCTTCCAGCCTTCTGTCTGAAATAGCTGACTTCTATAAAGTACAATTGGATAACATTCCAAGGCTTTCATCTTGGCTATTTTGGGGCCCCAACTGGTACATGAGTTTTTCCTTTGATAGCTAAAGAGGCATATAATTCAGCCAGCAATGACTATCATACATCAGAAGACATTCAAAGAAAATACCACTCAATTCCAGAGTTCCTAGTATTTTTCAGTGCCAAAATTATCATACCACTGCACATGGGACTTACTGTGGAAATATCACATCCATGGAGGAGATGAAGATAAAGACACCAACGCAGAGACCACTGAAAGAAAGAAATTATGCAAGCCAGCTTTATGGACTTTTCATTCAATGGTTAGAGCCGTATTTCAAAACGATTTGTGAATAGTCCAGAATCAGAAGAAATTTCATTGAAACATGGGAAAGAAAAGTCACTAACTCTTCTAAGGCAATCAGTGCATCTACACTGGCACGTTAGGTTGGTTTAAGGTGCTTAAGTCAACCAACAGAACACCGTGTCCACACTGGGCGCTTCCTTAAGTTGACTTAATAATACCACCTCTGAAAGTCAACTTAAGGCTTAAGTCGACCTTATGAAGTCGACTTAAAGCCAGTGTGGATGGGTACGTCTACACTACAAGCTCTGTTAAATCGACTTAACAAGGTTGACTTAAGTCAACTTTAAATGTAGATGCTCCATTAAGTTAACTTAACAAGGTCGACTCTAAGTCGACTTAAAGTCTACCTTGTTGAGTTGATTTAACAGAGTCGACTTAGCGTAGCCAGTGTAGACATAGCCTCAGAGTCTACTATGGAGTGTGCTGCATTTGAAAAACCTAGAACACATCCAGAACAAACTACCATGAAAAAGTACTTGAGAAAATTAGAAGTCTGTAGTCAGAACCATCTTTCATGCAGAGAACTGTGTATATGCCAAAGTAATGAAGACTATAGTAATTCATGCACTCCCAAGAGAGATCATAATAATGAACAAGATGATGATGATGTTAAGTAGATATGTCACAAGTGCTATTAAGTGTCAGTTACACTGGTACAAATTTACTGACAGATTTTGTTTTGCCCTTTCGAGTGTTGTACGATGCTTTGAGGTCCCAAACAAATGCTTGACATTATACAGAGACAGTAAACTACCAGCAACAAATTCAAATATTTCAAAGAGGTCGTTTTAACGGTTGATAGCATTGTTCAGCTCTGTTTCCACAATAATGTCACCACTTGACAGCTTTGCATCACCTTAAAGTAGACATAAAGGCTATGTCCACGCTAGAAAAAGTTAGGTCAACTTTGTTAAGTCAACTTAATAAGATCGACTTTAAGTCAACTTAAAGTCGACCTTATTAAGTCGACTTAAAGTGGTTACCCTGAACTTGGACTTAGTAAGTCGACCTTAACTGCCCTTAAGTTGACTTAATAAAGTCGATTTAAGGGTTAATCCATGTCCACACTGTGCTTAAGTCGACCTAAGGAGTCGACTTAAGGGTTAGGTCGACCTAACCGGCATTTCTTACTAAGTCAACTCAAGCTTTCATTAAGTTGACTTAAGGAATTTCTTTAGTCGACTTAATGAAAGCCCAGTGTGGACGGGGAGTAAGTTAGGTCAACTTAAGGCTACTTAAGTCGACCTAAATTGCCAGTGTAGACATACTCAAAAAGCTTACAAATGATGCATGTAGAAAGGGTACATTGTCACCAAAATCAGTGGTATCTGCCACTTGCTTACAATCTGTCCAAAATCAGAACACTTCAACTTCAGTTCCACAGGGTTATATTGGTGATAATGCTAGTAGCTGGCTAAATTCAGCTCAACCGGCGCATTGCCCTTCTGCAGTCAGTTTCTAGCTCTTCACCTTCTTAAATGACATTCAAAGAAAGAAAGCACTAGAGGGCAGTGTTGGCACATTATGAAAGAAAAGGGGTTAACATGAGAGTCTCTAATCGCTACTGCCATGGAGAGAGAATGTAAACGATTTCAGTGTAAGCTGCTATAACACAGAGCTGCTGCTGTTTGTGCCATTTTCGTTAGTTTCCATTATGCAATCCACCTTTACAGGCTTTCAGGCCACAGGTATCTTTTTGTTGAAAGAACTGAATTAGTTTCACCCGCACAATAGGCAGAACTGTTTGCTCAACACTTCCCATTACACTCCGTTTTCAGTCATTTATAACTTTGCCAATCGTATAAGTGTTTGGTCTGAAAGCATCCATGCCAGGACTCTGCTTCAGGCTGAATTTTTCTGGAAACTTTCAGCTAAAACAGTTCATTCATTTCTAAGAATGACATTAAGTTAGAATACATTGTTTGCCCATGTTAAAAAAGAAATCTTAGGAATCTGAAATTTGGCAGAGATGTGGCTTTTGTGGCAGGGATGTGCCTGTAAAAATCCCTGTGGCCAAATCACAACCCTCAGAAACACTGCAGTTCTTCTCACATGCTCATTAGAGTCTTGTTAGTGCTGGGCAAATAAATTCTCCAAAGAGTCCGTTTGCACTGGGCATGTTCAATCCCCTCACAGCTCCTGTGTGCTGACACAACAGCGCGCACACCAATTCCTGGGGAACATGGGGGCCTGTTCCAGGGATGTTAAGCTAGCACCCCCAAAGGCTCCCTGGCTTGTTTAGCTTTTTCCAACATTACAGCGTAAAAACAGCCACAGCTGAATTTAACCAGTAGAATAAACAGTGCAAGGAAAACCAATCCCTTTGCCAGAAAAAGAGTCCATCTTAACAAAGAGTGCCATACTGTGAGGTTTAGATCCAGATTCAACTTTCCCAGAGTTCCAGGTATTTAGATCCGGGTGTTTGGTTTGGGCCCATCCCACCTGTCACTGAGGGAACCAAGAAAAGGAAAGGGTTCAGACCCATTAACAAGCACATTAAAAGAACAGGAGGGGACAGATTTCTTCCCCCTCCAAGACTCCCAAGAGCAAACCCCATCCTGCATTCTGATTTACATTTTGCTCCTCTGCACTTGTTTGAATTTCTTCTAGTACCAAACTCTAGCTCCAAAGTCCCAATGTTCTTAATGTTTGATGAGTAACAATAGTCATCCCCGTCATCTTGTCTCAGATGCAGAGGAAAACGTTCTCCTTCGCCACATCTGCCCAGGTGGCTGTCCATCGACATTCCACCCACTCTTCCACGGTCAATCTCCTCTGATCCCTTCACCAAGTGGTTAGAGTCCCATGCCTCTCCCCACTCTATAGCAGTGGTTCTCAACCTTTTGCAGGTCACGACACATTTGATGGCATATTGGGAGCCTACAGGACACATCAGCCCACTCCCCCCAGGCCAAATCCAGCCATCTCCTTAGCTCACCGTGATACACTGGCAACACAGTGAGAACCACTCTTCTATAGTATCGCCCCCTCCACCACCTCCCACCCTCAGACCTCAACGGTGTAGTGAAAAGTCCTTCTAGGGTTCTCAGGAGCAGGATGGACATGATTCCCCCAGGAAGTCACTTCTGGTCTTTCCTATCTTCATCCTGCCCTGGGAATGGAATACAGATGAGTACCAACTCTTATTTTGTTCCTGTCTGCTTACCTTTTTCACAAGTGATATTTTATAGGCATATGATGTTGTGGCCAGGAGACTGGATTCCCGTGTTCTTTCCCTGCTCTACCATTGGTTCACTGTGTGATCCCAGGGACAGGTACAGCATTTCTATGCCTCAGTTTCCCCATCTGTAAAACAGCAGTAATAACATTGATCTGCCCCTGAACCTGCATGATATCAGGCTTCATTAATGTTCTTTCAGTTCTTTGTGACCCACAGTCAGGAGGTGCTGGAGACATATCCAATTTTTTTTCTAGGCACCAATTCAGAAAAAACAAATCATCATTCCTGAATGGGCAGCCACATTTCATCCAGTCGCAAAGCAACATTTAAAGACAATGTCATAGATTAATTAAATTGGTTAATTAATTAGCAAATTAATATTGGAGGCCAATTAGGTCGATTTAAGGTTTATTCCTCCTCTACACTGACTTACGCGTTAAGTCGACTTTCAGAGGTGGTGTTACTAAGTCGACTTAATAAGCGTCCAATGTGGATGCAGAGTTCTTTAGGTCGACTTAACCCTCCTTAAGTCGACCTAAGTCTCCAGTGTAGACACAGCTATAAGCATAACCTTCTACTGCCTGCATGAAAAGGCCTCATTCTGGGAAGTCAGGGGCTATAGACCACGGATATCCAGACCTCAGTGGGTCAGGAGCCAAATTAGAGATCAACTTTACTCAAAAGAGCCACAGTAGTGTGAATTCATTGTTTCATTTACTATTTATATATTTATTATTCTCATAGCAAACGGACCAAATTTGATTATTTTATCAGCTACAGTTGGTTAATAACATAGTAAAAGCAATCTGATTGGTTAATAATTAAATCACAGCGTTTTCATACCACGCACTGAAAAGAGCCGCAGGAGACACATTAAAGGTCCGGTTGTGGCTCACGAGCCTCAGTCTGAGTATCACTGATACAGACTCATGAAACTACATGTGATATAGTTACTAGTGGGGGACAAAGAGCCAAACTGTTGAAATCTGAGCTAAATTTCCATCAGTTGCTCAAATAAGTTCCAGAGAAGTAGCCGTATTAGTCTAGGTCAGAAAAACAAACAAGGAATCCTGCGGCGTTTTTAAAGACTAACAAATTTATTTATCACATGAGCTTTCATGGGAGAAAATCCCACTTCATCAGACACTTTGCATCTGATGAGGTGAGTTCTAGCCAATGCAATCTTATGCTCAAATAAATTTGCTAGTCTTTAAGGTGAGACAAGATTCCTCATTTTTGTTTTAGTTTGGGAGGGAGGGGTGCTTTTGTTCTATTCAGACTCGTTCTCCTCTCCCGATTAGCATCCCTTGAGGGGCATTTTACTGGTAAATCCTTTGCTCATAAACTTATGCATACCAACTTTTATGGTCAGCTGCAGTTGTAGTCCAGGATACTGGATTGATAGATTCAACATACCATTGGGCCAATCCTTTAATCCAGTGTGGATCATGACCCATGGGAGGGAAGGTAGGAAGGACTAATTGGGGTGTATAGGTGGAGGGAAGATGCAGACAGACATCACAATTGTCCTCCAGAATCTCATTTTTCATTTTTTTGTTTTAAGTTAGTCTCTAGTTTTCGTGTTTCCAAGGAAAACCTGTAGACTGAGACCCAAGTGTAGCTAATGCACCAGTGTCTGCTTGAATTTGCAGAGAGACTGAAACAATAGTTCTGAGGGGGACCTGCCCTGTTAATTATTTCACTGCTCATCAGTGTCTGTATGAATGAAGAGGAAGGCTCAGCACTAAAGCTGGAACAAGAAATCTGTACTAATTCTGATGGATAGGCCTTTGGCAGGATTGAAGAATGGTGTGATTGGTTTCATCTTCCTGAAAGGGTGTGGTGGGGCTCAACTTTCCAAAGTCTGGGAAATGCTTCAATAATCCTTACAAGGGTAACACTTCCACAGAATTTAGTGAAAGTTCTAACTTTCATATTGACTGTGGAATCAGACCCTACATTTGGACATAGCTAATTCTCTTGAATGCTTTATTTTCCATTCTCTCTTTCTAAACATCAAATCATTTCACACTGAGCACCCTTTTGCTCCAGATATGTTAGGAATTGTCCAGGAGAGACTCAGATAACTCATTCAGTACCAATTAAAAGCATTAGAATTCAACCTGCTATCATTTAAGATGAAGTCCAGTCAGTCAAGTTTCCCATAGCTCTTGCATGCTGACTCAACATTCCAGCAAATGATTTCTTTTGGCCTAAAGCATTTCCCTGATAGTCTGGTCTAATGGAAAAACAGCTTTTCCACCTTTCAAATGTGACCAAGATTAACAAAAAATACCTTCCTGCCTCAAAACACATGTAGAACCAGTGCCAAAGAAAATGCATGTTAATAACATATTCTTTGCATGAAAAGACATCTCTGAAATTTAAAGTGATTTCCCCCAGAATATAAACCATGCCTAGAGTAATGCATGGAGATTATAATAATCCTTCAGATTTCCTACAATTTTCATGCTATTTGTAAAAACAAAAACAAGTTAGTACTGTAGAATAACCTTTTGAAAGCTGTTGTTTACATCCCCTGTGATTTCTTTTCAACCACTAATAAAAGTAGTTGCATAGGTAACAGTTCCCTGAGGCTGCGGAGTTATTTCTAAAATAAATTGCTTATTTGAAAAATTGCAGTAAAATTACTGTATTTAGAAAATATGAAACCTTTCATAATTAATTAGGGAATAGGGGGGAAACACAAATCTCTCCTCATATCTCATTTTCTTAAAGTATTTCCACACACTGGTGGTGTTGATAGGACATGAAGTAGAGCCCATAATAGGTATGTTAATTCATTTCAAGGTAAGGTGGCTTGGTATGGTATTAAACTATTTATTCACAAACTAGATAATGGACCTATCTCGTCATTTTACCCTCCCATGCTATAATAGCACCTTTATTTGAAAGGTACTGCACTGAAATGGACTTCCAGAGTGAGTGTGGTCTACTGCTCTCTACTGGAGGCTATTGCAATAGCATGACTGTCCCTAAATTATTTGTAGTTCTAGACTCCCCATAGAAGGACTACAATACAATTGCTAGACTTCCCATAAGCAACAGGGAAACGCAACAGAGAAATGCAACTTAATGTTTTTCTGATCTGATTTGAAACAAAATGGTTCAGGTCAGCTCAAAAATTGAAATATTCCAATTCAGATGAAACCAACTTGAAATTAAGTATTTCATTTGGGTCCTGAAATCAAATATTTCATTTTTTATCCTGATGGAAAATTGAAAATTTTCTGCCCCAAATCAAAATTTTCCCATGGAAAATGTCAATTTTGAACCCGCCTTTTCCAATCTCCATTGGAAAATCACACTGTCAGAAAAAATCCCAGCCAGCTCTAGTTTCCACATACCTTTTGGCAGCAATATCATAGTGGCTTGAAATTGAGTTTTTTTTTTAAATCAGCCACAAGCCACTATATTTGGGGCTTTTTCTAAAGGCATCCACTTTGGAAGAGGGTGTAGGCAGTGCTGCAAGAAGAAAATGGCCCAACAGTAATATTCAGTGGCAGTGGGAATAACTAGGGCTATGTCTACACTTGTTAATTTAAGTCAACTTAACATGTCCACACTTAAATTTTAAGTCGACTTTGAGGGGACCCTACGAAGTCGACCTAGAGCGTACACACTGGATGCCTAGGTCGACTTGTAGGGGCTAGGTGGACCTGGGACTGGTCCACGGTGGCAGAGGAGGCACCCCTTGCCAAGTGCCGGGGGCTCAGCCTGTGCCCCATTGTACCTGGGTACAATGGAGCAAAGGGGGACAGGGACCCTGACAGGGCATAGGGGCAGGGTGGGCAGGGCTCTGCCCTGCCCTTTGGGGGGGCATGCCAGGCTCTCCCTGTGCCACCCCCCGTGGCAGGGAGGGCAGTGGGGGAGTCCTGGAAAGCCCTAAGTTGACTTAGGGCTATTCCACGTCTACACTGGTTTAAGTCGACTTTCTAAAGTTGACTTAAGCCAAAAGTCGACAAAACAAGGTTTTAAAAAGTCGACTTAATCCTCCTTCAGTTGACTGAAGCAGCTTGCTTAAGTCGACTTAAGGAAAGCGTAGTGTAGACGCAGAGTAAATTAAGCTTGCTTAAATCAACTTCATTTACAAGTGTAGACGCACCCTAGGAGATTAGTCACCTATTGGAATCGCACTCTTCTTGGATCTGGCTCTCAGCAGCTGTGAGGATAAATTGACTGGACAAACCATCAGATCATTTTCTACTGCTGTGTGGTAGGGCTGGTTTTTTTGAGTCCCCATTAGGTACGTCCATCTGGCCAGGCAGCTATAAAGGCCCAGCTCACTAACGCCCACTTAGGCCATTACAAGTATTTCCATCAACTTCAAAAGCATTCGGCTGAAGCACCATAAGCAGTGTACTGCTGTTCCCATGCAGGGTAAACGACAGTAAGGAAAACATCTGTCCGTTAGCATATTTTCAACATACCACTACATCATAGAGACCAACATACAACTTTAAGGCCTGATTCTGTGTACATTGAAGCCAATGAAAACTGACATTGATTTCAGTGTCAGAAGATAAGGCCTCCTTTGACTATTAAACAGTGCAAGATATTTTCCATTCTAAGCCTAATTTGTCTCCTGTCCTGTCCCACTCATTTGTCTCTAGTTCAGAGGCACACGAGATTCTGGCAAAGCGTGGTATTTAGGCTGGATAACAGTAGAAATGAGATCAGTTTGGCTATGTGGGTCAGGGTGGGAAAATTCCCTGTGCAGTGCTGTTAACCCAACTAAGTCTTGTGTAGACAGCATTACGGTCACGTTTTTGGTTTTCATCTGTCCTTTAACTCAGCTGCCACGTGCACGCAGGTTTGTACACACCCCGCCCGCACATACACGTCTGTGCACAATCTCTTGTGAGGGCCAGTGACCAGGCCCTAAAAGTGTCCACATCATTGTGAATAGGTGCCCAAGAGCCAGCCGCAGTAGAACAAAACCTGTTGATTTCACCGTGTGAGAAAAACCCTGCCCACCCCACTGATCTATTAATCATTAATATAATGCAGGAGAGATCGATGGCTATAGAGGACTCCTTGTTCCTGCACACCATCACAAAGACGCAGCATGGGTGGGAGTCACGATGGACAGAGAATCTCAGGAATATCGGAATTGCCTTTGTTAAACTGGAGTAATGGTAGTTTGCCATTTTATGTTCCACTCCAAGAGCTGAAGGCTGTTTGCTGTTGTCCTTTTCCCAGCTGGCTAGACTGAGAGGCAGACAAAACAAGTAGTTAAACTGTCAACTTTAATGCAGTCACAATCCCAGTGATTATATTTGAATTTTGCAAAACATTTAAAATAAAATATATAGGAGACCAGATGTGCACTGATAAGAAAGCCGCTGGTCTCCTTTGCTAAACCACCCTGTGCAGCTGAAGTGGGTAGCACTGTATATTTTTACTCATTAAAATAAAGTGACTGCACTGTGCCCTTCAAGTCCTGAAGAGCAACTATTTTTGATAATGGCCAGTCCCCACGAGGCTCTTTAAACTTTCCAGTAGCTGTTTGCAAAGGCAGGGTGCTAATCTACAAAGATAAGAAGTCAAAACTTTCATAAGGAGGACATTTTTTTTACTACTTGTCTCGCACTCTCCCTTGTGATTCATCAAAAGCCGAGACTTAAAACCTATCTAATCTGTCAGAGCGGCCAATCTGACTGTGATTATTAAATGCTTTTATGGAGAAAAATGGATCACAACCTTATAGATCGCGTGATTTAGCATGTGAAACAGATGGGGGGAAATGCTTCTGCAATTGCAAATGATAAGAAAAGTGGTTTCTTAACTAAACAGATTAGCTTGTGGAACAAAAATAAATATAACTAAAACATCTCAGATTCATAGCACGAGGTGTAGAAAATGCTTGGGATTTGCTGGTGTGAATATTTTGTGGCAAAAAGCAAAATGTAGTGGAAATCTAGCCAAGTAAATATTCATCCACACTCTGCAAGCTTACAGACTTTGAAGTCATCTGATTAAGTTTCGGGGAATATTACAAATTCCATTAACGGTTCCTTGGAACCAGCCTGTCATTTGTAGTGTTGTGTACTGGGAAAACAGCAGGCTTGCACGAGTCTCACGGTCTCAGGTGATCAAAAATATGACAAGAAAGAGTTAAAAGACACCAAAATCTTGCTCCATGGGATAGACACTCCACATGGCACTGAATGTCTCCCGTGCCCAAACACAGCTTCTGCGAATGTGTGTGTTAGGGCACAGCCACCTAGCACGGGACCAAAACTTACACTCTCAAGGAGCAAGTGCGGCATAGGAGTCAGTGCCAGGGTCTGGCACTAAGAATTTAGGTTCCATTTCAGGCCGTGCACCTGCTTTGCCATGGGCTCTCAGTCAATCAGGCCCCCTGCCTCAGTTTATCCATCTGTAAAATAGATACTATCAAACAGGCAACAGTGTCACAGGGCTGGGGTCTGAGTCATCCCATCTCCTTTCCACAGAGCAGATCATGAGGAGATGCCTGCTCAGTGCAAAGAGGCGCTGCCTAGCGCCCTGGAGATGGACTGTAACGTATCTTGGAGCTGAGATGAGTGAGCCCTCTGCCCAACAGTCAAACCCTGAAGCCGTCACCAATATTTAGGCTAGAATGCTGGTGTTTAAACACACTGAACACTTCCAGATCTCTAGCATTTCAAGAGACACTAATTTGGCAGAGCTTATGCATGTGATTTTATTTTAGATGCCATAACATTGACTTTTCTGTGAAATGTTTGGCTTGCATTTAAGCAATTTCTATCTCTGTTCCTTATTTTCTTTTTTTTCTTTTCTTTTCTTTTGCCATTCAGGGTGAAAGACTGACAGGATTCTGTGATTCATTCCCAGAAAGAACACAGAAAACTCCAACAGGGTTTGAATTGTATGTAAAGAGAGAGGAGGAAGAGAAGAACAAAAGAGGAGGTGGAAGAAAAGAGAAAAAGCATGACGTTATAGGGAAGTAAAAAGGATGCTAATAAATAATCTAGTTCAAATATCACAGGATGAGTGAGAGCGAGAACATTTTACAGGTAGCAGAAGTGTCTCCTGGAACTTGGGCAATGGAGAATTTGGACATGTATACATCCAGAACACATGGGCAAGAAATGGGCTCTCCAAAGATCTTAAGGCAATGCTTTAAAAGGAAGGATGATCGTGTGGTTAAGGCTCTAGACAGACTCACAAGACAAGTTCAAGTGCTGGTACTGACACCAGCTTCCTATGAGACTTCGGGCAAGTTGCTTAGACGAGGCAGACAAAGGGAAGGAGACTTGAATTTTACTGGCGGGTAACTAAAGCACAGAAAGACTGTGTGGACTGTACTCCCCTTTTGGGGGAATTGATTGGCTCTTATGAGCACCAAGCAGAATGTGGCCTGTCAGGAACCAGGGTGGGTCCTGTGGTTGGAGGTGTAAGGAGGCAGGCTCAAGGGCCAAGCCAGAATGGATAGTTGGGGTCTGGAGTCAACGCTCACACCAGGGTCAACAGTTAGGAATTGTCAACCAGGGCTGAGCCAAGGTCATTAGCCAGGTCTGAAGCTGAGGGTGAAGCCAGAGGCAATAGCCAGGAACCAGAGGGCAGGCAAAGGAGGCAACAACGAGGAACAAGGCAAGATCTGCCTCAGCAACAAGTCAAGGATCTGCCTGATTGAACACCCTCCATGCTTCAGTAGT
Source organism: Pelusios castaneus (assembly GCA_007922175.1). Classification (NCBI taxonomy): domain Eukaryota; kingdom Metazoa; phylum Chordata; order Testudines; family Pelomedusidae; genus Pelusios; species Pelusios castaneus. The sequence continues at coordinate 22,315,779 of ML685770.1, forward strand.
AGGTCTGGGCCAATCAGAGGTTGCAGGAGAAGCTGCCAGCCATCTCTGATCTCTGTCATGGGTGGCACGTCCTGCTCTGCCTGGTCTCTCAAGAGGTATGGTGCATTACCTGTATCTCCATGTAGGCTGCCTGGTGGTGGGATGGAAGCATCACTTACACAGGACCCTGCAGACCTGGTTCCAAGACCCACAAATACGCACTAAGCCCTGCTTTCTCTAGTAACATCCATAATCCTAATAACAAAGGAGAGATCCTGCCAAATCCACAGATCTTGGGGCCAGGTCTATACTATGATGCTAAGTCGGCGGGAGAGATGTAATCTGTGTTCCACAGAATACGTATCTCCCATCGACTTAGTTCATTCTACTTACCGCAGCGTCCGCACTCAGCTACGTTGACTTACAGCGCTCTCCGGTCGATGCAGCCTTACTCCATTTGAAGGGTGGAGTAATTATATCGACTGGAGAGCACTTCCGGGATCAACTGAGTGGGTCTAGACTACCCGCTCAATCGATCCAGCTGCATCAATTGTCAGGGATCGACACAGTTTTTTAAGTGTAGACTGGGCCTGAGGCTCTGACATATAAAACTACGAAAGCTCTTCAGTCCCTCAAAGGGACATGCTTTTTTAGCTAATGGTGCTGTGGATATTAATATATGCAAATTCTACCCTAATATAGGAAGCATCAAAAAACTCAAAAACTTGCCACATTCTTTCTGATGCATAAAGGCAACCAAATGTGAAAACAGTCAAAAAAAAATTGTGAAGGAACAATCCATCGTTTTTGTGTTGTGATGCCTCCCTCACATCCCTCAATGCCTCCTTGTATCTGGAGAAAGAATAATTGTCCCATTGTATGGCCTAAGCATTTTTCATTACAATATGATCCCTGGACAGGCTCAGTCCATTCTAAAGAACTGTTGTCATTTTTCTACCACTACACTAGTGCAACACATCTCACACTTCTATGGCAGCCTACTCAGCCCCCATTCACATTTCCTCAGCGAAATAATGCCAAAGAATTCAAGTCTTTGTCAAAAGAGTCAGTTACTGGAAATGCAAGAAGTGAAAAAGTCTTTCTGTGCCATGTGAACACGGACAATCATGTTTTGTAACCACTTTGTTTGATGTGTAGTGACAGAAATTAATCATTTTATTTCACAGAATTACTCTTTGTTATGTAAACTTTGTAAAGTCGGCCTCCTCTGACCTTTTTCAATTAGGGACAAATTGTTTAAAGTGGTCATCTTTCTGGAGGCCACAGAATTCCTATAGCACCCTCAGGATTTCATTGTCATTTCACCCCAGAGTCCGTACAGCTGTGGAGTTATATGCTGAATGAGGATAGAAATGTGCAGAAATACTGTTTTTCTATTTAGTATCCATCCCATCTGCTCGTGTTGGTCCTGCTACATGGATACTGATTTTCCCACCTAATTTCTTTTCAGTACTAGGAAAGTAGACTTTGGTTATATAATTTTTTCACGGCCACGCATCACCTTGGTCTGGGAGCACCTCATACATGTCCATGGATTTTTTTTCCCCAGGGGCATCGTGAGAATAAGGGAAATATTATTGTCTCCATTTTACAGATGGGGAACTGAGACAAAGATGGACTAAGATCCAGGTTCTCAAGTGATGAAAGTTAATGTTGCTCCACAGACATCACTAGAGCTATGTCAGTTTATACTAGCTGGGGTCATAGAGGAAGAATGTGGCAGATGTAGTAATGGAACCTAACTTTCCACTGCCTTAACCTTGCTCTCATCTGTCCTAATTCATGTAGTCCAGGTAGGCCTTATTCCAGGCAAACACAGGTAGGCTTTAGGCTGTTGGATTGTTGTTACGCTGGTGTAGTACCATTGGCTTCAATGGAGTTGCTACTTCTTCACCCTGCTGCAAAGGAGGGCAGAACCAGACTTCATACATAAAGAGTTCCTAAGATCTATGGGCTAAATTCACCCCTAGAAAAAGCTCCACCTAAGATAGTGTATGCATTTTGTATTTGTTTTTTCAATCGGGTGAGTTCGGCACTCATGAGGCACTGTCACTACCAGAAAAACCATGAGGGCTTCATATCAGTTTCTCTCAGGGGCCAGTCAAGATGAATAGCATGGAGGTTTTCTGATATGAACAAACATTCTGTAGGGATTTGTCCATGGTCACCAACCTCTTCCTCTTGAATCTGACTCTTCAGGAGGGTAAATTCCTAACTCTCCTAAAATTCACATTGAAAATGGAAATGCCGAACACTTTTCCTCTCCTCTTCCCACTGTGTAAAGCCAGTAGCCTATTCTAATTATTCTCAGTTTTAATGCCATTTCTTTGTCACTCTAATATTTTGGGGCACATAACACAACACTGACATGCTGCATATTTTCAAAAAGTAAATATGTGGATTTCAATTCAAACTCCAATCAGATGATAGGCTAGAGCTAGTTTGGAAAAGTTTGGGGGCTCACCTCATGCAGCACATTCGTTGGCTTCACTGGGATCCAAAGTGGGTTCTTGGGTCGTCTTTTGATGTGGATTAAGTTGTGTTTGTTGATGCCGGATGCTTAGTGATCAGTATGAATATCAGTGAGACACGGTATGCCCAATTTTCAGATCAATAAAGTTTTCTATAAATATACTAGTTATATACAAAGCCTAAAATTAACTACAACATATCGTACTCACTAAGCCAGAGAGTTAGGCAGTCACTCAGAAGGCTGTATACAGGAATGGCTTTCTTCAGGGGCCACACCAAGGAGCCAGTGGTCTCTAGTCCAATTGGGAGCGCCTCCCATGGAATCATGTGTCGATGGATCTCATCCCTTTGGCTAAATAATAACTTTTTAAACCCTTCTATAAACAGCTTTCACCTAATTACCTCTTTACTAATTAACATATACGCTAATTACCACTCAGTCAAAAAAACTGGTAATAGGTGGAATAAAGTAAAAATATGCCCCTTGGCAATAAAAAAAATGCACCCCCAGATGTTCAAGGATGATGTGTCGTTCCCATCACCATTATCTATGTGCAGCGGTGAACAGACATATTGTGTATTTCATCTTGTTATTTGCCCTGGTATGCAGCAACTGAGACATCTACAAGGTTACTCAGTGATCCTATTCATCTCTGCCAGCTGGAAGATGTCATGCTACAGGGGTCAGAATAGCCAAGCAAGCAACTGAAGCTATGCTAGGCCTGTAGGACAGTACTCAGGCCGCTCAAATTGCTCTGGACCTCCAACAGTATCGACTGGATTTCTGGACTCACTCTTCATACCATAAATCTGAATGAAAGATTATAGATTTTACATTCATGCAATCTTAAATCCAGTTGACCTGGACTGTAGGGCCACCTGTTAAAATCAGACACAAATGAAGCTTTCTGAAAAGACAACAGTGGTACACGTATTAATGTTGGTACTCCCTTGTCCCAGCACTCATTTCTTCAGTGTTTTTCTAGCCTTGTCGAATAGCTGATCGTGAACACAGTATAGTTATTCTCCAATGCACTAATTGCTCTCCATAATAATAATAAAAAGGACAAAGCAGCAGCTGATACATCACATAATGTCATTTGGCATTTCTCTGGTGATTGCTGTCTGAGGAGCACTTCAACAGATATTTACTTACTCTAATTTTGACTCTGTGGCTCTTTGAAATCCAGATTTATTGCTACGACTAATAGATAATTGTCCTTGCTAATCTAAATATGCAAAGACCAACACAAATATGTCTAAGAGGAAATTCAGCTTAGTACCAATGTGTGAAATTCATCATTAAATGACAAAGAAAAGAAAAGAAAAGAAAAGAAAAGAAAAGAAAAGAAAAGAAAAGAAAAGAAAATAGATGAGCACAGCCCAAAACAAATTATGGATTCAGAGATTCCAAAGCCAGAAGGGATCACTGTGATCATCCAGTCTGACCTCCTGAATGAAGCCATAGAACTCCCCCCAAAAAATTCCTAGAGCAGGTATTTTAGAAAAACAACCTTTTTTATCTAAATGTTGTCATTGGAAGAGGCCACTATGGGAGAAACTTACTCATAAATGAAAACAGGTTCAAGTTTTCCAAATCTTATTTCATCTTCACTCAGCATCAGGATAACAAGAAAAAAAGGTGTGAATCCTGACCTGTTCTCACCTCCATTCACTAATTCTATAGAATTCATTTTCTCCATTTTCTTTAATAGATCTCCCTGTCTCACAATCCAGATAATTTGAGGTTAGTGGCACAAACACTGTATGGGCCAAGCCAAATTCCTTGAGGAAATCTCTCACAATTACTTAGTAGGAAGCAAAAAAAACACAGTCTGATGGAGAGGACTAGATTGTGCCTCTAGGCCTAACCTTGACCAAGCGTAAAGTGCATCATTCCAGGAGTAGCCCTGGGAGACATTGTGCCCCAGGGCCTGTCTTCATAAATCAAATTATAACTAAAGTGTTGCCCCAATCTCATTCTCATCCACACATAAAACCCTTTAAACTTAAGTGCTGTGGTGCTTTGAATCATGTTGGCTGTCCCAGCAGCTACTAGCTTGAGTTAGTACAACTCATCTGTGAGTAATATAACCACTCTACAGCACAAACAGAGGCTAGCACCAATAGAGTACCGAAGCCCTCCTGCATCTTCCCATAACTCCCCCGGTGTGCTCAGAAAGGATAGACAAAGTCCTTCTGCAAATCACCAGGAAAGAATTTATACAGCAATTGAACATACTTCAGTGCTCAGTAGACATGGGACATGCCCTCAGGAGTCCTACCTAGAGCCATTTGTGAATGAGACTGGCGCCAATTTGGGCATAGCAAGCGGAGAGTTATTTCACAAGGTGGCTGCCCTCGCTTGAGCTAAGCTGACTTGAGTGAATTCTGCAGTGAAGACCATTCTAAGGTACCGTACCAGGGGGAAGCAACTCACGGCCAAAACTCCACATGCTTCCCTACCCCACCTGAAGAGAAGATGAGCCGCCCCATGAAGGCTGCTCTACTATCTCCTAATGAGACCACATAATCTGCAGAGAGACATAAGAGAGTACCTTATGCCTCCTAGCTGCCCTGTATTGGGTACATGGGGCCAGGGACTCTTTTGGTCTCAGTCATAATGATGGAATCACAGAGTTTAAGGCCAGATGGGACCACCAGATCATCTAGTGTGGCCTCCTGTATACCACAGACCATCAACAACATTTGCACATTCAACTCAACAACCAAAGTTAAACCAAAGTATTACAGCCCACTATGTGCCACAGGCAGCGAACAGGAGGGACTAAGGCCCCTGTAATAGCAGGGAGATCATTAAGTGAGATAGACCCAGGTGATCCTGGCAAGTGGCCCCCATTTACAGGAAGAAGACAGAAAACCCAAAGAGTATGTCTACACTAGCAATTTAGGTTGACTTAAGGACCCTTAAGTTGACCTAAATTACTCCATGTCTACACCTGACTTTCATTAAGTCAACTTAGTCCACTTTGTTAAGTCGACTTAATAAGGTCAACTTTAAGTCGACTTAAAATTGACCTTATTAAGTCGACTTAAAGTCGACTTAACTTTTTCTAGTGTAGACATACCCAAGGATACTACCAGTTTGAGCAAAGGGGAAATTCTTTACTCAGCCTACATATGGTAATCAGTTAGACCCTGAGCATGTGAGCAAGAATTAGCCAGCCCAAACTGTGTGACCTGGAACGACTTCAGAGCCCTGGCCCTCCCCATTCAGGGTCCCATCTCCAGCTATGATCAATCCTGATGCTTCAGAGAAAGGAGACAAAGACAAAAAACAAACAAAAAAGCCCAGAATACATGGGCAGGTGGGGGGAGAAATCCCTTCCTGACCCCCACAGGTGGGCGGCTGAAACCCTGAAGCATGAGCTTTTAGGAACATAAGACTTCAATCAGAAATGAGCCCTGTCCCCCCACCATCACAAGCAACCCCACCATACAATCACTCATAATTTCATCCATCCCTCTCTTAAAACTAATTCAGTTGTTTACTCCCGCAATAACTATTGGGAGGCTGTTCCAGATCCACACCCCTCTGATGGTTACAGATGATAACCTTCTAATACAGCCTGAATATGTTTGTGTCCTGTCTACACCCACTTCTTCTTATGCCAACATTTTCCTTTAGCTCAATTGATTAGAGGCAGATTCTTCCACGATAAATAAGTAAGGACCTTATTCTCCACATAACTAGTCCCATCAAAATCACTGGGTCTGCTTGCAAAGCAAATTAGTCCAAAACACAAGGAAGGATCACAGAGCCTTATTACTTCAGTCATCCACAATATATTTCTGTTGTAAGAAAATGTGGGTGCCATTCAGGGGCCTAAATAGTACCTCTCTATTTCTATGGATGGTTCTGTAGCTTGTAGAGCCTAAATGAAATAATATCTCTCTTCTGTCATTACAATAATAAGTTCCATTACCCCAGGGTTTATTTTCACTAAAAATTCTTCACAACTTATTTATTTGCTCAGTGACACTGAGATCTCTGCCTTTTCAGCTTGTAACTATCTTTAGCTCCCAGAAATATTCTACATTTAAGGAAATTATTTAAGCAACTTTGTGTGAAAGAAAATAAACTAAACATTGAGGTACTGGGTCTGATTTTCATAACATTTTCCATGTTGCAGACCTTGGTATGAACTAGGAATCACTCTTCAAAAATCTTATGACCTTTATACTTTACATGATCTACCTAGACCACAGTCCAAGGCCTCCTGTGTTTCAGTTTAAGAACATTATTAAATATTTGAATGATAGTAGTACTAAGGTAAGGGCCCATTCTTCTAGGCTCTGTACATACATATAGTAAGATACAAGAAGCTTACTGTCGAAACAGAGAAGACAACCAGAGCATAGGAAAGGAAGCTGAGGTACTGAACTCACTTGTCTGAGGTCACCCAGTGGGTCATAAAAGTGTTGAAAATAGTGCTCCAGTATCCTTCCCTACTGTCTAATGCCCAATCTACCAGCCCAGTAAAGCCAAATTAACCTTGATTGTACCTTTTGAAAATCTGAACAACTAACATTTTTCTAAGGATGATTTTTTTTCGACCTAATTATCACATCTATGTGCTGTCCCTTGATGTCAGTGCGCTGTCATGGAGGGACAACTTGCATGCCCTAAATATCCCCAGACTCTGATTGGGCAGGGGCTTTTTTTGCTTCAGGTAGGTTCAACCACGGCAAATTGGTCTATGGAGGAAGGGGCAGACAAAAACAGACTCCCTGGTCCTTCAGGAGTTAGGCACAGGCCTAACAACCTGACCTGTAAAAAATAAAATGTTATGGAAGCAGCAGTGGAGAAAATCAACCATTACTTTTACTTTACTGTTTCATATCACTGAGCAGTACCATCAACTGTAAAGATGGAAGAAGTCAGGATAATGGGAACAGAATCAAAACACCCAGGAAAACTTCTCGGAACATAAAAACAGTCTGGAAATCATCAAAATGGATCATCAAAACTGAATTCAAGATTTATCAGAGTTGTGCACTTTTATAGTGCAAAATGCTGGGTAATGGCAAAGTATGGCAAGTCTAACCTGTCTTAATGTCAGCTCGCCTCAGAAAAATACTCTCTATTTTTTGCCCCACAACCCTGGTCTCCAACCAATCGATCATGATCAACGGGAGGTTTGACCTGTTGTTCGTAATATTAAGTGCCTGAACGGCAGTTACAGGTAAAACCGGGACTGTTGCTCCATCTGCTGGTGAAAAGTTGGAGACCACTGTCCTAAAACAATCTCAGAGAACTATTCATACAGTGTAGCCAAGAAGTTATGAGCACTATCATTACCAGAAGGCACTGAAAATGGATTGGCCATGTGTTTTGATTCTGTCACCAGAATAGCAATAAGACAGGCACCGGTGGACAAGCAAGAACAAGGGTGCCTAAATCACCATGGCGAAGAACTGAGGAAGCTGAACTGAAAAACCTGGGACACAGTCCGGGAACCATTGAAAGACTTACCATAGACAACAGGTGTGGAGGAACTTTGTCCCTGCACTAAACACCATAGGTGTAATGGGAACTAAGTAATTACATGGCAAAAAAATGTCTCTATTTTTAAACTTTGGTTTTCCCTCTCCCGTTTTAATCGGCTAAATATTTTGGATCAACTAGAAAGCTGAAATAGCGGCAAATATATGCTATGGTTGCTCAAAAATATTATTCCAAAGGGGGAGCCGTGTTAGTCTATTGTAGAAAAACAACAGAGTCCTGTGGCACTTTTAAAGACTAACAGATTTATTTATCGCATGAGCTTTCGTGGGAGAAAATCCCACTTCGTCAAATATATAAAAATATTATGATATCTTAAAAAATCTTGAGCTAATTCTTTTTATATCAAGCCAAAACTTTCAAACTAGAATAGCCAAAGTTAAGCATCTTACTCCATATTTGGGCACCTATTCAAAATGATTTAATTTTCAGAGGAGCCAAGCTCCCATTGACTTCAGGTCTAACTTTCAAACAGCCGTGCTCAGTTCCTAGGCAATAGTTGTTTTAAGTGTTTGACAGAATGATACAGCTTTATAAAGCCCTCACACAAAAAAGGATTTAAAAAGCCAATTTGACAGTTTCTTGGTTTTTTACTGCAACCCCCAACTGTTATTCACCAAAATCATCACGTATGCGTTCCATTTTTCAGCTCAGCTTAGCTAAAATAGATGATCTTGTTCATATGGAGAAAGAGGTCTTACATCCAATAGGTGGCACCATAGTGTTTGGGAAATTTGGTAACTGACAACTGAACATCAATACAAATAAAAACCAAACAGCTGGAGGCACAAAACTTGTAAGTTTTCCCACTTTGATAGTTTTGAGATGCCTTTTTTAATTCTCAAAGACTTCCAATGCTTGCCTGTGGATGGGATGTGGGCACCGAATTTATAGTGTATTCTGACTATGAAACCTCCAAATATTTAACTGATTTGCTCGCCTAGGCTCCTAAATTTTGATCCACCTGTCTCACAAGCTGGCTTCTACATCTTCTAGAAGGAACATTTTCAAAAAGGCTTCTTAAAAATTGGTGCCTACAACTTTCAGCTCATGATTATTTACATGTGTAACACCCTCATTTGCATATGCACTTTAGAGATATTTAATTGCCTCATTGATATACTATTACCGTGCCAGATTTTTAAATATCTGCACATGTAAAATTGCAAGCACACATTTATAGGTTGTTTTTGAAAATGCCGTGGTTACACTCGGTCTGAGATAACAGCCACTAGTGTAAATAGAAAGATTCCCATTGACATCACTGTGAACTGAATCAAACCCATGTGCCTTTTAGCATGTGGGCATAAGGAAACACTTCCTTTCCATACTGCGCAGTGAAGGAATAATTCAAATGATAGAATCAATGGGCATGGCTCATACTAACAGTGGTAATTTTACAGCTAAATTCCCTCATACTTTTTTCAGTGCTTCAGAGGGACATAGGTAGTAGAAGAAGCACCCGGCAGTAATGAATTGCACCCAATTCTCCACATACCATTGGATTCAAAGGGACTTACTCACATGAGAAAAGCAAACAGGATAGCCTTTGTGTTGGACAGTCAGGTTCCTTTATGTCAAAGCCAAGATTTGGGCTCACTTTGATGCAGGTGTAAAGACTGGTATTAGAGTAATGCCCAGAAGACACGAACAGAGTCCTGTGGCACTATTAAAGACTAACAGATGCTTTGAAACATCTGACAAAGTGGGATTTTCTCCCATGAAAGCTCTTGCGATAAATAAATCTGTTAGTCTTTGAAAGTGCCAGAGGACTCTGTTTCTCTGCAGTAGACTAACATGGCTACCCCTTTGGAACTTGACAACACAGAAAATACCAGGATCTGTATACACAAGTGTGACAACCTAGATCCCCACTAAGGAAAAAAGTTTACAAATGTAACGTGGTCTCATGATTTCATTGAGCTCAATGGAGTTATACTGGTTTACACAAGCTGAGGATAGTTCTGTGCCCATCATTTTGTAGATCATTATCTTTGGCTATGCCTACACTTAAGTTGACTCTGTTAAGTTGACTTAACAAGGTCGATTTAAAGTCGACTTAACAGAGCATCTACCCTTAAGTCGACTTTAAGTGTAGACGCTCCGTTAAGTCAACTTTAAGTTGACCTTGTTAAGTCGACTTAACAAAGCCTGTAGTGTAGACATGCCCGTCTACACTGGCTTTAAGTTGACTTAATAAGGTCAACTTAAGCCTCAAGATGAGCTTCAGAGATGGTGTCATTAAGTTGACTTAAGAAAGCGTCCAGTGTGGATGCAGAGTTCTGTAGGTCGACTTAAGCGTCCTTAAGTTGACCTAAGGCACCAGTGTAGATGCACCCCTTGTGTCTGGCTGTGGAACAAAGCCCGGCTTTCTATACTTCCAAAGGACTGGTGGTCATGTTTACAGACCGGGAGAAAGCACCATTGGAACTAGTCATTGTTAATGAGATTACAGGGTGGTGTTCTGTGACCGAATTTCGTGATCGACTGAACAGGTCTTCACAGACCCAAGCAGTCGATCAGGAAGTTTGAACTGACGACAGCGAATTTGCCACTGTCAGTGAAGACCTGCCCTCAGATTTTCTTGCCCTGTGAGCTTATCACAGGAAGAGAATGAGGGAGCAAGCACAAACCAATACAAGTGGTCCAAGCCTTTTCAGTAACATTCAACAAACACTGGCCATAAATCAAAGAATATTAATTTGAAGACTTGCAGGTGTTTATAAACTCTAGATTAGATAAGTAGGGACTAGTGAATTTGACTGAAATCCCAGGACAGGAAGAGAACACAGTTGTCCCTATTGGGGTTGAGGAAGAGAAACATTAATAATCTGAACTTTATCCCTCTTGCAGGAGGAGAAGGATATAAGTCTCAGCATGCACTTTGAACGTGAACAGCTGTGCTGCTTCTCACATTATGCAACTGCTGTGCTCCCAATAATATAACTAGTATTCTGTTTAAATTCTTATCAAGTCCTGCTTTATCTTGTTTCAGTTTCATAGAGAAATCGTGTGAAATTTGACCAGGGTCTGACTATTGCTAACCATAGCATGAACGTTCACGTCTTTCTTATAGACACAGGTTGGGAAAGGAGGAAAATTTGCAATCTCGTGCTGCAAATCTGTCTCAAGGTAAAAAAGAACTGTAGCAGTAGAAAGATGCCCAGGAAGGAATCTGCCACCCCACTCAATCCCTATGCCAGGTTTTGCCAAAGTCTTCCCTTTTATAATGGCTGGGTGACTAAGATTTCATCTTGACTTCTGTCCTGGGCTCCCAGATGTAGGGATCCACAGATGAGGACTGGACTTGTAACACTGTAACAGTATTTCGATATGTTACTTAGAGAGAGGCTTGGACTGGGATCTCAGATCCCAGCTCATCCTGAATTTTGAATATGCTCAGAGACAAATCACCAGATCTGAACCCATCATCAAGGTCTCAGATCTGGATCAGGTCCAGAATTGCAAAGAGATCTTATTCCATATCATTTGACTACCATCAGGCATAGGAAAAAATGTCACAAGAGCAGCTGTTCTCCCAGCATTTCTACATTTGGGTCCAAAATGCTCACAGAACTACAAGAGTTCGATTTCATTGACTCCAAAGGAGAGCCTTCCGTGTAGCAGAGCTGCTAACTTGATCTTCCAAATCCTCTATAGTCATGATGTGGCTCTTTCTGACATCTTCTATATTAGCCTTAGGATCCCATTTTCAGAAGTGCTTAGCTCCCTTTGTAGTAAAGCAGCCAGATATTTTCAAAAGTGCATGAACTGGGAACACTGGGAATTGTTGGATGCTTAATCCTTTTGGAAAAAAAAACTTGGCCTTAAGGTCATTTTCCAGAAATCCCAATTTTACCAGGAAGATACAAAATTTCATTAAAAAAAAAAAAAAAGGGATTCCGATGCCACATTTACATGGAGCTCGTCTATTCCTCACCCAACTTACTTTCTCATTTTTAACATATAGTATAAAATAAATCAATTGGAATCTTGTGCTCACATTTCATTATGATACTTGAGCCGGTTTTTTGCTTGTGAACCTTGCCTGAAGCTGGAGCCCTGCATGGTAGGGCCTGAAGTCCAAGCCCCACTGCCCAGGACTGAGGGTAGTATGCAACTTGGTTTCACATGGGGCCCAGTGGCATGAGGCACTTGCTGGGCAATTGCCCTTTTTGCCATCCTGTAACACCAGCCCTGCACTTGCAACCCCCCAAACCCATCCTGTGTCCCTCCTGGGACTCAATCCCTCAGGCTGAGAAACACTGATCTAGATGAGCTAAGTACACCCCAACCTCTATGTCTACACTGGCAAGTTAGTTCCAATTAAGGAAACTTAATTCGAACTAACTAAAGCCATGGCTACACAAGGCTTTAATTAGTTCAAATTAAGGGCTTCCTTAATTCAAACTAATAAATTTGAATAGGCTATTCGAACTAAGGGTTAATTTGAACTAGTTAGTTCGAGTTAACCAATGTGGCCATGTTAGTTCGAATTAATTGCTTAGTTCGAACTAACCGGCCCATTGAACTCAATGCAATTCGCTTATTCTAACTAAGCAAGTGCCATTCATGGCACTTGCTTAGTTTGAACTAAATTTTGCTAGTTCGAATTAAGTTAATTCGAACTAACTAAAATTAGTTCGAATTAGTTAGCTCAAATTATCTAATTCGAACTAACTTTACTAAGTGTAGACATAGCCTTGTGTACCCCCAAGGGACATGTACCCCTGGTTGAGAACCATTGATTGAGAACCATATGTACATATTTTCTAGTATTTTCATTGTGACAGAACAGCCATTCTCCTGCAACATTTCTTGAGCAGACCTGTATCCCCCGTGTAGAATAAATACAAAGTATGTTTCTAGTTCAGACACATTAAGAGGAGGACATTGATTTTATGGCTATGAAGGCAGCTGGGTACAAAATTAAAGAGGAGAGGGTCTACCTCTTTCTAGCTCCATTGTTCCATAAGGAAGATTTTCATAATTAAAGGAGGCCCATCTTACCATGTATTTTCTTTGTGCTTACAGTATTTGGCTCTATTAATTCTTGCCACAAAACTCAAACATCTGTTTCATATCACTGACCATTTGAAACATGACTTGCCACTGTAGCACTGATATAAGTCAGGGACTGCCATTAAATCCTCAGTTTTGTTTAGAACAAAGTTTCCAGATAAAATTATTCATTATGATTTGAAAAAAAAAAGAAGAAGAAAGAAAAAACCATTCTGATCATTGATGTCACTATTGGCTGGTGTCCCTTTCTTAGACAGTTTTGGGCAAAAGTCTTCTGCAGTCATTGTTGATAATGCCAGTAATTTGAGGCCACTTCCTGCCTAAAGATATCATCTTTTCACCTACACCATTCTTTGTCAATTAGAAGTAGTTCTCTTATATTTGAATGACTCTTGTGCAAGGCTCATTCATCCTTAATCCCGTAGAGTCAACAAGATTTACAACTGAACCAATTGCCAGACATGACAGAACACCTATTTATATACCAGTACCTTTAATATTCTATAGTTGCTTCATGAGTATAATTCATATGCTCATATGTTAGACAACCATTTCTGATCTTGAAGTCCTTACTCATTCCTTATTGTGGGAACAAGTCAGTGGGTAAGGGCTACCAGGCTTAGCTAGTGATGTGCAAACCAATTTCTTCTTTGGTGTTTTTCTGAAAATAGAGCAGCTGGAAATCTGCACTGGAGTTAGAATGAGTGCTCCAATCTCACATATGCATCTCGAACTAAAAAGAAAGGATAGGGTGAAAACCTGCCACCATGAAGTCAACGGGAGTGCTCATTTTAGGGCTTAAGCAACACACCGCAGACTGAAGCTGTGTTTTCCCTGCAGTGACAATAGCAGGTGTTTTTCAAAGCTTAATTCTTCTTATTTATGAATCACTGCTCTCCTTGAAAACCACCTGCCTTTTTGGGTTAGAATTAGTGCTGCTACTGGGTCCACTGTGGAAGCATTTGCAATCCTAACCTTATCAGAGAGATTTCTGTCAGGTTCCCATTCCCATTACAGCCTAATGAAGATTGTAAATGGCTTCCTCGAATGATGAATTTTCTCTCGGAGCATTGGGCGTATGTAATGAATGCCTGACCATCTATATTTCAGATGATATGTTTGCAGGGAGTTTCAAATCAGCAGGATTATTTGGGCGTTTTAGTTCCATCTCGTTCTTTTCTGTATTATAAAGATTCAGCTGAGACCTTCAGCATGTGCTTTATAAGTCCATCCCAATTCCTTAAGGTACTTGCCCGTTTGCCTATCTTTAAGCATATGCTTAAGTGCTTTGATAACAAGGGATGATCTGCTGAATTGGGACCTATGTGATGATCTAATTAATTGATTCCTTTAAGAACAGCCTGTATTTTTTCCCACAAAGGCTAATACTGTAGCTCTCTTATTCATCTCAAAAGCTGTTCAAAAGCTGCAGCAAGTTTGATGGGCTCGGCATTTCTTAGAAGCTATTTAGTCACCCATGACCAAAGTATTAAAGAAGCGCTCTCTGCAGTAAATATGCACAAATGGACGTGCACACTAGGAAATTCTTTGTCTTGTCCCCTGCTTTGCTGCCGAAGGAAGACACGTGGTTTCAATGATGTCTTTGTTATCTGATCAAGCATCCAGTCCAATTTGCAATTTTAATGAAAATCAGACACCTGCATTGCAACTGATCGGCACTCACAGGATTAGCAACAACAAAAAAAGAGAAGCATTCCCCTCTTATCGGAGGAACTGAAGCTACTAGTATCCTGTTACAGAAGGCCAGACTGTGATTTCAGATGTTACTAGGAAGAAAGGAACCTTTATCCACATTTGGACAGAGATCTTCTCAGATGGCGAACAAATCAAAATGACTAGTTTGTTGTAACACTAGCTTGAGTACTGAGTACACGCAGGGGAGTTCTGACCTATCCACGATCTCCCCATGAGCTCCAGATGCCCTGGCTCAGTGGCCTTTAACCGCCAGCAAAGAAAGTCCTTTAACTATTACACTGATCTCTCTTACTAGTCCTTAAATGTATAGGACTAGACTCCTGGAACAGCCTAGGTGTGTTTTTGGGGAGCTGTTTTTAGATGTTTCTTGTTTTGTTCTTGGTGGTCATTTTTAACCTGGCCATAGGTGGCTGGATTTGGAAAAGATGAAAAATAACCAGGCTACTCACTCTATTTTGCTAAATCAGAAAGGATCTTCTAAGATCATACCTCATGACTACATGTGGAGGGATGGAATGACACTTCAAACAAAGAGATTTGCTGACCCTTCTCAGATGTGGCCAAGTCATATCCTACCCAGCATAACTGAATAAAACCCAGAAGAGACATAGGAACTGCGTAGGCAGAGGAGGGAAAACATAGGAAAAGTAAAGGGTTCTATAGAAGAAGACACAGGGAAAGTAAATTGATATAATATAATCTGATGGTGCCAGTACATGGATCCTCATGTCTAAGAGAACTTCTGAGAGAAATAACCCCTTTACGTAATGACAGAAAAAAGCAGACGCAGCATCTATTCTAGCCAACACCTCTGAGTGCCATTTCTATAAATGTCACCATCAAGGTCCCTGTGGCGGGATTTGCTGCACAAGACCCACCTGATGAGTGCCTCCTGATGGTGATATAGGGAATTGGCTCAAGGGGCCTCCCACCAGGCGGTCAGTGCTCCATCTTCTCCATGCCAGACTCTGGCTCTGAGTCCTTTCCTTGGGATCTTAGCCCTCCAGCCAAGACCTCAAGTCCACCCCTTCTGGCGTTCAGTCCAGCTTGTCACTCCTGGCCACTAATTGAAAACAGTCAATGGCCCAAGCCTCAATACCACTCCTGGCACCCTGGGGCAGCACAGAGGGGCCCAAGCCCACCCACTTCTCCAGGCCCCAGCTCAGGGACCCTAAATGCTGCCTCTGAGGCCTCCGCCTCCTTCCAGTCTCTCCAGACACATAGTCATCATCTCTCCAGGGCCACTTTCCCCGCAGCCCCCAGCACACTCAGCATTCTCCAAGGTCCTGACCTTCTCAGCCTGCTAGCCAGGGAGAGACCTTCTCCCAGAACTGCCTAAACCCAGACTGCCTGAGCTGCCTCTGCAGCTCCCTTATATACTAGCTGCCTGCCTCCTGATTGGCCCAGCAGCCCTGACCTCTGATTGGCAGGCCTAGTTAACCCTCTTTCTGCCAGTGCAGGGCAACTGCCCCATCACCATCACAAAAACTGTACATTTTCAATAAAGCTGACAGTTTTTCCACAGAGTTGATTTTTTTCAAAGACCATTTTTCTAATTAAATATTTTGATTGTGAAAATGTTCATGCAGCTCTATCCAGAACACAGTAGAATCAATTTCCATGTAAATAGTCAGAGAGCACCTTGGGCTAACATCTTTCCTACTTCTTGAGGGAAAGCCTATTCTGTCCTCTTATTGTAGCATAACTTGATCAGTGCACCATAGAGTGCAAATCATGCAACCCAAAAGAAAAGACATTGTAAATAGGAACCTAGAAAACTTAGGCCAGGTCTACACTACGGCGCTAAGTCAGCAGGAGATACGTGATCTGTGTTCCACAGAACACGTTATCTCCTATCAATTTAGTTAATCCTACTCACCATGGCATCTCCCCTCATCGCCATCGATTTACAGCACTCTCTGGTTGACACAGCCTTACTCCACTTGAGGGAGTAAAGTAATTATGCCGACTGGAGACCGCTTCCAGGATTGACTGAGCGGGTCTAGACTGCCTGCTCAATCGATCCCACTGCGTAGATCCTCAGGGATCGACACCATTTTTTGAGTGTAAACTAGGCCTTAGTTCGCATCCTCCACCCTTCTCCCCATCCTATAACAAGTAAAACACGAATAGACCTTGTGACACTGGTACATTTATACACATATAGAGAATCAGTCTCCTTATGTTTCTGTGCCTATGGACTGCAGAAATGCACCAATGCTTTTTATAGCAGGACTATTTTCTGCTAACTCTGAGTTAGCCTCTTTTTTCCTAATATAGAAATGTTTGGGGGTTTTTTTTCTTTTTAAAAACTTGTGCATTTCACAACTGCCTTTAGCAGAGCTGGCATCACATAATGTTTTTAAAGACACTTAAGGCACAGCGAAGCAACTGCCCATAAAACAATCAGTGGTGGAGTTTTCAACCTGGTGATTTTTTTACTGCTTTTTATTCGGCTTTACTGGAGAAGTGACCTTTCCATAATGTTGTCAGCAAATCTGGACATCATGAACTGCAGTAAAAAAAGAATAAATCCAATGGCGGCTTGTTGTTTTCCTGCCACACACACACCCCCACACAACCACAGGCCCTGATCCAAAGCTCACTGAAGTCAATGGGAAAACTCCAGGCTTTGGATTGGGCCTATTTTGAGCATCTCGATAAGACATTTGGAAATACACCTCCAAGCGCATCTTTCTTTCTTTCTTTTGTTTGTTTGGTTTGGTTTTTTTAAAAGCACTGCAGTAATTTCAAAGCAGAACAATTCCTTAGGAATCCATTTGATATGCCTGACTGTTCAGCTGAACATTTACTGCGCTTGTCTGTTTCATCATTTATCTCCTCTTCCCCCTTCACATAAACACCATGGCTGACAAAGCTGTAAAATGACTTAGACACATGTTTTGATTTCATTTTAATGCTCAGGCTGAAAGTTCCATTGCCTGGTAAGAACTTGGATCACAAGCCTGAGTCAGGCGTATTCAGAAGGTGGCTATGGATTGAGGACTGTCCATTGCAGAAATGCCTGGAGATCTGTGTACAGAGAGCTGATTCGCAGTCATGCTAAGGGGTAACATTTCCAAACGGGACTTGGGTTCCTAAATCACTTAAGAAAACAGGACTTAGATGCTTTTGGAAATTATGCTGAAGAACATTTTCTGGGCTTCTGGTAGTGTAAAGGTGGTGTTTTAAATAGGTTCACACAGCCCCTGGGAATATAATCTGCACTGAGGTCTCCCAGCTGGCACCAACCTTTCCTAAGGGCACTGCATAAGAAACTCTGCTCCACTTCCTGCCATGGCCAGAGCACACTGCACTCTGGTTATCCACCCAACACACCTGAAACTGATCTAACTCACAGCAAGAGTCAAGCAAGCCACCTGCACGGCCCTATCTTGGTTGGGGCCTCTCTGGGCACAACCATAATGCGAAGACCAACCAGCAACACCCCTGCAGTTCTCATTGCCCAGGTTTTTAGCACCAGCGGTATAGCAGCTGTTAAGAAAAATTTAAGCTTGAAAATCAGGCCAACATCTGCAAAAAAGCTTTAGGGTAACCATAGCAACCGCCTCATGCCAAATAGCCACCCACGTTCTGTGCTCCTCAGTCATTGGTTGCAATTAATTGGCCTATTGTGCAGAGAAATGTCCAAGGAGTCAAATGAGGAGGGAGTCTTCACAGTTAGACCTTGCCCTAGGGTCACAGATAGAGCAAATGAGATCTTTACTGGAGCAGAATGGATGGAATGAAGGTACCAGGGGAGTGTGAGTGGAAAGCACAGATGCACTCTTCCCTCCATCCTCCCTGTGGAAAGTTCCCTCTGGTTTTTTGGCCGCAAGCTTGCTCTACTTTTCTTGCCTGTATTTGAGAGTTATGTTTGGTTTCTGTTAAGACAACAGAAACATCACAGAGCTTAAAAAAAAAAAAAAAAAAGCTACCAAAAGGGTCATTTGGAGGCATATTTGATTCTTTAGCAAAACTTTACAGATGGATTAGTAGACGATTTAGAAGAGCAAGTTCCAAAAGTCCAAATTTCACAGGCCAAATGACTTCCGATCATGACCGATGAGAAGATGGGATTAGCTGTTAGGTAGCTATTCTTTCAAAAAACTATGCAATTAGGAAAGAATATAATAGACTATGATCCATACATGGCACCAGAGGATACACGTAGGATAAGGTACTGGATTCTAATATTAATAATAGAGGAATGTCAGCAAATTGGAAGAAATTCAGATAAAAGCAACAACAGTGATTAAGGGTCTGTGGCGATGCCCAATGTTAGTATGAAGGAAGGCCTCATGGCCCTAAGCACAGCTTAGTCTGGGCAAAACAGATTCTACATATTTGAATAAAAGTTAAAGTCACCTGTATTAATTTATATTTTAAATACTGCTTGTTTTGTGTGTATTTAGATAGGTCGTTTCTATGTACAGTATTGTCTATTAACACACGTGTGTGAACTAAAATGATGTAAACATGATGACAAAACACTAATGAATCAGCTGCTAGCATACTGTGAAGCAGACTGCGGGCCCTATGAAATGCTCTGGTGAGCCATGTACTGCCCTGGGCCATAGGTTGGGCAGCCCTGGTCTACAGAGATTGACTGAGGAAGAAAGAATAGATGTAATAAGTATGTAGAGGCTGAGGGGGGAATCGAGAATGGTTTGAAAATCTTTGAAGCTTGCAGAAACCAGAGAGAGAGTACTGTTAGACAGCCCAAGAGGGTAAAATTAAGACTAATGGGAGAAAATGAGCCCAGGAAAACTTAGAATGACTCTTTATGATGTTCCTTTTAATGTCAGGTCACTCACACCCCATCCAGCAGCATATAGGGTGCATCTACACTGGCAATTTAGGTCATCTTAAGGATGCTTAATCCTCTGGATCCAAGTTTGCAGGACTTGTGAGGTATGGATCACAAGTCGCTTCCAATCCAGGTGATATATCCAGCAAAATATCATTATTTCACTGTGAAAATGACTTCATTTTGCTTTCTGGTCAATTTATCCCAGCAACAGTCATTTTTGCTGTAACAGCCATTTGTTGATGCAAAGGGGAAGTTTCACCCCTGGACAAATTTGCAAAATTTCTTCATGAAAATGCATAAAGCATTATTGTGAAGAATGTGAATACTCAAAACAAAATGCTTTTGCATAGCTCTCTGGATTAACAATAATATGGATTGCTAGTGCTGTTCTCTGGTAGGGCTCAATCTTGCCAGGTGATTTGTGTACCCTCAAATAGTTCTCATATCTTCTCCTCACAGGCCATCAACTGTCTTCAGGAGAGGAAGCAGAAGGAATCTGTGCTGAACACACACATACTTTATATCAGTGTTTTAAGCCCTGGCCTCTTCCACCTCCACGTCTGAGGCTGCGTCTACACTTGTAAATTAAGTCGACTTAATTTACCCTGTGTCTACACTACAGTTTTCTTTAGTCGACTTAAGCAGCTTGCTTAAGTCGACTTAAGGAAAATAAAGTCGACTTTATTAAACATAGATTTAATTAGACTTAAGGCTTAATTCAACTTTTTAAAGTCGAATTAAGCCAGTGTAGATTGGGGTAGCCCTAAATTGACTTAGGGCTACCGCAGGATTACATCAATGCCCTCTCTGCCAGGGGGGGGCACAGGGGGAGTCTGGCATGCCTCCCAAAGGGCAGGGCAGAGCCCTGTGTGATGCTGTCTGGATTTAGGGAAGCATTTATGATATTATTTTCTATGAATAGCTCATAAATGCTATAATCCATAGGAACTATGTCATGTTTGGTATCAATAGAAAGGCAGTAATTTGCTGGGAATGATTATATAGTTTATGTATAGGAATTGTGTTTGTCTACTTGTCTACATTGTACTTGGGAGCTTCCTTAACATTAAGGACACAATGGCTGTAGAGGCTCTCAAGTACAATGGGCCCAGGGAGAAATCTGATGAGCCATTAAGGGTACAATGGTTGTAGACAGCCTCCTGTCTGGGGCGTTTTCACAGAATCACACAAGTTAAAGTATAGATATAACACCAAATTCCTAACTTTTAATACAAATACAATTCCTATACATAAACTATATAATCATTCTCAGCAAATTACTACCTTTCTATTGATACCAAACATGACATAGTTCCTATGGATTATAGCATTTATGAGATATTCATAGAAAATAATATCATAAATGCTTCCCTAAATCCAGACAGCGTCACACCCTGCCCACATGCCCTGCCAGGGTCCCCGTCCCCCTTTGCCCCATTGTACACAAGGGGTGCCCCCCCTGCCACCGTAGACTTGCCCAAGGTCCCCCTAGCCCCTAGAAGTCGACCTAGGCATCCAGTGTGGACGCTCTAGGTCAACTTTGTAAGTTCCCATTTAAGTTGACTTTAATTTTAAGTATAGATGCACTAAGTCGACTTAGTTAAAGTCGACTTAAAATTACAAGTGTAGACATAGCCTGAGAGTCTAGATTCCTCTAGCCAGTTTTTTATATGCATATGGAGTAGCTCCACTTTTTGTAAAAGCTGGGGATAAGCCAACCAAAATAGGCAACAAATGGGTGAAGTTCAGCAACTCCTCATTTTCTTGGTGGTTAGGATACTGCAAAGTACAAGGGCCAGGGGTGGTCATTACCTAGCTGATTTTGTTCACCTTTGGAGCTCAAAGCTAGGTTTTAGATAAGGCTATTTCTGGCAATGTCCATGGGAACATTCCATGCAGAATGATTCTAAACTGACTACCAGCAATCACAGATGCTTCACAGAAATACTGCTGCAGGCATACTCTTCTCGGGATGAATAAATGGGTCTATAAAGACTGAAGTTTGGTCTTTCTGACCCGTATCCATCTTGAAATTAGCCTCCTTGCAGTATATGCATGAAACGAATGTCTGTAAGAACAGAGAGGGATTCCAAGCATTGCAAATTGACGCACACACCCCATCTAGTGAGATGTAATGCCCAAGGGCTAGAACTTATCTTGTCAAGAATTTCTCCACTGTGGGCCCAATTCTGCTGTCAGATCATTGGTCTTGCTGTTGGTGACTTCAGGCCTGCCTCATATACTCTTCTTCTTCTGTGTCAAATTATTCACTCTTCCAGCTCTGTCACTTTCTAAACCACTTTGGGAAGGAAATGCCCTTCAGATTCATCAAGGGGGAAAATAATTATATGATTTGGATTAGATACAAATGCTCAGAGGCACACTCACTCCAGACCATTTGCAAACACCTCATATGCCCAGGAAATGTGGGTAATGGGCAGCATTAACTTTCACTGGTATTTCTACTTGCTAGATGGCTTTCCAAAAGAGAAGGGAGTGATGAAAACTTTGAAGACTGGGCACTGAGCAAAAGGCTGCATGAGCACTGGCTAATATGAATGTGTTAAAGGTGAGTATAGCATAGCCGCTTTAAGGAAAACCAAAAGTACGTATTTGAACTAGCAAGTACTTTAGCTTCTCACGTTAAAAATTTGTCATGATTAATAGATCAGCAACCTCAACGCCCTCTTGGAATAATCAAACCTGCTCACTAGCACGTCAAGGACACAGAAAGTACAGTTAGCATCTACCCAATCTAAAAATCTGTTTTTATGATGGCCACAATGGTTACATATTCCACATCTATTGTGCAGAAGTGTCTAAGAAGAGGGGAAAGAATTTAGCCTTTTTTTTTTTTTTTACATATATACAAAAAGTGATTTATTCCAGAGTATAAAGGATTTTCTTCTTTAAACTGCCAAAATCCAGATATAAACATCCTAAGAAGTATACATTATAATACACACACATATTTAACAGCACAAAAGATTCCCAAGAATTTTTGGAGAGCACATACAAAAATTGGGATTTACCTTGACATATGTACTTATTCTCACTTTGAGATTTATAAAGAGAGAGCAATATAAATCAGCATGTGTAATGGAAGTACTAGTCAGACAGGATTGCAATATCCAGGAAGTAATTTATATCCACTCCTTCCACTGTAAAATGTGTGTGGTTTATCACATTCTTTTCCTTCGTTGTACTTTGGCTGAGCATCCTCACACAAGAGGTCACTGAGTACATGAATTGCCAATTTGTGAACAGCTAGCAGATCTGTGTTCTGTTTACTCAGTTCTGATTATACAACTGTGCACCACGAAGATAAGTTGATAGCTTGGTTGGTATAAGTTTCATATGTTGTTTACTCCTCCGATATATTGGTTTTACAATGATCAACTCACCTAAAAAAATCATTAATCCAACACTACTGGAAGGGACTCAGATACTGTGGTAATGAGCTTGGTATAAGACCCTGTACCGAAAAGAGTAGATCCAGTGAACTTCAACCACTGCTAAGCATGAGGATGATCTGGATCTTGTATGCACATTCAATGTTACTTTGTGGGGTTTTCTCCTTGCCAGAATACAGTATCTTCCTAGATGTCATCATATCTGAAAATACCTCCATCGAAGGTTGCATTTTCTGTGTTATCACAGTAGCAGATAAATATGATTGCCAAGAGGAGGTGAATGCTGTGGCAAATTCAAAGACGTCCTCTACAACCTTCCTGGCAGATAGGAAATTTAAAAGCAGTGTGGTTGGAGTACAACATCTACTAAAAACAGGAGCCGAAATGAATTTCAGGGAGCAAATTTGTACTTGAACAAAATATAGCAATTTCAAATTTGAATAAGAATTAAAAATAACAAGAAACCTCATCTATCTGGCTATACAACTTGACTGGAGGTGCCTGAAATATGGATATCTCCAACATTCAAGCAGGTGAAATTCCGATAAGAAAAATTTTCAGTTACATGAAATTGTATCCCAAATGAAAATCTACCCCTTGCTCGTGTCACCCAAATGCAAGGCTGAGAAAGAGTTTAGAAGGAAAACCTGGACGATCATCATTTCTACTAAATACTTTCTTCTGTATTGTGTGATTCCATTAGAGAGTTCTTGGAGCAGCCTTAACTTCTAATTCTAGATCAGGATACCAAAGATTATGTCAGAGATCAATGAGCCAATCGGTCACCGGAGGGTGTCACTGAGCTGCAGAGCAGTTGTGATATGACAGTGATATTGCACTGTGCGGACTGTGCTGTTGATATGTCTGCAATACCAGAGGATGATTATAAGAAATACATGTATTCTTCCTAGCACCTTCTATCGGGAGACCTCAAAGCGCTATACAAATATGAATAAAACAGGCTCACTTCTGTGAAACAGGTAAATAATAAATATGTTCTTCCCCTTGATGGGCCAAAACATTCAGAAAGATCTGGATTATTCCAGTTGTATCCCCTATGGTCCTTTGGATAGCTCCAATTGCCATTATCTTTAGGGGCCTGGTGACCCTGAGTGGTATAAAAGTTGGCTCTCAGGAGACTTGTCCTAGCTAAGTCCCCATCTCCTCTATTAACGACTTACTATATGCTGCAGAAAGACCTGCCATTCACCAAAGAATCACCCTTTATTTTAAATAACCACAAGTGACTTGTTTTTATGGAAAAAGGCCAGTGACTTGATATCTTCTGCAAATTTTCCTGTTAAAAGCACACAAGAAATACTGTGGGAAGTACTGGATATCAAATAGCTGGTCCCTATTTTTATTTACAAAATGCAATGTGGAAATCATGACACTGACATGGTGTGGAAGCTCTGTGAGTAAATCAACACATGGTACGCATCAGCAATGGTGCAACCAGCCTCCAGAAAGAAAAACAAAACAGCTAAGCCGCAGGCTACTAGGTAGGACCAGGGGTGCCACAAATGATCACATTTGGGCAGGGAATAAAATTCCGAATGAACTAAACAAAAATCGCCACCCTGGATAACAAGCAACAAAAACAAGCAACAAGAACTTTCCGACTAAAAAAAAAAATCACCACCCTGAACAACAAGCAAGAACTTTCAGACATCAACAGAAGTTACCACAAGCCCAAAGGAAGAGAGCCATCTAGAGGAACTTCAAAAGAAGACAAAACTTTCTTTGGGCCATAAAACTTATCTTTGCGGCATTAGGACCTAACATACATTTCTCTAGAAAACAGAGAAAAGAGAACTCAGCTTATCAATAACCTCAAAACTGGATCTAGTTGGAAAGCCGCTGATATTTGAATAAAAATTGGAAAAATATTGCCAAAATTTTACTAAATGTTGCCCCTGCACTATTATTGACCAGCCATAGAATGAAAATGCTTGAATTTCAGTGAAATTTCAAATTCTTAAATTTGAAGGAAAAGAAAAATAATTTGGCTGTGAAAAAAAGAGTGAATTTCCCCTTCAGACCTTTTTCAGTAATCTGTCTTCAAAACATTAGCCTGTGTGCTGAAGCAGAATGTGGGTGGGTATTGTGTGAGATGTCTTTGGAATATTTTCACTTCCAAGGAGCAGAGGTGTGAGAAAAAGGAGAAGAGAAAAGGATAGGAGAATTGGTGGTACAATGCAGATGACCAGAGAACATCAAAGAGAAATTACAAAGCATTGAAGAACTCTACAGATAATAGTCTGTGCAAGATACACCAGGAATACAGCTGGTCAGACAGTGGGGACCAAAAAATCTGTGCACATTTTCACAGGTGTAAGGACTTCAGTAACAAAGTGAATTCTCCACAGGCTTGTCACTGGCCAGCAAATACTTGCAAGGAGCCCAGTTTTCAGGAGCTGAACACTCAACACCCAAATTACTAGTTACCTTTGGCACTGAACACCAGAAATATAAGAGATTACCTAGTACCGCTGAGACATAAAGCAGTATGTGAAAATGCATGCATGCTGTTCTTCAAAAACCATCCCACCTGCCAGTTCAATAACCTTTACCTTAAAGAGACATTGCACCCGCATGAAGAGCAAGTATTTCATTCATCTTAATCAAAACCTAAAAGGAAATAGTCTCATTCTGATGCCTTCTGAACTGGATAAGGCAGTTTCCTAACGTGAAAAAATAAAATGGTAGCTGTGGAGTTGGAGAGTCATATATGTTCAAAAGTTCTAAAACAAGCTTTTTATTTTTAATTCAGCTTCTTATTTTCTCCATTTCCTGAAAACTGATCAAGATTTTCTCAGCATGCACTAAGATCAAAGCAATTTACAAAAAAGAAAAAAAAAAAAAAAGCAGAATTCTACTGAACTAGCTATTTCTTATCAGTCTTGGACTGGGAAAGTAGTGATATTAAGTACCAGTAAACATGCTATTCACCAATAAGATATGAATAAGAACCATACAGACTAACTTGAGAGAGAAAACACACATTAGGCATTTTTTTGTCCCTGCCTTGAAAAAGAAACATTCTAATCAGACCTCACATTTTCTTTTTCTTGAAGTCGCTGATTTGTTTCTTTGCTTTTTACCATGTATTGATTAAACGCCTTCCTTTTGAAGCAGAAACTAGACAATCATAAAGGCAGAACATATCAAGGTTAAAACGTCGGTTTCCCAAGATGTTGTTTTCCTTCACTTATGAAATGGAGTCATTCTTAATTTGTGAGAAAAAGATTTCTGTTTATGATAGTCATTTTCTAGTGTTTTATATGCACAGCTGTGGCCATACAAGTCTTCAAGATTCGAAACCTTGAAAGTCAGATCATGGTTTTCCCTGAAAATTAGGCAAACATCACACACAACAGCTCACCTTTTACATAAGATTTTCTGCTCCTTATCCATCTTTACTTATGAATTCAGTGAGACAATTCATGTGTGTAAAGCCATGCACATGCTTAAATGTTTGCACAGTTGAGGAAAATATTAATACATTTAATACCAACACAAGAATTCTAGCCATTTACAAGTCACTAAGTGAAACCAAGATGTGTGCCTGAGACCTTTTCCTATAGTAATATTTTTCCATTTTTTTTCCTGTCGGAAAGAGATGCCGCCATTTAAACCTATTCAGTCTCACAAACTCCAACTTTCCAAAATATTTTTTCCTTCCAACTCTCAAGAATGTTTTTTCCCTTTGTAAGAGCAAACCAATAAAACCAACTTCCTTTATACCTCTGAATTCCCCTCCCATAAGAAACGCATTGCAAGAGCGGCTAACATGTAAAGGTAGCATTTATCTTATCACATTGGTATCAGCTCACTGTGACGTTGCCTTCTAGGAAGAGGAAAATATTACATGAATGTCAATATTTCAATAAGATAAAGACCTTTTTTTGTAAATGTATATCTCTGTATTCAACTCACTTCTGAAGTTCATACTTCCAGCTTGTCCTATCTTAAATAATACACATTTAATTAGTGTGTTGTTTTTTAATTTTTCTTCCCTCTCCCGCGCCATTATACTTCTCTGTGACTTTATGGCAAAGCAAGACAACTCTTCTTTCTGGGTTATTTGTTTTTTTAACATCTGGGTCTCTGCCCATCTGGCTTCTTTGAATACCCCCCCAAAATAAAAAGCATGTGAAATTTACATCCAAATTATAATGTAAGCAAGAGTGTTCAACTTAGGCGTGTAGAACAAAAATATTCACAGTGTTACAATATTTCGCAGCAGACAGAAAAACACTTTCAGAAGCTCACCGCATTCTATGATGAGTTTTTGCTTCCAAAAGAAAAGTGCGTTCCCCCATCCTGCTTTTAAGGAGAGAAAGGTTGTCAGAAACATCTCCAGAACCTGAGGGTTGGTCCATCAGTTGCTGTAAAAGGAAGACAGATCTCGTGAGCTCTCTACCGAAAGATGGGAGCGCCTCCTTTGAAAAAGGAAAAGGAATTTGGGGACATTTTCAAAAATGACTTCAGCCTTTGGGAGACTGAGACTATGCCTACAATACACCACACCACGCAGTGTGGAATACGGGGAGCTGTACCTCACCCATGTGGATTGGGAGGGCTTGAACTCAAAGGTTCCTACGTTCGCATTAACACAGTCCTCTTCAAACAGGACATGAACACAATCTAGGTCCCTCGCAGTTTGCACCTGCAGAGCCCACACAGGGCAGATACCGTGCAGCACTCTGGCTTGTGCTCCAGTTCACATCCCCAAACTGTGCCGCCAAATAGAAAAGCCCTCAGTCCCACTAGCTTCTAAATCCTCAACGCTATTCAAGCCCCAATTCCCATTGATTTCAATGGGAGCTATGCCCCTAAATACTTTTGAGGAGCTAGGCTGTAATTGCAATGTCACATCTGAAAATGGGACTTGTACGTGTGTAACCCATATGTCTAAAAAGAGCTCTCTCTTTAAGAGACCTGCTGAGGGTGGGTTACTGTTGCTGGGCAGATTAGCTACCCACAACAAGAAACTTCTGGAAGCAGGGAGTGGTAGCAATTTTTGAGCATGCTCCACAGTGTACCCTTCTGGTGTGATGTGTTGCAGTCAGTCAGATCACATGAGACCAGCAGTCTGTGCGGACAGCAGGCTAGAGCTGCTTTGAGAAGAGCCCATGTGCTCAGTTTTCAGGAGAGAAGCTGAGCCAGGAGTGAACAAGATGTTTTCTCCCTCTAATGGAGTCATCTGCAACAGATTTTGCAGACATGCATATGGGACTGAGGGCTGGTTGCAAAGGAGAAGGAAAAGCCTGCATGGAATGCTACAGAAGATTCCTGCAAAGAAAGAAGAGGACAGCTATTTCTTGCCACTCAAGCCTCTACACTGGAACAGAGACCGTAGCTGAGAGCTGGGTGAACTCCACCGGGACTTTGGGATTCTTGGGTATCTTTCCTGCGGGGTTTCTGTAGGGATTGTTCTTGGTTAATTGTATTTTGTTTTCTTAGGATAAGGTTTATTCAGTTAGTAGTTAATAAAGTTCATTGTTATGTTTGTTTTTAGTAGTATTTTAATGTGGGAGGATAACTCTGAGCAATCTTTGCTGTGAGTCCCTTACAGACTGGACACTGGGTCTCCAGCTGCTTTCTCCATAGGGATTGGGATTGATTTCTGCGAAGCACTGGAGAAGGGCAATTAAATGAATTTTAGCCCACCCGAAGGTTACACTTGCACACCACTTAGGCCCTCTTGGAAATGTTCACAACCCAGTTCTTTTCAGTGAGGCAGTTTAGATGGACTCCAGCCCTTAGATGTGCATTACGTTTTGTTGGAAGCCATCTGCCATGCTGTTTCATGACCAGCAGTTCTCCAGTGTGAAATGCACCATAAAGAACCCACACAAGGCCCAATGACCACTTCAATCCTGCTGCAGGGCTCATTTAGCCCATAGGAGTTGGTGCAGCTCTTCCTCTCTGAATGGAAGGGAAGGCTGGGAGGAGAAGACAAGCACTGAAATGTTCACATGGAAATTGAACAAAACTACCATTGCAGTAAGGCAGAAACCATCACAGCATTGTCTCATGGCGGCTGCTGACCACCCTGGCTGGGCTCTCCTATCTATGTATGGCTCTCCCAAAACTTGCCTTTGGATAGGCCTTCTCAAACTGCCCGATGGGTTACCCAGTATGAACCCCATCCAACAGCCTACGGAAGACAAACAGCATCTCAGTGGGAAGAATGAGAAGATGCAGGGCAGGAAAACTGACCTGGGAAGAAGACTAAAGGGAGTAAGATATGGCAAGAGGGTCAAGAGACAAATACGCCCTTCAGCACAACACTAGGGCTATGCCTACACTAGAAAAAGTTAGGTCGACTTTGTTAAATCGACTTAATTAGGTCGACTTTAAGTCAACCTAAGGTTGATCTTATTAAGTGGACTTAACAAAGTGGTTACCCTGAACTGGGACTTAGTAAGTCGAGCTAACTGCCCTTAAGTCGACTTAATAAAGTCGACTTAAGGGTTAATCCATGTCCACACTGTGCTTAAGTCGACCTAAGGAGTCGACTTAAGGGTTAGGTTGACCTAACCAGTGGTTCTTACTAAGGTGACTTAAGCTTTCATTAAGTCGACTTAAGGAATTTCTTAAGTCAACTTAATGAAAGCCTGGAGTGGACCTGGACTAAGTAAGGTCAACTTAAGCTTCCTTAAATTGATCTAACTTGCAAGTGTAGACATACCCTAGGAGTTCCTCTTTGGGGGTCTAAGCCAATGACCGTTGACTTGAGTGGAGAGGGGAAATGAACAGCTCCCTCTGAGGGCCCAGTTTGGAACTACACCTAATTTTATCTCTCCCTTTGAATGACTCAGTATTGTTTTACATGTGCTTCTGGAGTAGAGCCTGTCTGATACTAATATTACTCCATACTCTGTGAACAAACGTCAACATTAACTGTAGGGCCTCTCCCTTCCAGGGCCCAGTATTGTCTCTTTACGCTGGGGTGAATTTCATGTTGTTAGGAGTCCCCCAGTTCAGCTTCATAGCCAACATGGCACACTGGCTTCCCTGTCCCATCTCCAAACCACTTCTATCTGCAGTGCATGGTGGTGAAGTGTGGGTGTTCAAACTTTATTAAGTCGACTTAACAAAAGTCGACAACTTTTCTAGTGTAGACATAGCCCCTTTTCGACCTTATTAAGTCGACTTAACACTTTAAGTCGACTTAATAACGTTGATTTAGGCACTAATCTCCATCCACACTGGCTTAAGTCGACCTAATAAGCGTTAAGTCGACCTAAAACAAGGTGTTATTAAGTCAACTTAACCTTTCCTTAACTCGACTTAAGGAAATGCTCAAGTTGACTTAAGGAAAGCCCAGTGTGAATGCAGAGTAGTTTAAGTCGACTTAAGCCTCCTTAAGTCGACTTAATTTGTAAGTGTAGGTGCACCCTGAGAGTTTTTTACTTCAGTAGAATTAAAATTAGGGCGTTTATTTTACAACATGGATTAAGGAATATAAAAACTAATTGGTCCATAGAAGTTTGCAATATACACATTACTCTCTCATATGGACCTGTGAAGTTAACAGTCATGCTTAACAAAATTGTTAATGTTAAAATATATTTTTTATGCTAGCCTTCTAATTCAATTTCCAGCACTTAAAATAGTACTTGTACATGTCCATATTGGACACTGGTCAAACAATCGTCACACAACTTCATTCACATCTATCTGGCACATTTCAGAGTGAATGGATATTACATGACTCAACAATGTGGCCAATTTGATCTGGTACAGATACCCAATTTTCTTCTTTAAAACAGTGGTTCATTCCTAAAACAGGTCTGACAGCTCCACCATTTGAGTAAGTGCATTTTTAACATAGCTCTGGCTCTCCTGGGACAAGCCTATCTTTTATGTTGAATTTTTAATTAATTAATTAACTTTACATTTAATTTAGTAGCAAACTGCGTTATTACTCCATGTTCCAAGTACTTTTGTAGTTGTTCTGAGTTCAACCAGCCCGTAAATCAATACATCTAAGAGATGCCTTATACACGGGAAACCTATTGATTCAGTACAGCCTAGCCCCTATCTTTAACCTCATTTTACTTTACAGAAAGAATTATGTAAAAGCCATACGCTAGAGCAGCGGTTTTCAACCACTGTGTTGAGACACTTTACTGTGTCACCACACAGTGACAAGTGTGTCATGGAGAGCTGAGGGGATGGCTGGTTTCAGCCTGGAGGAGGTGAGCCGGTGTGTCCTGTAGAATCGTGACACACCACCACGTGTGTCACTACCCGCAAAAGGTTGAGAACCATTGCACTAGAGGGTTGGATTTCCAAAGCTCTCAACACTAGCCTATCTTTGCTCCAACTGAAGCCAGTGAGAATTTTCCTACAGTGGAAGCAAAGGCTATGTCTACACTTACAAAAGTTAGTTCAAATTAGTTAATTCGAACTAACTAATTCAAACTAATTTTAGTTAGTTCGAATTAACTTAACTAACTTAATTTGAACTAGCATGGCCCCACTAGAATGCTAGTTCGAACTAAGCAAGTGCCATGTATGGCACTTGCTTAGTTCGAATTAGTCAGTTGCATTGAGCTCAATGTGCCGGTTATTTCGAACTAAGCAGTTAGTTCGAACTAATATGGCCACATTGACTTAATTCAAACTAACTAGTTCGAATTAATGGTTAGTTCAAAGTAAAACGAGGTTTTACTAATTCAAACTAACTTTTCCTTAATTCGACTTAAGGAACTGCTTACGTCGAATTAAGGAAACTCAAGTGTAAACACAATAAATTAAGTCAACTTAAGCCTGCTTAAATCGACTTAATTTACAAGTGTAGACGCACCCAAAGTTAGGCCACTGTTGAGTACTTTTGAAAACCCGTCCACTAGCTCTATGGAAGTTAACAGAGGTAGGCTGATTTTGCCAGCTGGGATTCTAGACCCGCCTCCTCCAAGGCTGGGAAATGCAGAATTAAGGCCAACATTGTGCCTTTAAATACTGTTGTGTGCTGTTGTGCCTTCTGTCACACAAAATTGTAACAGCTATGGTCCTCAAAGACTTTTAAGCCTTCACTTCAGAATTTCGCAGCTTTGCTCAATTTGTCACCCAAGATTAATGTTATTTCAGTACAGGTGTTTCATATTAGGATTAGAGAAAAGTGGGGAAACAAATCAGATCTTCTCCTACACTTAAGGAATCCTGGCAATGGCCATATTTGGCCTGACAGGAAAACTGCATCTTCGGAGGAGACCTCTGGTACAGATAGCTCTCCTCTTTCTACAGGAGGGTACATCTTCAGTGCTATATACCAGCATAGTTTTATCATTTGAAGTTGGAGCAGGGCAGGGAATGGGTGAAATTCAGAATCCAAGCTTTATCAGGATTAACATGTCTAGTTTGGCTTCCACCTCTAGGATGGGCCAAACCCATCTTGGAACACTGCTGTTCAGAATCCATATCCAGAATCGAACCTTGTAGTTTGGATCCATCTCTAGTTTAAAATCCGGATTCGGCAAGGTACTTAAGCTCAACTTAAGCCTAACTTTAAGCATGAGTAGTCTCAATAGGTTTGACGTTGGCATGTGCTTCATTACCTTCTGAACAGGGGACTAAAGGTGGCCTAGCAAAATCCCTGATAGGGTGCCATCTGTATTTGGCTGGCACAAGCTTCCCAGGTCATAGGCTAAGATCAAGTTTCTATTTACAAAGGAAAACCTCTTGTTGATTACAAAAGTCACAAGAGCAGGTCTTTAAAATGTTGAACGACCTCTCTGATACTCTACCTTACACTGAGGAAAAAAATCACATTAAAAGGGTAACAGAACTCCTAAAATGTATTGAAGAAAGTAAATTCTACCAGCATATTACAATCATTGTAAGTTACAAACCTTTTATAATGTCCTTCTGTACCTGTAACTCTCAGTGGCTTCAGTGGAAGTTCTGCATGGGATAAGATCTATAAAAGACTGATAGAAATGGTGGACTGCAAGAGACCTTGAGAAGTCATCTTCAGGCCCACCTCCTTGCGCTGAGGCAGGACCAGGTGTTTGTCCGACCGGTTCTTAAAAACCTCCCATGACAGGGATTCCACAGCCCCAGAACTTAACTATCCCTGTAGTTACAATGTTTTTTTTTTTTTCCTAATATCTAATCAAAATCTCCCTTGCTTTAGGTTAACCCCCATTACTTCTTGTCCTGCCTTCTGTACCTGTACCTTCTGGACATTCCTTTTTATAACTGCCCATACCATATTTGAAGACTATTATCAGGAAAGAACCCTCACCAGAGTCTTCTTTTCTGAAGACTAAACATGCCTGTTTTTTCTAGCCTTTCCTCATAGGTCAGGTTTTCTAAACCTTTTATCATTTTTCGTTGGTTTCTTTTGGTCTCTCTCCAATTTTTCCACATAGTAGTTAGAATGTGGATCCCCAAACTGGAGAGTGTTCTCCAGCTGAGACCTCACCAATGCTGACTAGAGTGGGACAGTTACCTCCTGTGTCTTATATATGTCCCTTGTCTTGTATACGACATTCATATACCCTAGAATATTAACGTTTCTTACAATTGCATCACAATGTAGACACATATTCAGTTTGTGATGCACTAGACCACCTAGATCCTCAGATTCTGTGTATTGTCACTGAAAAATAAAATCCATCTCCAAGGACAATATCACATCCTGCTTTTTTTTTTGGTCCCCCTCCCCTTCCCCTTCTTCCCCCCTCCTCCACCCCCACAAATCATCAGCTGTCAAATTCTTCCAAAATGGAAAAGAACATTGACAGGTAAATTCATCCCGGGTGTAGCTCTACAGAAGCCAAGGATCAGTATCAATAAATCAGTGCTCAGTCAGAAAAGCAATTGCACGGTTGTTTTTATCTGCTATTATCTATGAGTTTAATTTGACTACAAAGAGTAACTAAATTTTTAATGATAGCCACATTCCCTACCAAGCCAGTCTGTCTTTTGACCTTCAGAAATTGAAAACAAATGAATAATTGAAAACAAAATCTTCGATCATCCAACTTTAGGCCTTTTTTGAAGCTCAGCTAACAGACCTCAATATAATCTTCATTTTTCCAAATGGGGGGAGTCATAATTCTATTAATTCACATTTTTATGAAGTATTTAACCTATTTGCCTTAAAATTTACAAAAATATGTTAATCTGTTAACATCCACATTCCATTTCCCCATTTAAAGTATGGCAAAAACATAGGACCTTGAAGGACAAATTCTGCTGTTACTCGCACCTATATAAATATGGATTATGTCAACGAAATTACTCCATATTTTCATGGAGTAAATGAGATCAGATTTTGCCCTTATGGATGTGGACTTCATTTGAGATATTCTTGAATTACTCAAAAATATGTATATTATTTAATGGATTTTATTCAAGAATGATCTACTATCACAGGAAGCTAATTTTCCATACATGATAGAGAGAGAAATTTGATGTGTATGAATCTGGTCATCTTTGTACTACATTCAAGTTAGCTCATCCTTCCCAAAGAACATGTTAGATTGCTCTTTATCAATGCCATTAACAGTAGTCTTCAGTTTATAGATTTCCTTCTGCAAGTGTCAAAGTGCAAGTGCAAGTGCAATGTGACAAACCACACCATAAATTACAAAATAAAATCCACAAGTACCATAATTTAGAAGGCAGTATGCCAAATCCTGATAGACTTATGTAAATAGTTTCATTGACTTAAAAACAGGACTAAGCTTGTGAATATGGCAAGCAAGATTTGGCATAACCAAGGAAAAAAATGAAAATGGGTGTAGTCAGACCAAGACAGATCTGAGATAATTCTGTAGAAGTGAGGCTACATGCAGGCAAATGTGACATATCTGCTTGCCATGGCTGGCAAAAGAGGTGGTAAAAGAGTCAAATCAGAACCTGAAGGTATCAAGTTGAGGTCAAGGTGCATCAAGAGCCCAGAGTGTATCTCCAGTGAAAACCAAGTTTGGGTTTTTTTAACAATATCTGAAATCTCTGTATTCCCTTCAGCATTTTCTCCATCTTTTTTCTTTTATTATTATTTCATTTTATGTTCCAGTTATTGAGACCAGAATACAGACTGAAGAAAGGTTGGAATAATGCTTCTGTAGTGCCATGGCAGGGACAGGGAGTGTATTTGCACCACTACCCTCTCCTTGATGAAATCAGAACTGCTCAGTCATGTGTCAGGCCCTGCATAAGTTCCAGAGGGGTAGCCGTGTTAGTCTAGTTCAGCAAAACAAACAAGGAGTCCTCTGGCACTTTTAAAGACTAACAAATTTATTTATCGCATGAGCTTTCGTGGGAGAAAATCCCAGTTCGTCAGACGCTTGAACTTACACTTCTCTGCATTTATTTTCCTCCCATTCTGTAAGTTCTCCATCTTCAAGCATCTGACAAAGTGGGATTTTCTCCCATGAAAGTTCATGCAATAAATAAATTTGTCAGTCTTGAAGAGTGCCACAGGCCTGCTTGTTTGTTTAGGCCCTGCATAGTTAGCCTGAATTGGCTCAAGTTAGAGGGACCTGTGCTTTTTTCTCAGAGTTCTGTTTTCACGGGCATCATGAACTTCCAGTTGGCCATGGAGTGTTGCACAATGGCAACCGTGAAGCCACATCACACTGTGCGGTCTTTCTATTCCTGCAGTACTTATGATCTGACCTTAGAGGCCTTACTGGGGCTTATGCTTCCACCAAGTTCAACAGGCGTTGTGCCTGAATAAGGAGTGCAGATCTCCCAGACAGGTCATATGGCACAGCCTATTGATTTCGTTGATGTAACAACAGATTGCATGCACATTTTTACATAGCCAATAAAATGGTTGAGCAAGCAAAGCCTACATTATTCAAGACAGCTCTCAATATTCTGTTGACTTTCCAAAGACTCCATTGGTTGCCATCATGTCTTTCTGAAGATCTATGGAAAGACTGCATTTAGCAAGATGCATCAGAATTTGGCTATGACATGACCTGTATAACGTGCAAACATAACTGTCCCAAACCTTTTCATTTCATCCCCCACACCGGTGAACAATGACAGCTCTATTTGAACAAGATTTGCAAGAACTCACCATGCTCATATATTTCAAAAGAAATCAATAAAACAAAACTCTCTCTTCATTTTGGATCTGATTTTTGTCCAAGATGAATGGCAGAATGATTTAGCCACACCAATTTCCATCTGCTTCGCAGCTGCTGCTGAGAGAGGTTGTGGAACGTTTTCTAGTGGCAGGGCTGTGCTGGTGCTAAATATTGAGCACTGTGGCTCGCACTGCAGTCCGTTTGTGAGGGTGCTTTAAAAGAAGCCCCTGAGAGTTCTTTACTTTGAAGAGAAAACATTCTCTGAATTCCCTCCGTGGGTTTTTGCCTTGTTTTGGAAGATTGGGGGAAGGGGAATAGATTGTCTATCATTCCTGTTACTTGAGACAAGAACCTCTGTTGCTGATCTCTAATCAAAACACAAAAAGGAGAGTGGCTGTGGGGTGCTTTGAGAAGAGATTTTACCTTTAACATGAACCTGTAACTGGTCCCAGTTTAGGGTAACAAGGCAGGAGACCAGACCATTAATTAAAAGTATATGCACATACTTAACCTGAGTGGTACTGCTTTTGCAGATAGACTGGATTGTTCAATCTGAACACGCCTAAACTTGTAGTTGCTAGCCTGCCTGCAGCATTTTGCTATCTCTGCACCACGTGGGGTAAATAGTTACGTCCACTCACCTACACAGGCCCCATCATTGCCAAGGCTGTCCTTTGCCTTAAAAGCCCTTCTAGAATGATTCGGTAACATGTGGTCTTGTTAAAAGGCGTGCCCCTTTCTATCGTTTTCTGGCTGGCAGACAAATAACATTAGTCTGGAGTCAAAGGCATTTAAAAAAGCACATATTGTTGTGCTTTGTGCTGATTTCTTTTCCTGAATCATTTTGGAAGTCAAATGTGCATGGATTGTGACATAATACAATACACAGAAAATAAGACTAAGTATTAATAGATGGAAGTATTGTATATTAATTGCATTAATGTATTAATTTCATTTCCATTGCCCCATTTAGAAATGAATACACAGGGGGAAATAATGCATGATGATTGATGGCCAGTTTTCATTTCCCAAAGTGACACATAATATAAATGATGAATAACAACAATATTATGTTAAGTATAATTTTATACTGTCCTATAACTATTTTCACTCAGAAAAGGTCAACTTCCCGAAGTAGCCGATGTCACAGAATGATGCATTCTGGAACGTCTTTAGCAAAGTAGATTTGGAGAGGCAGGTGGGGAAAGAATTAACACTGAGATTTTCCTTCTTGTTTAGTTTAGCTTTACTCATATTTTTACTCAGTGTTTTAGTCATTTTGCACCATTCGTCATTTTTACTGCTTCATGGTTGTATTTACTGAAACGTAGTATACATTTTTAAAGACTTCAAGGATAAAAACTGATCTATGGCATAACAGAACAGAAAGGAAGTAAATAATTGAAAAATCAGTTTACAAGCATGAAATATTTTCCCCTGCTTTTCTCTCTAAATGGAGCAATGGAAATGAAGTTAACATACAATTTTTTTAAAAAACCCCATAGACACACATGTGCATGCAAGACCAGCCCTAGAAGGAAATGCCAGATAAAGGATATGGACACTCATTTGCCTTCACAGTTAATGGGGATTGAGTATCTAAGTCCCTTCAAGCATCTTGAAAACCTCAGCCTAAAAAAACGTATTCCTGTGTTCAGTAGCCCACGCAGTAGTCTCAGTGGGGCATCCAGCACATATTTCTGTCCTAACTCAGTTTTCATTTTAACTTTTGCAGTTTACCTTTAAATAATCAATCTTCTAAATATTAATTGGGCTTCTCAGATGTCTGCTATCATAAAAGGCTCCAGGCTCTGCCAAGAATGAGATTACAATGATGATTAATATTTATCATTATCTGCCTCTCTCTCTTTACAAATTGTTTTAAAAACAGCAAGCCTCATAAAGGCCCTGTCTGCTGTACATCTGTTAATAATATATATGCATCAATGGGTAAAAAAAAGCAAGTCCTATTTTAGAAACTGCACACGGAATGCAGCCACCGGAATAGTCATTTTTCACTCTCATCATTTTAGTGGGAAATGGGTCCCCACTTTATTATAATTTGAAGAAACTGTGAGGGCTTTATTTTGAACTCAGACACCAGGGGCCAAAATGCCTCCTGCCAGGCTCAGGGTTGCAGTCTCATTTGGATAAAGTTTTGCAAAACCACGTATCGCTATTAAAAACACACAAAACGGGCAACAGGCAGTAATGTTTCCCATATGTTGTGCATTTAGCAGTAATCACAGCTTGATCTGCACTACAAATTATAGGGCAGATCTGGCCAGCTGCTGAGGGCCCTCAGCTTTCATTGACTTGAACAGCGAGTCGGCTGAGGGTGCTCAACCCCTCACACCATCAGGTCCTGTCACAAAGCTGACGACTAACTTCTGTAGATGTCTGATCCTGCTCCTGCCAACAGCAGTGAGGCAGGATCAAACCTGAGACCGGTCCTTTGACTTCACCAGGAATTGGATCAGACCCTAAAAGACTTTAAGATAACCTATTTTTTTAAGCAGGTATATAAAGTTACTGGGGGAATAATGCATGTAACGCTGGTTGTTCTAGCACAGCAGAGTAAACAACACCTCGATACTGTATGCTGGACCCAAGTTTAGCTTGAATAGTTTTGCTTGCACTCATTAGGTCTGCTACGCATTCACTGTGCTTTATCTTGATTGAATAAAGCATTAATGAGATAATCAAAACGAATGCCTCTCTTTGGCTGTCCCATAAGCATGTCTGGAATTACATAACTAGTTTGAAGCGACTGCTGGAAAATGAGACTGGTGTAAAACTATAAAGATGGTGCCATCTGGCTTATATGTAGCTTCATGATCAATCAACCTCAAATTAGAAACAGAAATTATTATTAAAGTTGAAATTAAGTGCAGATACCAAAAGTGAATATTTGCTTACAACATTTAGGTGAGTTTTGTGCAATGAAATGCCAAAAGCTACATGTGGTTGTTTTTCAAAAGATCCCTTGATTAGACAGAACATGGAGAGGGGAGGAACCAAACCTATGTCACCAAAGAACCGCAGGAAGCTACGTCTGTGCATGGCCACTCCGCCTCAGTTTCCCCATCTGTAAAATGGGGTTAGTAGCACCAACCAACTCAGAGAGGTTTTTTGGAGGATTCTTGAATATTTGGCAGGTACTTTTATGTTCATGGCATACACACAGAGAAGTTAGATGAAAATGTAAAATAATCCTGCTGGAAGGTCGCAAGATAACACTATTTTATTTCACAGCATTTAGACTGATCACTCACAAGAATCCAACACCAGAGAGAGACAGCAGATTCCTCCCCAAAACAGAGGCATAACTCAGTCCACCTTTCTGTAGGCTGGCCCTTTCCAGGCTGATTGCAGCTAGCCCCAATTACACACTTCCCTGCAGAGCCTCCAAGCACGGCCAAGAAAACCCCTGAAACTCTAAAGCAATAGTTCACAATTCTAACTCAGTTTTCATTACACAGTTCTGAGATGCTCAGATGGAAAGCTCTCCATAAATGCAGAGCATATCTCCAAATTCTAAAAGAGCTATATCGGATGCTTACAACCTCAATGGGCCAAGTTGCATTCTCCTGCAGGAAAACCCATTCGATGGATGTAAGTGAAAGGAAAATACCACACTTTCCCCCCAAATTATTCTATTGCCTGCTTGGGGTTTGCCCTGAGGACCAGAACACTATATTTTATTTATAGTATGTTTCGATGTGCAAGGAAAAAATAAAATCACATAACAGATTTTCCAGGAAATCTTCATTTCATTAGATCCACCGCATCTCTAAACACCCTTCTCCACAAAATCCTCCTCACATACTAATTCCACTCTCTTTTTGTCTCCATTACATGCTTGGTGCAGTTCCTCACTCTAAAAAAACAAGGTTACGCACCACTTGGAACACAGTGCAGAGTCTGTGAGTAGTTCATTGAATTCTGTAGCCGTCAGTTGTAGTTTGGGGTATGCAGAGAATTCTGGACTGGAGTGGAAGTATCCCCACAAAATTGTAAAAACAATTTACAGAATGCAGGGGCCTAAACTTAGACGCTTCCCTCTTATGTAGCACAATAGGAGTTATGCACATTGGGTCTGGGTACACAGCAACGTAAAACCCACAGCTGACTCAGGCCTATGAGGTGGGAAGGTCCCAGAGCTCAATCTCCAACCTAAGGTTGGACCTCTACACCATAATGAAACAGCCCCGCAGCCTAGACTCTGCAAGCCTGAGTCAGCTGGCATAGCCTAGTTGCTGTTTAGACACAACCGGAGAAAGTTTTCAAGGTCAGGCACCAGGTGAAAACAGCTAAACCAAGACACAAGTCAAAGTCAAGACACAAACCTGCCAAAACGAGGGAATGGACACATAAATCAGGAATATATCATCTGTAGCCTTATTCCAGATGATGTCATGAAATTCTCTTGAACTGAGGAGACTTCTCTCAGGGAGGGAATGCCAGTTAGTAGTAAGAGAAAGGTAATGTTAATGGGGGATTCAGTTATTAGAAATAGAGAGAGCTGGGCCTGTGATAACTGAAGAACCACATGGTGAATTGCCTGCTGGATGTGAAGGTTGCTGATCTCTCGAGACATCATAGAATCATAGAATCATAGGGCTGGAAGGGACCTCATGAGGTCATCTAGTCCAGTCCCCTGCTAAAAGCAAGACCATTCCCACTAAACCATCCCAGCCAGGGTTTTGTCTGACCGAACCTTAAATATCTCCAAAGATGGAGATTCCACCACCTCCCTAGGTAGCCCATTCCAATGCTTCACCACCCTCCTAGTGAGAAAGTTTTTCCTAATATCCAACCTCAACCTCCCCAGCTGTAATTTGAAACCATTGCTCCTTGTTCTGTCCTCTGTTACCATTGAGAACAGCCTAGCTCCCTCCTCTTTGGAGCACCCCTTCAAGTAGTTGAAGGTTACTATCAAATCCCCCCTCAGTCTTCTCTTCTGTAGACTAAATAAGCCTAGTTCCTTCAATCTCTCCTTGTAAGTCATGTGTCCCAGCTCCCTAATAATTTTTGTTGCCCTCCGCTGGACTCTTTCTAATTTGTCCACATCCTTTCTGTAGTGGGGAGCCCAAAACTGGACACAGTATTCCAGATGCGGCCTGACCAGTGTCGAATAGAGGGGAATTATCACATCCCTCGATCTGCTGGCAACACTCCTACTGATGCAGCCCAATATGCCATTGGCCTTTTTGGCAACAAGGGCACACTGTTGGCTCATATCCAGTTTCCCATCCACCATAACCCCCAGGTCCTTTTCTACAGTGCTGCTACTTCACCGATCAGTCCCCATATACTACCGACCATCTGACCAAGGGATTGTGAATGTGAAATGCTCTGGAGAGTAGAGAAGCTATAAAAATAGAAAACTCAATGATAATGGGAGATTTCAACTATCCTAGTAACGACTGCATATTTGTCATCTCAGGAGGGGTTGCAGAGATAACATTTCTAGACACCATTTATGACTGCTTCTTGGAGCAGCTAGCCCTAAACCCCACAAGGGAAGAGGCAATTCTTGATTTAATCCTAGATGATGCACAAGATCTGGTCCTAGGGGTGAATATAGTTGAACTTCTCAGTAATAGCCATCACAATATAATTAAATTTAACATCCTTGGCGGGGGGTAATACCAAAGAAGCCCACCACAATAACCTTCAACTTCAGAAAGGGAAATGACACAAAAATTAGGAAGCTAACAGAACAGAAATTAAAAGGAACCGTCACAAAAATGAAATGGCTAAGGGCTGCACGGAGACTGTTTAAAAAATATTGTAATAGACGCTCAACATAAATGTATACTCCAAACGGAAAAAATAGTAAGACCACCAAAAAAAAATGCCATCATGGCTAAACAACAGAGAAAAAAGATCATTCAAGGCACAAGGGCATCCTTTAAAAATTGGAATTCACATCCTCTTGAGACGAATAGAAAGGAGCATAAACTCTGATAAGTCAAGTATAATAAGGCAGTCTAGAGAAAGAATTTGAAGAGCAACCAGCAAAAGCCTCAAAAAAATATTTTAAGTACATCAGAAGCAGGAGGCTTGCCAAACAACCAGCAGGATCACTGGACGATCGAATCACTAAAGGAGCACTTGAGGAAGACAGCGCCACTGCAGAAAAGCTAAATGAATTCTCTGCAGACGTCTTCACTGAAGAAGATATGAGGGAGATTCTCACCCTTGAGCCATTCTTTTAGGTGACAAATGTGAGGAACTGTCCCAGATTGAGGTATCAGTAGAGGAGGTTTTGGAACAAACCAATAAACTAAACAGTAGTAAGTCATGAGGACCATATGTTAGCCATCCAAGAGTTCTGAAGGAACTCAGATATGAAATTGCAGAATTACTAACTGTGGTATATAACCTATCACTTAAATCAGCCTCTATACCAGATGAATGGAGGACAGCTAATGTAACATCGATATTTTTAAAAGAGTCCACAGGCGGATCCTGGCAATTACAAGCTGGTAATCATAGAATCATAGAAGATCAGGGTTGGAAGGGATTTCAGGAGGTCATCTAGTCCAACCCCATGCTCAAAGCAGGACCAACCCCAGCTAAATCATCCCAGCCTGGGCCTTGTCAAGCCAGGCCTTAAAAACCTTTAAGGATGGAAATTCCATCACCTCCCTAGGTAATCTATTGCCTTGCTTCACCACCCTCTTAGTGAAAGTTTTTCCTAATATCCAACCTAGACTGCAACTTGAGACAATTGCTTCTAGTTCTGTCATCTGCCACCAATAAAAACAGCCTACCTCCATCATCTTTGGAACGTCACGTCAGGTAGTTGAAGACTGCTATCAAATCCCCATCAACTTTTCTCTTCTACAGACTAAACAAGCCTAGTTCCCTCATCCTGTCTTCATAAGTCATGTGCTCTAGCCCCCTAATTGTTTGTGTTGCCCTCTTCTGGACTCTTTATAATTTGACCACATTCTTCCTGTAGTAGGGGGCCCAAAACTGGACATGCTACTCCAGATACAGTCTCACAAGTGGTGAATAAAGGGAA
The DNA here is from genome assembly GCA_007922175.1 of Pelusios castaneus. Taxonomy (NCBI): domain Eukaryota; kingdom Metazoa; phylum Chordata; order Testudines; family Pelomedusidae; genus Pelusios; species Pelusios castaneus. Next base: position 22,358,845 of record ML685770.1, read on the forward strand.
ATAATCACCTTCCTTGATCTGCTGGCAACACTCGTACTAATGCAGCCCAACATGCCAATATGCAAGATTAATTTCAGTACCAGGCAAATCAGGAACCATTAAAATGCTCAGTCAAACTGAAAAATGTAAAGATAAATGTAGAGCAGCAACATACATTTGTGACTTATGCCTTTAGAAAAAAGAAATAGGTACCTAATATTTATTCTGGGGAAAATGCCATTTTGGGCGATCAGTGAGTTACCACTTTTTGTGCGCTGCTGAAAAGAGAATTTTATACATCGTACAGAGTTTGCAAGCAGCGTACATGACACATTTTAGTATCACAATAGGCAAGAAATTTCACATGTTCTGAACACTGGCAGCATCTTGATTTCCAGAGGCAGTCTGAGAAAACATTTGAAGAATTAATATAATTAAGATCTGATAATAAAAATGTATCAAGTATCTTGCTGTGCAGACAAAGATTATTATTTTCTTTGGTAATACTTTATACAACAGTGAAAATTTCTCTTTCAGGTAAGTGGTGGAATAATTAGGGTGACCAGATATCCTGATTTTATTGGGATATTTGGGGCTTTGTCTTATATAGACGCCTATACCTCCCCCCCACCCCCACCACACCTGACCTGATTTTTTCACACTTGCTAACTGAGCAGCCTAAGAATAACTGAAGTAAAAACATATGAGTTTAGATTATGTTGTAGTTATGGATTTTGAACGAAATACTTCCCTTAGTTTTAACCCTGTTATTGCTCAAGTGAAGTCACCCTCCAAATGGAAGGGGTCTGGTCTGATCAAGTGCCCAGGGAAGTCAATAGGAATCTATCCATTGACTTGAACACACATTGGATATGTCCCTAATGGAAAGCGAGGAAATGGCCATTATCTGAAAAAGATTTCATGAGGGTGAAGAAAAAGGAATACAAGAAGAAGAAACAGCCAGGATCTCCATCGCTCCAGCATTTATGTATGGGGGTAAAATGTATTTATTCCTTTAGCTAGTTTGTAAGTTTATTTAATTTTACCATAAGCTCCTGCATTGCACTGAAAGGGAGAAGAATGTTAGAAGCTGACTGTTTATTACAAACTGGTTACAGCGTGTATTTTCATTGGACTACAGTTGCAGATTGTGTCCCCCACCGGCCCCTCAGCTGGGAAAAGCCTGAGGGGCACAAGCACAAAGGGGATTTCCGTGACGTTACCACACTAATAAACACCGCCCCTTTCAGTCAGGGTGGTACAGCCTAGTGGCCAGAGAGTCACTATGCAAGCCCCGGGGTCAGGGCACTACAGCCTAGTTGCGGGGGGGAACGGTGCCCGGGTAGGGGGGCTCAGGCCCTCCCGCTCCACTGAGCCCCAGCCCAGGGCACGATGGGTGCCGGGATTATGGCACCCGGCCAGTGGGGATCCAGACGGAAACACGCTGGCGCCTGGCCACTCCACCCCACGCCCCACAACCCGGGCCCCTGGGCTGCTTCCTACCTGGACGGAGAGCGATCCCCCAGTATGGTCTCAATCTGGGCCTCCTCATCTCCAACGGGGCCTGTTAGCCGCTCCTCTGGGGAACTCTGGAGTCCACAAGCTGCAGTCCGTGTCTGCAGGTTAGCCTCAGGGCGACCATCACAATATGGCTGCTCCAGGTAGCTCCTTGTAGAGTTTCCCTTTCCCGCTGCCTGGGGCTGGTAACACTCCTGGGTAGGAGCTTCCAGCGCAGAACCTCCCTCCTCGCTGGTCAGCCCAGACTGAGCTGAGCCGCTCCCATTTATACTGGGGCAGCAGTCTGAGCATGCCCAGCAGGGCTTAAGGGGCGGGGCTCCCGCTGGGCTTCTTTAGTGCGGGGTAGGCTCTTTCCATCACAGCTACCATTAAGGTCAGAAGCTGCCAGGATACAGTATCTCTTTTGTCTTGGCCAAATCAAGCATCAGGGTAAGTAGGCACATCATAGTGACTTCAGTGGAGTTATTCTCTGTCATACTGGGGCTGAGTGAAGTCCCATGAGGAAAAAATCTGATTCAAGTTGAGATCAAGTAGTTTTTATCACATACTGAAGGAAGATCTAACAGAAAGACAAGAATCCAGAATTAATGCTTTGGGGGCAGGGTAGTTTCTTCCACTCTTCCTCCTCCTGCGCTCCCCTCCTCTCTGGTCCAGCACAGGTGTTAAAATACTAAGCTGCAAATCGGGGGGAGAGGGATTTTAACTGAAAATATTTCAAAGGTGTGCAATCCTGAATGGAAAACTCAAGGGGTGAAAAAAAGGCCAAAAAGGTCACTGGTGTAACCGAAAAGACTGTGTGACAGATTTCTTTTTCCATCAGAAGTTGACAGGTGAACTGTGCACATCACATTTGACAGCTACAAAGAGGTGACAGAATGTCAGGAATGTGCATCACGCTTCACATTAGCCATCTCTCACTCCATCACAACCACCAGCATTTGTCTAGGTAAGTCTTTTCTGTTCAAATAGGGGCAAAAATAAATAAATAAGGAGTAAAACAAAGTAACCAAGGGGGCCAGAGAAAATATATTCAGAACATTATGAAATATGTCTAGAAGATAGGGAATGTTTCCTTGGCTGTGTTTGGACTATAAACAAAAAAAAAAAAAAAAAAATCACACCTGCACTGGGAATCCTGCCTAAGAAATTCCAGCCAACTATTGGAAACAAATACATTTTCATACTTTTCTAACCCCAAGGCATTTTAGAATATATCGCCAAGACAAAGTCAAAACACAGGGAAAAGGGCAAACGCAGAGCAGTCATAAACCAAATCCTGCTTGCCTTACACATGTGAATAGTGACAGTGGGTCAAACTGAGGGGTTCTTACTTGAACATGTCTAGAAAAGATTGTGCAAATGAAGTAAAAACAGTTTAGTAGGAAGGACAATAAAATACATCCTTTTGACTTGATTTGTAAGATTTTTATAAGGCATGCCATTTGTTCCTTTGTAGAGGATGAATAGAACTTGTGCTGGTCACTTAAACTCTCATATTAGTCTTCTGTGGGATTTAAACCTTCAACTGGACCCTCTGCACAGTGATGTTTGCAAGGTGAGTGAGATTTGGCCCATTGACAAACCTGTGATTTACTGAATGAAGGGGGAACAACAGCTAGTTTGCAAAGCCCACCTGGCTATCATCCTCAATGTACTTCATTTTATTGCACATTGCTGAGAAGATATTCCCCGGGAAAATTTCTCCAAGAGGAAATGGAACAGCTCTTTGATTTCACTTAGCGAACCATCTGTGAGTGAAATAGCAATACTGTTCCCTCATAAAAGATAAAACCGGGCAGAAATTTAAAAAGTCATGGAAGTTAGTTGTCTACGGAAGATTACTGTTCACTTTCTTCAGTGAAGTTTGACAGTAGCTTAGTAACGCGGTGAAACCAAAATATTGATTGGGTTTCTAACCTTGCAAAGTCTGCTTACTGCATAGAGACAGTTTGTATCAACAAACAGCTCAGCCCCTGGCTGCGGCTCTATGTTTAGTTACGTGCATCTTGCTGCAAAGAAACAGAAAGGTAATTACTTAGATATTTATAGAATGATTTTAAACATGATGCTCAGCAAACAACCCATTTGTCCTCTGCAGTTATTCACAAATGATTGGACGGTATTTTTAAATTCCAGCTCTCACGAATGCATGGCTGGATTTGTGACGGTTGTATCTGCCAAGTAGTAGCCAGACACCAGAGCAGACAGAGACAATTAGCCAGGTCTCTCATCGCGTACTTGGACGTTCTGTGTGGCCCTGTACTTCACAGCTGTTCATATTTGAACCAGGATCCATGTGGTGTATAGGATACAACACTAAGTGGCTGGTCAAAATGGAGCTGATCAAACCACTAAGAACTGGGCTAAGCCACAAGTTGCTCTTTATAGTTGCTACATTTTCTTCCTCTTTTGGGAAATGCACCGGGGGAGCCTACCTTGTCCTGATTGCCAGCTCTCTTGCTTGCCAATTGGTGGTCAGACATCAGAACAGACTCAGCCAATTAGCAATGTTCCTATCCAGTGGCTAAGTGTGTGTCTCCTGCTGAGATTTGAATGGGATCCTTGTAAAGCCATCAAGCTCTGGCAGGTAAAAGCCAAAAGGAAAGTGACTTCTGGCTCAACCAGAAAGCAGAGTTACGTGAAGTTCATCTTAACTAGGCACGACTCTTTGCATATTTAACAGTCGATTGTTGGGTTTTGTAAACGTTTGTGGTCAACAGCTGTGCAGGTGGCCCGGCATTCCTTCTAGCAGAATGGCCAGACTTCATACCAGAACTGGCAGGCTAGGCCGATGGGTGGAAACAACCTAGTAAGATGTGTGACTGGCCAGACTCTTTTGGAGTCCTTGTTTATAGATTCATGGAATTTAAGGCCAAAAGGGATTTCTGTGATCCTCTAGTGTGACTTCCTGCATAAGACAGGGAATTGGACACCCCTGAATTAATTCACACCTTCAAGTCCAATAGTTGTGGTTGAACAAGAGCATATTTTTCTGTAACAAAAGGAGGTCCAAAAGCTGCTTAAAATAGTTTCTCAGAACACTTAGGTACTTTAAAGCCGAAACCCCATTTCCTTCAGCGATTGAAGGAATTAGGAGTTTAAGTCCAACTGATTTTCCATGAGATTTAGGCTCCACAGTCACTGTTGAAAATGGACCTTAGAGGGCCTAAGAAGTCACCACCTGCCCTTGCCTGAGCCTCCTCAAAACCACCAGCCTCTGGCAGTGAAAGCGCTTCCATCCAGGCCCCGCTCTCTCTGCACAGACAGTGATTTTCACACACCAGCCCTTGTGGTCCTTGGAGTGTTCCCTGTAATGTCCAACCCTCATCCACTGAACACTCCCAGAATTAGCAGGCTGGCTGTTCCCAAAGGATTAGGACACACCAGCATAGATTCAGCTTCGCTTCACCACTTGGCTGACCCCCACCACAGTTGGCTGCATTTGGAGTGAAAACAATAAGAAGTTTGCAATCAAACTATAGAGATTCCGATGACAGTGAATAGGAATATGGGTAGCATATGGTTACATGGAAAACAAAATCGCAGTATGCTTTCTAAAGTCGAAATTTAACTACCGGTAACCAGTTATCTTCTTGTCTATAGAAGTTTCTCTCACCTAAAAAGTTCTCTTTAGCATTTTCAGCAAAGCCTGGTTGAAATCTCACATGCATGAAGCAAAAGTGCATTCCGTTTACTTCCAAGGTGAGAGAAGTTACTGTGTTTTCTTCGTCCCCCATAGAGCAGCACAATCCATTGATGTACACCTCACCTCATATCTCCCCCTGCTGTTTGTGTCTTCTTATTACTTTTCTCTCTTTGCAGTTTTTTGCACTTCATTGGCATTCGGTTCAGAGCAGTCAAGCAAGGAGACCAAATCACTGTGAACCAGACAACACTGAATTTACATGTAAACTGCCGGATAAACATGTCTTGTCTGACTGAAAACATGTTTTTCACATTTGTTGGAGACCATTCCCTGAAGAATATAATTTTCCGTGTCCATACATAACTCCTTACCCAACATCCATACAGTTGTTTTGCAATGATATCGATAACCAGTATGACATGACCTTTTATTTGATACTTCACATGACATTGCTTGGGAGAACTAACGTATATGTGCCAGACCCACAAGATCCCTGTAACCTTTCTGCATCCCCTTGCAAGTTGACATGAAGAGGATCCTGGGTCGCAGCATTAAATACAGAATATCCGTAGCTGGGATGTACTTAACATTCAGAATTGTCTGTTGTTGGGTTTGTTTCCCGATGATAATTCTCACACCTGTTCTTCCCAAGGGTAGATTTGGTTCCTCAACTAGAGCCAAACTTTCCCAGGGAAGAGGATGATTAAAACTCACCCACAGGTAGTGAGTTTCAGCCTGCTGATTCAGTCCTTCCTACACTGGCATGTTTCACAGCTGGCATGCCACTCCACACGGTTGGTGGCGATAAAAGAACTTGGAGAGAGATGGCAATGTCGGAATAACATCCACACAGAACTTAAACCTGTGTCAGAAACACCCTGCCACAAATGCACCCGGGGAGACACCACAGCAGGTCACACCTGCTCTTTCAGCCTCCAGAGGGGCTGAAATTGGGTCATGTTTGCAATTTGCAAGCGCTAGGCTCCTGAGGGAACAAACAGAAAAAGGGGATTAACAGCCAACCACCGAGGAAACAACGGAGGGTGTTGATGCTGACATAGTCACTTCCCACATGTTCAGACAAAGCTTAAAGCGACAGAGAAATGTTGCCCCTGGAAAGAGGAGCATACAGATACACGAGGCGAGGAAAGCATTAGACCTAATTAGCTCCTCAACGAATGCCGTATTTCACACTCAAGAGAAGCGAGACTGGCTCAACTAAATAAGGCCATGTCTCCACTTGTAAAGTTAAGACGATTCTGTTAAGTCGACTTAACAAGGTCGACTTTAAGTTAAGTCTTAAACACTTAAAGAAGTTGGATGTACACAAGTCCATGGGGCCGGATGAACTGCATCCGAGGGTGCTGAGCGAGTTGGCGGAAGTGATTGCAGAGCCGCTGGCCATTATCTTTGAGAACTCGTGGCAAACAGGGGAGGTCCCGGAGGACTGGAAAAAGGCAAATATAGTACCTTTCTTCAAGAAAGGGAAAAAAGAGGATCCGGGGAACTACAGACCGGTCAGCCTCACCTCAATCCCTGGGAAAATCATGGAGCAGGTCCTCAAGGAATCCATCCTGAAACACTTGGAGGAAAATAGAGTGATCAGGAACAGTCAACATGGATTCACCAAGGGCAAATCGTGCCTGACCAACCTGATTGCCTTCTATGATGAGATGACTGGATTTGTGGATGCGGGAAGAGCCGTTGACATGGTATACCTTGACTTTAGCAAGGCTTTTGATACGGTTTCCCACAGCATTCTCGTCGGCAAGTTAAGGAAGTATGGGTTGGATGAAGGGACCGTAAGGTGGATAGAAAACTGGTTAGATCAACGGGCTCAGCGGGTAGGAATCAATGGCTCGATGTCTGGTTGGCAACCGGTAACGAGTGGAGTGCCCCAGGGGTCGGTCCTGGGGCCGGTTCTATTCAACATCTTCATTAATGATCTTGATGATGGAATAGACTGCGTGCTTAGTAAGTTTGCGGATGACACCAAGTTGGGGGGAATGGTAGATACTCTGGAGGGCAGGGACAGGATCCAGGGAGACTTGGACAAATTGGAACACTGGGCCGAAAGAAACCTCATGAGGTTCAACAAAGACAAGTGCAAAGTCCTGCATTTAGGATGAAAAAATCCCATGCACTGCAACAGGCTGGGGACCAATCGGCTAAGTAGCAGCGCTGTAGAAAAGGACCTGGGGGTTATGGTGGATGGGAAGATGAATATGAGCCAACAGTGTGCCCTTGTTGCCAAAAAGGCCAATGGTATATTAGGCTGCATCAGTAGGAGTATTGCCAGCAGATCGAGGGATGTGATAATTCCCCTCTATTTGACACTGGTCAGGCCGCATCTGGAATACTGTGTCCAGTTTTGGGCTCCCCACTACAGAAAGGATGTGGACAAATTAGAAAGAGTCCAGCAGAGGGCAACAAAAATGATTAGGGGGCTGGGGCACATGACTTATGAGGAGAGACTGAAGGAACTAGGCTTATTTAGTCTACAGAAGAGAAGACTGAGGGGAGATTTGATAGCAACCTTCAACTACTTGAAGGGGTGCTCAAAAGAGGAGGGAGCTAGGCTGTTCTCGATGGTAACAGAGGACAGAACAAGGAGCAATGGTTTCAAATTACAGCAGGGGAGGTCGAGGTTGGATATTAGGAAAAACTTTCTCACTAGGAGGGTGGTGAAGCATTGGAATGGGCTATCTAGGGAGGTGGTAGACTCTCCATCTTTGGAGGTTTTTAAGGCCCAGTTAGACAAAACCCTGGCTGGGGTGATTTAGTGGGAGTGGTCCTGCTTTTTAGCAGGGGGTTGGACTAGATGACCTCGTGAGCTCCCTTCCAGCCCTATTGTTCTATGATTCTATGATTAAGTCAACTTAGAAAGTCCACACTAGACTCTTAAGTCGACTGGCTAGGTCGACAGAGAGCGGTGGCTCCCAGGGACAAAGATAGGAGGGAGGATATTTTGCTTGGAGCTCTGGTTTTCCCAGACCCCTGAGTCTCTGCTCTGTGTGGCAGCCATGTATGTGTGTGTACTGACCCAAGGAGATAAAGAATCTTGTGTTTTTGAATGATACAATCATGTTACACTAGCAGGGTCCACACAACGCGGCTACTGTGCAATGCTTTTGCACACTGTAATTCACACCCTAGCAGCCTGAACTGCGAGGTCACCAAGCCCAACAGGAGCTTTCACGTGCTAGTATCATACAAATGATAAATAATGGTTGTGCTATGGGAAAAACAGTGAAACAAAAAAACTCCTAGCTGCTAGCACAACCCACATCTGTGTTAGTGATTTTAGATATTTTAAAGGTTGTGGTAATCACCGTATGAAAGGTCAGAAAGGTACATAAAACAGTTCTTTTCTCTGTTAACACTTAAAAGGGATCACTAAAACTGTAAGTAGACCCCAAATTTGGGGTTTGATTTTTTTTTTTTAAATTAAAAAAAAAAACCTAATTAGAAGAGAAATATTTTCAGGAATTAAACACCATTCCATGTAAACTTTATTGAACACCCAGATAGCAGCAGTGTTAGACACAATGTTAAGTTCACAGCATAGACAGAGAAATTAGAATTAATTTACTGGCCCAAATCTATCAGGTTAGTAGTAACAAAACTGGGCGTGGATCCTGTCAACTGGTTTAGGGAAGTCAGGACAATGATCTCAGTCAAGAGTCCAGGGGATCAATGATCAGATGTCAAAATCCACCACTTCTCTAACTTGTGCCCATATTGGCAGTGTTAGCAGAGGTACCAAGGACTGAATGGCTATGTCTACACTTGCACTTTTAAGTCGACTTTAACTAAGTTGTATCCTTAATTTAACTAAGTTGTATCCTTTAACTATTGTATCCTTAATGGCTCATCAGTTTACTCCCTGGGACCAGATTACCTGGCAGATTCCTTAACATTAAGGAGACAATGGTTGTTCACACCCTCTCGTCTAAGACCTTTGTCCAGAATGACACAAGTTAAAGTATGGATGTAACATCAAATTCTTAACTTCTAATCGAAATAGAATTCCTGGACATAAACTATATAATCATTCCCAGCAAATTACTACCTTTCTATTGATACCAAACATGACATAGTTCCTATGGATTACAGCATTTATGAGATATCCATAGAAAATAATATCATAAATGCTTCCCTAAATCCAGACAGTGTCACACTATGCCCACATGCCCTGCCCTTTGGGGGGCATGCCAGGCTCCCCCTGTACCCCCCCCCCCGGCAGGGAGGGCAGTGGTGTAGTCCTGGGGTAGCCCTAAGTCGATTTAGGGCTACCCCAGGGCTATACTGGCTTAATTCGACTTTAGAAAGTCAAATTAAGCCTTAGGTTGAATAGAAAGGTCGTTTAATAAGGTCGACTTAATTTTCATTAAGTCGACTTTATTTTCCTTAGGTCGACTTAAGCAAGCTGCTTAAGTCGACTTAAGCAAAGTGTAGTGTAGACGCAGGGCACATTAAGCTTAAGTCGACTTGATTTACCAGTGTAGACACAGCCAATGAGCACAGGAAATAAACCTCCCTCTTTCCCCAAAGGTTGTCCCAGGAGACCAGCAATGAAGAACACCAGCAGGACACTCTGGAGAAGACTACCTTACAATACCTTTCTTTTGATGCTAGACTGAAGTCTTCACAGTTTCATAACCTATTGGGCACCACTGGCTTTAAATTAGGCCCCAAACTCACACCAAAGCACATGAAATTTTATTTTTAATCCTCAAATTTGAGACACGATCTATTTCTGCTGGTGAGACATGACTTCTAGTCTGACCCGACAAAGCCCTTTTTTGCAAGAAAGTCTGCCTTGGCCAAAGACAAGACAAATGTTCACCACCCACAATGCAAGACAAAGCCACAAAACGTTGTCCAACAGCGTTTTGTCATACAAAGACACTTTCAAATTGTCAGGAGATGAAAGGAAGTGCAATTAAATATTATTTGACTTGAATATGATGTCACAAGAAGTAAACACCATCTGTTGTCCTGATGGCTCACTTTGGCCTGGGAAACAATTGATGGTGCCAAAGGACCCAAGAAGTTTTGAACTAAGACTCTTGCCAAAATGCTTGGAGCGGAGTTTTGAGGGCCTCCCACTTCAATCAAGCCCTTCAGAAAGCTAATCTTTTGAAGAATATCAAGTTCCCAACTGAGGACATGCCTCAAAAAGGTTCCAAATGGCCTCATTAAAAGTCAACAGGAGAAGGTTTTGGCACCAAGATTGCAGGAGCCTCGGGAATTTGCTTGTGGTTCTGATTGTCACTTTAATCCGTGTCTCAGTTTCCCCTCTGTCAAAGAGACACAACACTCTGATTGCCCCCTTTTTCAGAAGCACTCAGTCCAGTAGCTGAGGCTGCAGCCTGGTCTAGCATTGGCCTATCTCTTCTTCTCTTAAAGTCAATGGTGAAACTCTCACTTTGTCTCCAAGGGAGCAGAGTTAGGCCAAGGCAGAGTATATTTGTACACACCCCATCTAATCACAAAAGCTATGTCTACACTAGAAAAGTTAAGTCGATTTTATTAAGTCAACTTAACAAAAGTCGACTTAACTTTTCTAGTGTAGACATGGCCCCTTTTCGACCTTATTAAGTAGACTTAACACTTTAAGTCAACTTAATAAGGTCAATTTAGGTGCTAATCCCCATCCACACTGGCTTAAGTCGACCTAATAAGGTCGATTTAAGCGTTAAGTCGACCTAAAACGAGGTGTTATTAAGTCAACTGAACTTTTCCTTAAGTCGACTTCAGGAAAACCCAGTATGGATGCAGAGTAGTTTAGGTTGACTTAAGCCTCCTTAAGTCGACCTAACTTGTAAGTGTAGATGTACCCAAAGGGAATTATTCAAGTGACTTTTAGGAAAATATTATTAGGTACTTCTCACAGCGCTCTGGGAAGAATGCAGTGCAGTATGACCAAAAAATAATGCTTTAATAGTCTTGCTGTGCTTTGTGAAAAACAAAATCGGTCCAAGTTACTTTCTTTGATATCTGTGTATCTACAAAGGTTGCCAGAGTTGGAATCTATAAATTGTTTCCTAAGCTTGATCCATGTACAAAATTCCCATCAATGTCAACAGGAGCATCATGTGTATATGAAGGGATGTGCAGCAAATGGCCCTGATTTATCTGAAGACAAATGAAGAAAATGAGAGAACCTAATGCTAACGCATAGCTGTCTACTTCAGATACTTGTTTGGCCCTCAATAGCTGGGCACCACGGTTTTTAAAAAAAATGTATTAAACCTCACAACGCACAGTATTATCACCCCATTTTACACCTGGGGACCAAGACACAGAATGAGTAGGTGACATGATCAAGGCCACCCAAGAAGTCTGTGGCAGAGTAGAGATTTGAACCCCAAAATTAGATTAGTTCTCCAGCTGGTGATCAGCCTTCCTGTCATTTTTTGTCTGTGGCCCGTTAGCTTGCTGACTCCCCCATTAACTTCTTCTCTATTTGTCTCCTTCCCCTGTTTCATCCTGCCTTTACCCAGACTGGGAGCTCTTTGGGATAGGATTACCTTTTAACTGCGTGTCTGTTCAACCTCTAGCTCAATGGGCCACTGCTTCATAACACAAACAGAATAAACAGGCCAGACAAGCGGGTTAACAGTAACTGTGAAATAAAGGACAAAACTGAACAGTTTATTTCTCATTCCTTTCCCCCCCGCCCTGCTATTTAAGTCGCTTTTCCCCCTCATCCCAGTAAACCAGCATGGGTCAGAGAGAAAGAGATTCAAAAACAGGGCCACTAGCGAGCTGACGTTTTGTCTGAAGCCTTGTTTGCAGTTCTGTGATAGCAGCATTCCCAATACACAAAGGGAACCATGGCAGCGAGAGAGACAGGAGGAGCCTTCTTATTTAAGCAGTAAGACAGACAGCGGAAAGTTCTCTAGCAGTGATTGCTGCACACCTTCAAGGAACAGCCTGAGGCACAAAGCTGCAATTCATGTCTCAAATGCTCTGGACTAAATGTCATTGTAAGCATTATTGCACATCCTACCGGTGCCACATCTGTTTGCAGTTCGAAACTGTACTTGATGAAGTGGGACTAACAGTCTTTATCCTACTAACTTTCATTCCCTTCACATGGTTTCACCGCCAGATCGGCCGCTTAATTTTTAGAGAGGAAACCGTAAATAGTTATAATTTCAATATTTATGAAATGGGTTTGACTATAAATATCTCTGACATGTGACACATTTGCTTGGTTTAAGATCTCTCCTCATTTCACTTAGCATGGACAGGGCAACCTCAATCAAGAGAAGGCGTCACGGCCAGGTCGCCAAATCTGGGAAACATGCCTGAGTTTAACTCAACACCTAAGATGTCCCATTTCAATTTCAGTGGGATTAATCAAATGCACACAGTTAAAAGGAGGCAGATGCAACTGTAGACTTTTGGCCTCAAGAGGGGTCTTGCGTTCAAGCATACCTAAGTTCAGCTCCCAATTCTGGGTCATGCTACCTTTGTGACCTCCAGCCTTCAATTGCCCTCTGTAAAATGAGGATAGGCCTGCCCAACTTCACAGGAATGTGGAAGAAGAATTTTTTAATGTTTTGAGGTGCTCCTGAATCACAGTGAGAGGGCACAAGGAAGGCTATGGGAAAGTCACTATTTTCTCAGCAACGCAGTCTATGGTGAAATGTTGCTATACCGATATAGAGTGGTTTTGCACACATATGCCCACCCTCATCTCCAAAGGAGAACACACACTTTGGAGCACTAGACCTCTCAGGAGAATCATTACACATAGGGAAATTTGTATTGCCACCCATTACTGTTGAAAAGTCCTCACACAGCTCCCCACACCACCCAAAGCGTGAGATTGGATAAAAAATCATTACAAAATTCAAAGTAATTATTTGGGCGTTAATTTAGCTTCTCGTGTCTGAAGCTTTGGGGATTAAGTTTCCAAGTTTTTCTCTGCAAGAATGGGGGCTACAAACTCCCTTTAAAAAGGACCTGAACTCCTCAAATATTCACATGCCTGCAGGAGCTGAAGCCTAAAGAAAAACCAAATATCATGAAATTTACTTTAAATCGTAAGACTTATCAAAATGGGGGAAAGTAACCCATAATTCAGCTTCCAAATTTTGTGAGGGGGTCATTGAGAGAGCTGAATTTTGTCAATTTAATTGTATTAGTAGTTCTATTGATTACCTCATCTCCAGATCATCAGTCATTCACAGACCTGCATCCCTTCCACCACCAAGGGAGGTCAGAAATTAGAATTCCTTTTTTTGAAAAAACAAAACAAAAGAAAAATTAGAAAAATGAAATCATTTGTTCAAAATATTTTGCCAATGTTTTGTTTGGGTCAAAAAGCCAATAATAAATAAAAATAAATGAGGGTGCTCTATACAGAAACATCAATCATCTACCTAAGTCCTTCCCATCCATAATGTTCCACTTTGCAGGTGGTTTGTAAGTGCCTCATTGAGTTCAACGGGAATTTTGCTGGTGGACGGTGTGGGAGATCTAAATGATAATTCAACAAATACATTCCTGAATTATAAAACTAATAATAGAAGTCCTGATGGTGTGCAGAGAGAAAGCAAATGAAAAGTGGACAAGAGGAAAGCAGAATAAACTCTCAATGGCCAAGTGAAAAAAAATTAAGTTAAATGAGTCACTTCATTGACTGACCAAAATTCAGTGAACAATTAGAAGACAGAGCTGGCCTGTGGGGGGAAACTGGATACAAACACAAATGTCTTTTCACCAGAGCATCCCATGTAATAAATGCAATTGAACACTTCGGGAGTATGATGAGTGAGAAAGTTGTCCATGGGACCTGACAATCGCAATAGGCATGAGGAATGGCAGTACAAATCTTGTCTGCTCAGCAGACCTCCCACACAACGAGGCCAGAGTGTTGCTACTGTTGTTTTTGAAAGGGGAGGCAAACGGAAAGAAAAGCAAAGGAAACCATCAATGGAGGAGTCCCTCTGACAGCAGAATCCTTTAAGACATTGGCCATACTCCAGGCGCCATTGAACCTTGGATGGGTGCAAAGGTCAGTAAAAGTAGGTACGCTTGCTGTTTCTCATAATTATGGGCTTGCTTAAAAAAATCTTGGGGTGCGTCTACACTTGTAAATTACGTTGACTTAATTTACTCTGCGTCTACACTACACTTCCCTTAAGTCGACTTAAGCAGCTGCTTAAGTTGACTTAAGGAAAATTTAAGTCGACTTTGTAAAACCTCACTTTAAGTCGACTTAGAAAAGTCGACTTAAGCCAGTGTAGATGTGGAGTAGCCCTAAGTCGACTTTAAGTCGACTTAGGGGGCTCCAGGGCTTCCCCACTGCCCTCCCTGCCAGGGTGACTGGCTGCCCCATGCCCTTCCAGGGTCCCTGTCCCCCTTTGCCCCATTGTATCAAGGTACAATGGGGCAAAGGCTGAGCCCCCTGGCACTTGGCAAGAGGTGCCCCCCGTGGCACCATGGACCTGTCCCAGGTCTACCTAGCCCCTAGAAGTCAACCTAGGCATCCAGTGTGGACGCTCTAGGTTGATTTTGTAGGGTCCCCTCTAAGTCGACTTGAAATTTGAGTGTGGACATGTTAAGTCGACTTAAATTCACAAGTGTAGACATAGCCTTGGTGTTCTAAAAGATTTTATTAGATTGCTTACTCCCTATATAAGTTGGGTTTATTCCAATGCTCTTAATCAACAGGAGTCTTTCCCTTGTCTTCAGTACATCCTGGACCAAGCCTGTCACAGACAATGAGAACTATCAAAATCTTTTAAAGGGCACCCACCATTCATTGTTACCTACGTGGGCCGGGCAATATAATTTGAACTGTGTTTGCACATGGCTTTGCTAAGAAAAATTTCAAACATGGTGGTGAGACAGCCTGAAAGAGAAAAGTAGTGCCACCATTTAAAAGGGGGGAAAATAACCTCCTGAAAAAGCATGAAAAGTTAGTATTGTCCACGTTACACCACCATCTATTCTAGGTGGAAATGGCAGCACAGTCTATTACTTAATAATGCCTGACACTTCCCATCATAAGATCCCACTTTCAGTTGCTTATAGCTGAGCCAAACTTTAACCCTTTGGACTGAGGATGTCTGCCTCAGGCTGACATTTCTGGGAAACCTTGAACTGTTTCCAAGGTCAGGGGACGATAAATTGTTTTGTCCAATAAAAATAATAAATAAAAAATAATCTCAACTTTTGACTGATCTTTAGCACTTCCACTCTTTGGAGTAGAGTCTTGGAGTTTGGGGGGATAGGAGAGTGACAAGGATGTGCTTTTTGCCATTTCCATGAAAAAAATATTCTAATATGGCTATGTTATAGGCCTCCAAAATAGCCCATTCCTCACTTGCTGAGGAGAGACTCGTCTGGCAGCTAAATTTCCCAGACAGTCCAGCTCTACTGAGCATGCTTCATCCTCTCCCAGTTCCTACATGCCAACCAGACTGTGCAGGGCAGGCGTTAACCCTGCAAAGCAACTGAGCACACCAGCCCATGACTTCAGGGACTGAGCCAGTCTTTGTCTGCAGCAGAACCTTCTGGCAGCCGGGGACCACTGGGGCATCAGGAACAGGAATGGAGAGCAGGGAGCCGGTTTCACCAGTGCTGTCATGCTTCCTCTGCTGGCTCCTAGATTGTGAAAATTAGGAGGTGGCATTCCTGGCTGAAGTGTACAGAGATTAGAGAACCATGCAGGTGGCAAGCTTCATTCAGACCACTCAATGCACCTGATCTGGATTTGAATCAATATTTCTTCATGAAGGAGGCTATCGTCTGTAGGATCCTTGCCTTATTTGTTGCAGGAGTTGGAAGGTGGGTAGTGAACGAGGTAGAGGACTGCAGGAAAAGAAAGGACAGTAATCATGAGTAAGTCAGTTGAATGTTGCTGTGGAGAACTGGATTTTATCCCTGTGTCTGCCACAGAGTTCTGATGTGATTCCAACCGAGTGACTTAAACCGCATTTTCCACAGCTTGCCTGGTCTTCATTTTCTGGTGACCAACACGAGACACCGGGGGTTTGATTGGCAGAGGCACAGAGCACTCACAGATGCAAGGGAAGCTGAATGGAGGGATGACTAAACATATTAAGTGCTACAGAAATACTAGGTTCTCTGAAAAAAAAACTCAGGCCGCCACTGGTTTCGCAAACTGGGCACCTAAAATTAAAGGATAGTTTGGTGCTTAATTTCTCTGTGCCTCAGTTCTGCATGTGTCAAATGGAGGTAATGCAACTTATTCTCACAGTGTATTGTGAAGATAAACTCTTTAATGCTTCTAAGTACTCTGATACTATAGGGATGAGTGCCACAGAAACACCTGGGAGTAAATTAATAATTTTTTTATATTCAATGCAGAGTCTGATTTGTGCATGTAGTACCTAAGACCTAGGTCTGCACATGGAATGAAGATGGGATAAAAATAAATACTGAATAACTAATTCACTCAATGAAGTAGGTTTGCTATGAAAAAATAGTATGGAATAATGTAATTAAAGAGTTTGTCCTAATGCATACACACAAGGAAACCAAATTAGGGTTACACAGGCAGTCTTAATTTTGGCATAACCTAACTTTGGTGTGTTTGAATTTGCAACTCAAGTGTTCTTTTAATGTAGCGTTTAGTATGCAATAAATATACATATTACACAAGAGTTCATGTATTTCTTGATGTTTCAGCTAAGTTTTGTCTCTTTCTGAAGACAAAATACAATGTAGAGATCTGTGACTGCTCTAGCAGAATTATTTTCTAGGCAAGATAGCTCAAAGATGCAGCTGTGATTACATCGTTCATTAATTTGTGGTAGAGAAAAGTATCCAATAAATCAAATAAAACCAAGAGGGATTTCTGGTGCTTTGACATCAGACGTTTTACAGAAATGAACATGCAAGTATTAGTAAAAATTATCACAGCATTCCAAAAGGGGAAAAGTGAATAAGAACAGCTGAAAGCCAAACTATTATATTAACTCAGATTAAGGATTTAACAGAAAAAAGTAAGAACATAAAAACATAAGAACAGCCGTATTGCGTCAGACCAAAGGTCCATCAAACCAGCCTCCTGTCTTCTGACAGTGGCCAATGCCTGATGTCTCCAAGGGAGATATCCAGCCCCAGCTTCTGGCAATTTAAAATTTGCGGACACCCAGAGCATAGGGTTTTTTCCCTGACCATCTTGGCTAATAGCCAGTGCTGGACTTATCCTCCATGAACTTTGCTAACTCTTTTTGAACTCAGTTATCTTTTTGGCCTTCACAACATTCCCCGGCAATGAGTTGCACAGGCTGACTGTGCCTTGTGTAAAGAAGTACTTCCTTATGTTCTTTTTAAACTTGCTGTCTATTAATTTAATTGGGTGACTCCTGGCTAAATAACACTTTCCTACTCTTTCTCCACACCATCCATGATTTTATGAATCTCTAGCGTATTTCAGTTTAGTTGGCTCTTCTCAATGCTGAACAGTCCCAGTCTTTTTAATTTCTCCTCATATGGAAGCTGTTCCATACGCCTAAGCATGTTTGTTGCCCTTTCTTCACCTTTTCCAATTCTAATATCTCTTTTATGACATGGGGTACCCAGAACAGCTTACAATATTCAAGGTGTGGATGTATCATAGATTTATAGTGACATTATGCTATTTGTTGTCTTCCTGTTTATTCCGTTTCTAATGGTTCCTCACCCTGAGTTCTCTATTTTGACTGTTCCAGCAGAGAAGGATAGAAAACCATGAGAAATTTATAATATCTATAGTTTTAAATATACTCTTGTGTTATACAAAAACTAAAGAGCATAGAGAGGGAGGGATATTCACCAATGACACTCCTTGAATTTGGTGTCAAGTTTTAGACCACTGCCTCTTGAAGAACGGGTATCAAATGTCTAGTAACAAAGTACAATAAACTGTTGCTAGATAAAATTGTACTATATTGTATAATAGAACTGTCTTTAGAAGACAATGGAACTACACTAGACATGCTCAGTAGCTGCGCTTTGTAGCATACATATATCAATAAAATAATAATGTTAATATCTGAGGGATTTCAATATAAAGTCATCATTCTATTAAAATGGCCCCTACAAGACCCATACTCATGGAGGGAACAGAATTAGAGCATTGCTTTTGAATAGCCATTTGGGGAGTGACTTTTTGGGCTTTCTTTGCCTGACACCTAACAAATCAAATAATACTCCCATTGTAAGCAGTAGGAAGCCCCTCCCCTCATTCACTGCACCCACGTCCTATAGCTCTCTTTCTACTGTCCCACTGAGCGCAATGGGATCACAGTGTAACTGCAGAACATGGTAACTAAGCCAGAGCTTACGTCTCCCACCTTGTTCTGTCCCGCAGTGATATAATGGACCATGCTATAATGGACCATGTTGTTTAAGATGAGGGTTTTGAAATATGCTCAGCTCTGGCCTAACGCCTGGCCACTGACAATGCGGCAGAGTTAGACCAATGCTGAGAACTTCTGAACATCACCCCCTAAAGCACTGGACATTGAGCCATGGGCATTCAGTCCATTATAAGTAACAGTGACTAGATGTAGAACCAGAGACGACTGCCCCTGACTCATTAGACGTGCCATCACCGTACTTTCTCGGAGCTCTGTGTGACTGCGGTCTTCTTACGGAAGGCCACTTTGAGAAGAAGATCACAATGATCACCATGATGTCAGGTGACCGGTCAGGTGACCAACAGTGAAATTCTGCAGCTGCTATGCACAGCAACTCAGCAAACATCTCTATTCAGCAATGCACTTAAGCACGGACTTCAATTTAAAAGCATGCAGAAATTCTCCTTGACTTTAATGGGAATGAAGCAGGCACTTAGGTGCTTTGCTGAATCAAGGCCTTGGCGCCCCCCCTTGTTGGACTATGTGCAGATTCTGTTACTGTTTTTTCACGCTGAGCAAAGAACCGGGTGAGAAAGGGATGGTACGCACTAGGCTAACCCTCACTCACATTGCAACTGTCTCCCTGTGGTGGCTGAGCCACACAAAGGGTTGTGTGTCTGCTACTGCCTTTGATGTGACAGATGCAGGTCTTTCAGCTCATGCTTGGAAGCCAAAAGTGCCTGGGTTTGACCCCTGCTGCCGATGACCCCACCCGGATATTTCATTGCAGATCTTTACTGCTGTTTGCATGCAAAAAGTCTGCAGGCCAGATCAGCTTGGTGGTGAGCGATGGAAGGTGTCATTACAAGATGCCTTTCAATAGCAGCCAGATTCCTTTGCATCCCTGTATGGTAAGAATCCTGGTTGACTACTTGTTAAGTGCTTTGAGAGCCCTAAAGACAGAAGAGGAAATAACTATTCCTCTTTATATATGGGACAACAGGGTGCTAAATGAAATATAACAATGATTTGGAAAAAGTGTGAATAATTCTGTATAATATTTGCTATGCAAAATATTTAGTAGCCACTCAGGATCAGATCCAAAATATCTACAAGTACAAGGTTATTCAAGAGGTAAAACTAAGTTACAGCCATGCCCCATGTCTCTTCTTGTCATTCTTTCCCTGCATAACAAGCAGATGCACTGTACAGCAATCTATTCAGTGGTCTGGAAAGTAATTAAGATGCAACCTTGATGAGAAGTGCCAACTGTGTAAAGGAATGAAAGTCAAATATTTCACATTGATTTTACTGACTTAAACCTTAATCCAGCAAAGCACGTTAGCACCAGCAGTTCCACTGAACCAATTAGGATAACTCATGTGTTTAAAGTTTTAAACACTGTATTTTTGCTCAACCAGAGCCTGAAAGAGATGAAAACAAGTGTGCGCTTTATAAAGCATCCATTGTTTGCAGTGGGATGGATTCCTGTTTTGATGTGCTGTATTATAAATCAAATTAATATAGGTGGGGATATACTAAAAAATTAAAACCTACCTAAAAATATGGTGACCACATGAACAAAGTTGGTAAGAGTTTTTCATAAAAAGGTTCTATTCTATCTGTTCAAGGGAAGATATTTATGGGGCCTGCAGTATCATTCCAGATTTGTCATGGCCCATTAAATATCCACCTGGACATTGCATCATTTAACTACTGGAATGTATAAGAATCTCTGCTTTAACTGAAAGAGCAACTATTAGCTACATAAAGTATTAGTGCTGTATTGTAAGTTAACAAATAAACCATAAGCGAAAGATATAATAAAACCATATTCAATTGCAGCAGTGACCATTGATTTGATTTGATTTTTTTCTAGTCATGACAAGACTGGGAGGATAGGCCATGTATCGCCGTCATTCTGGCCTTCCTTCACTTCAGTTCTTTATTCTTATCTATATTTTAGCAGTGTACAGAAGTTCCATCTGAAATGGAGGCCCTTTTGTGCTAGGCGATGTACAAAAATGTAGCAAGAGACAGCCCACAACAGCCTACAGTCTTATCAAGAAGACATTTATTATGGACAAAAAAAGCATTTCATAAGAACATAAGAAAGGCCGTACTGGGTCAGACCAGAGGTCCATCCAGCCCAGTATCTGTCTACCGACAGTGGCCAGTGCCAGGTGCCCCAGAGGGAGTGAACCTAACAGGCAATGATCAAGTGATCACTCTCCTGCCATCCGTCTCCATCCTCTGATAAACAGAGGCTAGGGACACCATTCTTAACCCCATTCTGGCTAATAGCCATTTATGGACTTAGCCACCATGAACTTATCCAGTTCCCTTTTAAATATTGTTATAGTCCCAGCCTTCACAACCTCCTCAGGTAAGGAGTTCCACAAGTTGACTATTTCCATGGGAAAATACCCAAATTTCTTAGTTTTGTATGTTTTCAGTAAGAAAGGGATCCTTTTACTGAAATGGTATAAACATTCATAGCAAAGCTATGCCCAGAAGTAGATTATGGAAACGGAAATTAAATTATAAATTTTTCATGGAGGATCAAAAAGGTTTCCATCTCTTACAGCTCTTTGTGAGCATGTCTGTGAGTGACACCCCATTTTGAATGACAATAGCCTTGTTTTGGCAATTTTATGCAACTATTTGACAATACAAAAGCAGTCTACAATTAATATTTAAAAGACTGGGTTTGGCGAGTGCATGACATTTTAGGCCTAGTCTACACTTTAAAAAATTGCATCAATCCCTGAAGATCGACGCAGCAGGATCGATTGAGGAGGCAATATAGACCCACTGAGTCGATCCTGGAAGCGCTCTCCAGTCAATGTACTTACTCCACCCCCTCAAGTAGAGTAAGGCTGCGTCAACCAGAGAGCGCTTTGAGTCGATGGAGCTGAGTGAGGACGCCTCGGTAAGGAGGATTAACTAAATTGACGGAAGATACGTATTCTGTGGAATGCAGATTGTGTATCTCCCGACGACTTAGTGCTATACTGTAGACATGGCCTTAGTCAAAGGCAGCAGGACAGGTAGGGGGTATATCTGATTCTCCCTTTCTACACACACCAGTGTACTATGAAAGTGCAAAATCCAATCTAACCTTAAATATCAGCTGCAATGGACGCCTCTATTATCCACTCCTTTTAAAGAGCTTGATTACCTGTCTTCCACCTCTTACTAATGGTGATGGGATAGCCAGCACCACAAACATTTATAATCCACTGTATACCAATCCATGATCCTGGAGCATTGCTCTACAAACATTAGGCCACGCCATTTAAAGATGGACATGAATGTTATTTCTCCAGAGAACATTTTCTCATTCCCCATCTTTTCCTTGACTGACAAATCAGTTGAAGAGTTAGTCCTGTTAATTTCCCCTTATTTTAGTTCACCCTCAATCTGAGGGTTTGGTACACAAGTTGCAGAAAGGGAGACCATAAGAAATCTTTCCAGAGCTTTGAAAACACTCGCTAATTCATTTACTCAAGAATATCGACAAAATGGTTGGAGAGAGAGTATGAGGGCTTGAGATTTTCAAATGCCCATGAGTGATCTCAAAGTACAAGTGACTTATCCAAATCAATGGGTGTTATGCTACTAAATCACATCTACGCACAGGTTTTGGTACCCATCTATCTCTTTTGGACAGGGTGTGTGTTTGTCTCCCGAAACAATGAAGTGGTACAGCCCTAGTGTGGATGAAATGCTGCACAGTAAGTTAGTGCAGGGAAAGCCAAGGTCTGAATTTACGATCCACTGTCTTGCCACGTGGTAATGTCTCATGTGGCTACTGCAGCACAGTCCTGGAGCGTGTTTTCAAGCCCAGCTGCACTCTAGGAAGATTTCACTGTTCTGACGCAATGTCCACACTGGACATTGCTGCGCAGCAAGCTGGTGCACGGGAGATTCACACTGATGGGACATTTAGGGAGCCTCAGAGACAATCAGTGAAAATCCAGAATGGTAACGCTTGTTAGCACAATCCTGCATGGGGGCCAACAGGGATTAAACCCAATCTCTTATGCAGGTAGAGCAGAGCATTTTCTGTGGGAATTTTGCAGTACAGGGGAATGGGAGAAGATGGATGTTTCAGGAGCAGAAATCGCCTCCTTGCAGGGCGGAGTCATTCCATGGTTTCCCTAGCTTTCAGATCAGGCCATCTAAAGGCCAGCATCGGAAATCACCATCACCAGGAAGCCAAGCTTGGCAAAGAAGAGCAATTGCATTTCCTGGAGGATTAAGCATCTTCAAAATGAGTTTTTGTTCTGATTTGGAATGAAAAATATTTTTTTTTAAAAATTCGCCTGGAAACAGAAATAAAAAACTAAATGCATTGGGAAAGAAAAACGAAATCAACCCATTTTTTGTTTGTTTGTTTGTTTGTTTGTTTGGGTTTGTTTTTTTTTCACAATTTCAAAATGAAATTGCACCAGGTGGAATAGAGGGAGCAAAGGGCCAAAGCCTCAGCAGGAGGGGGACCTAGCATTACCAAGGCTTCCAGCTCTCGTTCAACCTGCCACACAGGCAACCCTGGAAATCCTGCAGTTCCAGCCCCAGGCAATCTGCCTGGCAAACTGCCCTAGAACCACAAACCCTGGGAGTCTGGCAGCCCCCAGCTCCAAATCAGTTCACCCAGGCTCCCCAGGGTATCCCAGAGCCATGTACAATGGAACCCCTGGGGCCCCACTCTGGGGCTAGACCAGAGCTAGAAATCTGAGCAGCCACATGTGTTGTCAGGGGCTTAGCCTCCAAATCCATACAGAGCACTGTCATGAGCCTTCAGAATGTAGACCGTGTCTGTGGTAGTTGCAGTCTTCCACTTGGCTTGCGCCCGGCAAGCAACAATATTTCAGCTCACGTTCTCCAGAAAGACCTTCAGGGCACCCCAAGTCTCTTTGGCTATGTCTACACTTGAAAATTTAGGTCGACTTTAGCTAAGAGACTTTGGGGGGAACTTACAAAGTCGACCTAGAGTGTCCACACTGGACGCCTAGGTCGACTTTTAGGGGCTAGGGGGACGTAGGGCAGGTCCACGGTGGCAGGGGGGACCCCTTGCCCAGTGCCAGTGGGCTCAGCCTTTGACCCATTGTACATGGGTACAATGGGGCAAAGGGGACAGGGACCCTGGCAGGGCACAGGGGCAGGTTGGGCAGGGCTCTGCCCTGCCCTGTGGGGAGGTATGCCAGGCTCTCCCTGTGCCCCCCCCCCACAGCAGGGAGGGCAGTGGGGGAGTCCTGGAGTAGCCCTAAGTCGACTTAGGGCTACTCCAGGTCTACACTGGCCTAAGTTGACTTTAAAAAGTCAACTTTAGGCTTAAGTCAAAGTAAAAGGAGGTTTAATAAAGTCAACTTAATTTTCATTAAGTCGACTTAAGCAACTTTCTTAAGTCAATTTAAGGAAAGTGTAGTGTAGACGCAGGGTAAATTAAGTCGACTTAAGCAAGCTTAAGTCGACTTAATTTACAGGTGTAGATGCACCCTTTGTAAGTCAGGCCTTCAACACACTTCACACCCGCACCAGGAGCCAAGCAGCAAACAGATGGTGTCACAATGCTTTGGATATTGAACTTTAGCAATTTTCTCTGGCACATGGAGCCCTTTGCCTCCCTTGGCACAAAGAGACATAGATGCTAGGGTGACAGCCAACAGAGTTATTGTCTGAACAGTGGGGTCAACTTGCAGGTACCTACCAGGCCCAAGAAGATCCTATAAGTGAAATGGGGCTTAGAGAAATCAAAACAAACACAAGGCAGTTCATAAAGGACTTAATCCAAAGTTCCCTGAAGTCAGTAGGTGTCTTTCCATTGGCTTTGGGTCAGGCTCGAAATCAGCTTTGTTTTCTTTGATAAGTCTCCACTGCTAAAGGCCTCCACTTTCTTTGTCAGATGCCAGAAGCCATGGGTGTGGGGGGAGGCGGGGAAGGAAATAAAACAAGATAAAATTCCTTGGTCGAGTTAAACAATTTTATCAAACCATTTCCTGTCAAAGCCACTTCCCCACAAAATAACTAGCTACTCCTTATTTACTACAAATCAGGTCAGAAGGGAAAAGCTAAGAGGTTTTACAGGAGTAAGACTATTACTGGAAAATAAAAAGAATGGCTGGGAGCTTTAAAATTCAAATATAGCAGCGTGTAGGTTACTTTGCACCTGTTTGAGAAGGCTCCAGCATCCATAAGCTGGTTGCACGTGTTCTGATGCAACTGTTTTCTCTAAGAAAATAATTTGCATTGTAAATACACCACATCATCGGACTGCGTGTATGAAACTCCTAATTCCACAGCACACGTAAGTTGCACCAGTCCCCAGTACAGCTCTACGGCTCTAGAAAACTGCTGAGGTTTTCCTTTTATGAAGATGATGCCCTTGGGACTTGGAAACTCTGTTTTGCTTTTATCTTTTTGGTCTCACATAGAATCATAGAACTGGAACCAGTACCCTCTTAACCCATCCCTGACAGGTGCTTGTCTAACCTGCTCTTAAAAACTTCCCATGATGGAGATTCCACAACCTGGCTAGGTAACTTATTCCAGTGGTTAATCACCCTGAGAGTTAGGAATTTTTTCCTAATATCCAACTTAAACCTCCCTTGCCATAATTTAAGCCCATTGCTTCCTGTCCTACCATCAACGGTTAAGGAGACCAATTTTTCTCCCTCCTCCTCGTGACAATCTTTTAGGTACTTGAAACTGTTATCATGTCCCCTCTCAGTCTCTTCTTTTCCAGACTACACAAACCCGGCTCTTTCAATCTTCCCTCATAAGTCAAGTGTTCCAGACTTTTAATCATTTGTGTTGCTCTTCTCTGGACTTTCTCCAACTTCTCCACATCTTTCCTGAGATCAGGTGCTCAGAACTGGACACAATAATCCAATCGAGGCCTAATCAGCGTGGAGTAGAGCAGAAGAATTACTTCTCCTGTCTTTCTTACAATACTCCTGTTAATACGTCCCAGAATGGTGTTTGCTTTTTTTGCAACAGCGTTACACTGTTGATTCATGTTTAGCTTGTGTTCCACTATGACACCCAGATCTTGTTCCGCAGTACTCCTTCCTAGCCAGTCATTGCCCATTTTGTACGTGTGCAATGGACTGGTCACGCAGATGGCAAGTCACACAAATTTACACCTGGCTCAACAGGAGGAATACACCAGAAAAAAAAAAAAAAAGACATTCAACAAAACTGAATTTACCAAGTTTCTCGTTTTCACAGAGTATCTTGGAATGCGGTACAATGCGAACTATGTAAACTGCAGTTAGATTCAGCAAATGATGGCAAGCAGCATTTTAACCCCACTTTTCAGTGGATATTGATTGGGAATTACAGCTGCTTGCAGGAAAGGTATGCCACGTGCAAGCGGCATAGGCGGGGAAAGACCAAGCTCTCAGCACCTGAAACTTATTGAGGCAAAATAATATTATTTGTATTTCATTAACTCCTGGAGGCCCCTGCCAAAAAGAAAACCCCACTGTGCAAGCCATTGGACAAACACGCAAGCCAGGGACTTCCCCTTGAAGACCATGCACAATCGAAATAGACAAGACAAATGGTAGAAAGGGAAACTGAGTCATGGGAGGCAAAGTGGCTTGTTCAAGGTAATACGACCAGTTTAGTTACCAGTCCCCACAAGTCGTAGTCTAATACACTAACCACTAGACCGCACTGCCTGTCAAATACCCAGCTGATTCAAACAGCCAAGAATGGCTGGCGATATAAGATCTTATCCAATGCCACGGGAGGCTTTCAGTGGGTTATGTTCCCATTTTAGTGGTGACAGAACTAACCACTGTCAAATGATTGACACCGCAGAAGAATTGCTTGAAAACAGCCAGTTCTAACTGGTAAGCTTCAGAGTACGACAACAAGTGAAAGGGACTCTGGAGTTAGCGCCGCTCTTTCCCCATGTGGGACCCAACGAAAAGCGCCAGCCATTGCTCTGCTGACAGCTGTGTGCTTTATAGCTGTCTCCCACTGCTTTATATTCTTCCCAAAAAAGAATGGTTCAAATTTATGGCTAAGGGTAGTAACTGATTGCTGTTGGCAAGCTAACTGAAGGGATCAATTGTTCCATATGGCCGGAGCCAAAGAACTCGGGGCTCTATTCACAAGGAAAGACTGATCTTTTGAAGGGCAAAGAAATGGCATTTTTAGTGTGTGGTAGAGAATTTTCACATTTGAATTCAAATTCCAAAAGAAAGTGTGGTATGCAAGCGACTTCACTCCACAGCCCTGACTGACTGCGCGTGTGAGCAAAGAGCATATGTGTGGGGCAAGGGAAATATCCCTGAGCACAAAGGTTCTGTGTTCACATTCCCTTGTCCTTGGGAATGTCAGATATTCGGCACAATCAGAGGAATTATGTGCATAATGCCTGTAAGGCATTGCTGAGCATGATCTGAAATGGGCAGCAACGGTCAGGACACTTTGTGGAGTCTAGTAATAGCAAAGGCGATTAGCAATGCAATTTTCATCCCTTGCTTTGGTAAATTTGACTACACGCATGATCGTTCTCTTTTCTGCACCATTCCTGTTGTCTCTGCAGTTGACCTATTATATATACAGCATCAGCCATAAATGGCAATTATCCCCGATACTAACAGCTTTTATAAGTACGCCATACTTGATTCCAAGAGAAAGATGAATGCAAAGAGGGGTGCAGGCTGGAGGAAGGCACCAGAGGTGAAAACCAGAAGTAATGTCAGACCTTTAGGTTGAGGGGAGTTATCTGGCATGGTTATTTTGTTTTATTTTTTGTAGCACTTAACACGACTTCATTGTGCTTGGCATTGTACAAACAGAAAAAAGATGGTCCCTCTGCCCCTCAGAGCAACATCTGTCAGAGTTTGCAATTAATCTTTGTTAGCATACCGGCTGATTTTCGAGGGTCTTATTAAAAACACTAACCAGAATGCTTTTCTCGCCCCATCTGTGCATAGCCAGGAACCTGAAACTATGGCTGGCTGAAAAATTTCAAACAAAACATTTTCCCTGGTGGAAAACGGGGATTTATCAAAATCGAAATATTCTAAAGGAAAGGATCAATTGCAGTGGAATTTTCCATCTGGAAAACAGAAACAAAACATTTTGCTTTCGGTCCACATTAATTTCTGTGCTCTGAGTCAGTGTGGTGCCTCCGGGGAGTTGCTGTTTTGGGACTATCAAGATTTCCCCAGGGGACTAAGAGAGTTAGGCACTAAATTTTAATTAGCTTTTCAGCAGGAGATGGGCTTTTAATTCCCATAAGTGCCTTTGAAAATTCCAGTCCCAAGTGGGTTAAAGCCAGACCTGAACTTTATGTTGCAAACAATTAACTCTCCAACTGTAAGACTGACCAGCTTCTGGCCTGGGAACCTCGGGATATCTAAAGCATGGTTCACAAAAATATGTATGCACTGAGAATGCGATTTAAGGCTGAATTCAGACCTTGGGCTGGGAAGTGAAAAAAGAATTGAAATTTTAATCTGTGCAATGCAGAACAACTCCCCATCTGGGAAATGTACTGTGAAAGTTTACTTTCATGTGCAGCATCGATAGCGCTTTGGAAAGCTGACAATGCAGATGTACTGCAGCCCAGTGTGACTAATTTTAACAAGTTGCTCACACAGTTACAAAAGGCAGAGTTGTTGGCATTTTTTTACTTTCAACCACCTGGCCTGGACAAACAATTTTCTACAAAAAGCACATATGTCAGAGGAGTGGACCCAGGAGACGGAGCAGAGCGGGAAGAATCTAAAACCTTAACAGCCAGCATTATGAGGTGGGGGCTCAAACCGTTCAGAGCCATTTAAGATGATCCACACAGCACCATGTCAGAAGATTTCATAATCCTCTACGCAGCATACCTGCTAGCAGCTATTCACTTTTAGTAACTGTAGACGATGAACATGAGAGATTCTGCCCTTTAAAAGAAGTTGCTTTGTCAAGCTGCTTATATACTTTTGGCTTAAATAGCTCATATTAACATTAAAAACACTAGATACTGACAAAAGAGTCTTGTGGCACTTTTAAAGACTAACAGATTTATTAATCGCATGAGCTTTCGTGGGAGAAAATCCCACTTCGTCAGACGCTTTGAAGCTTCTTCAAAGCGTCTG
>ML685770.1:22387836-22583596 GCA_007922175.1 Pelusios castaneus
AATCAATGGATGGAAGCTGAAGTCACTCAAAATCAAATAAGAAATAAAGCCTCCCCTACGCCCATTCAAAAAAGAGCAACACCCCCTTCCCCCCACACACACACACACAACAGTAAGGGTGATCAATCATTGGAACAAACTACCAAGGGAAGTGGTGGATTTTTTTTATCTCTTGATGTCTTCAAGTAAAGGCTGGCTGCCTTTCTGAAAGATACGCTTTTAGTCAAACACAAATTATGGGGCTTATGGAATTAGCTGGATGAAATTCTATGGCCCATGATACATAGGAAGTCTGGCTAGATGATTCAGTGGTCCCTTCTGGACTCAGTCTACGAACTAAGGGAAGTGCCTCCCTTTTCATGTGCTTTGGCATTCCATGTGGACAGGATCTAGAAGGAGGCCACAAGATTATCCTGTGAAAGTGCCAGAACCAAAAAGCAACTGGCCCGATCCATGCGTTGGTGGACGGGGATGTTAAAGGACTGTTGACAAGCCAGTCTTTGATAAGCTGAGGGTAAATTTAAGGGGAGGAGGAACAAGGGACAAATGTGGGGTGGGGGGTAGTGTAGAGTGGTTATAGAGTTCCTGGTCCTCTACAGTTATCAGAGGACCAGAAGGTTATGCAGCAGAAAGCTTAATAAACATAAGAACTTTCTGGTCTAGGGAGTTCTCTAGCTGCTGCTCAAAGCTTGGCTCTTCATGACTGTCCTCACACCACGTGGTGTCAGAAATGAGTGAATCCCTCTCTCTAAAGCAGGAAAAGAAAGACAAGAGACTGCCAGAGTGGTGAAAGAGTGAGTGAGGAAAGCGGCAAAATCAGGGAAGAGACCTGGGAAAGCTGGAGCTGGAAGGAGGCAGATCCCTATTTGAGGATTGATTTGGTTAATTCAGCCCTAGTCTACACTTGCCATGCTTTTTGGTGGCAGTCAACGGGAGATACACATGATACGTAAAATATCTTGCGTATCCTCCAACAGACTTCCTAAGTACCCCTTCCACATTGCACAAAGCTGACCAAAAACAGTGTCCGGTCGGCGTAGTGCTCCTCCAGTTACAAGGCTGGAGTTACAGCTCCGGTTCCGTGTTCGATTGAGCATGTCTTAACAGACCACTCAATCGAACAGAGAAGATCACGCTGATGGTGGCGACTCTGCTGCGATCAGTATAAACATAGCCTCAGACAGCTGCCCTTGCTTAGGTATGAAGATTTGTGCAACTTTGGATGGCGTCTGGTTTAACAGAGAAAGCAAAAGAACAGAGGTAAAAGCTTTAATATTTACCCCGGGTGATGCTGCTGGTGACCTCCTGTGTGCTCTACCAGTGAGAAAAAGAAAAGACTACACTAAAAAGAAAGAGGCTTTTTTCATGCCCATTTCATAGGCAGACAGGATATTATATATGAAAAGGCCAGATTTGAGGGGCCAGGAACAAGGGGAAACTGTTGAGACTTTTACTACTGCCGTTCAGTTTTGCTGAGCCTTGCAAATATGAAACATTAAAAGAACTAAGAAGAGGCAGGAGAGATGTTTGCATAAGACGCCGATTTCACCAGTACAGCTTCTGTTGGACCCAGATCTCAGACTAAGAAAAGTTATGGCAAAAGTGATAATGCAAGAAACGGTAGAGAAACAGCCATGTGACTTGTATGTTTGCAGCGTAAGAGATTGCATCAGACAATTTTGACACAGTAAAAGGAAAAGACACAAATATGAAAGAAGCAGTCACACCCATTGTACAATGTCAGAGCAGTGCGCAAGACCAGAACACCACAATAGAAGGGAAACTTGGAAAAGCACAGCTGGCAATAATGTCCAGCAAAGGAGGCAGAGTATAGGAGAGGCCACAAAATGGAGCATTTTGCAATGGCCACTAATTGTGGTGGAAACCATCCAAGAGGGAGTGTTATCATCAGATGATGAGTCCATACTGCTCAACAGAAGAAACAACATGTTGATACACTGGCATGAATCTGAAAAAGGCCTGATAATTCTATTAGGATTGCCAATAATACGAGAACGGCACATAACAGAGAAATTGGAATGTATGACACGCCTACACCCTCGCTATGAAAAATCAAAGAAGAATGAATGAGAATGGAAGAGATGGGAGGTATTTCTGAGACAGAAGAACCCACTGACAGGTGTGCGGGTGTGTCTGTACTACTGAAACCCAAGGACAAAATCTGGATGTGTGTGGCACTATACAACTTAATAAAAGTGTGTGCTGAGAAAAATATGCTTTTCACAGCTGACCAGACATTAACCAAAGGCCAAAATTTTCTCAAAGTTAGCTGCAAAAGGAGGCTTCTGAAAAATACCCCTTCCTAAAGAATATATGCCATTTACTACATTCATCACACCCTTGGGAAGATATTGTTTCAATCTTCTTCCATTCAGCATATCTTTGGCACCAGAAAATTTCCAAAAGAACGTGTCAGATATGTCTCATGTCCCCTGCTATGCAGATGGTTGGTGTAAGGCAGAGATACAAATTAACATGAAAGACATGAAGTTCTGAGAGTTTCCAACAAGCTGGCCTCACTCAGAATGAAAAATTTGGAAAGAAGCTGATAAAATTTATAGGACATATTATTAGCAAACAGGGAAATCAGCCAGATTCAGATAAACTGGAGGCATTACTCATCTTTCCTGAACACCACGACACTTCTGCTATAAGAAGTTTCCTAAACATGACCAACATTTGGGGAAATTCTTACCAAATTTAGCTCATGTAAAAGAAGCAATATGGGTGCATCTACACTTGTGAATTAAGCCTCTTTAAATTGACTTAATTTAATCTGCGTCTACACTACAATTTTCTTAAGTCGACTTAAGCTGCTGCTTAAGTCGACTTAAGGAAATTTTAAGTCGACTTTATTAAACCTACTTTAAAGTCGACTTCACTGGCTAAATCAACTTTATAAAGTCAACTTAGCCAGTGTAGACACAGATTATCCCTAAATCGATTTAAAGGGCCCCAGGGCTCCCCCACTGCCCTCCCTGCCAGGGTGGCTGGCACAGCCAGAGCCTGGTGTGCCCCCCCACAGGGCAGGATACAGCTCTGCCCACCCCGCTCCTATACCCTGCCCCTGTCTCTGTCCTGCTCAGCCCCCCTTGTACCCAGGTACAATGGGGCAAAGGCTGAGCCCCCTGGTACTTGGGAAGGGGTGTCCCCCCTGCCACCGTGGACCAGTCCCAGGTCCACCTAGTCCCTAGAAGTCGACTTAGGCATCCAGTGTGGATGCTCTAGTCGATTTGGCAAGGTCCACTTAGTGTAGACATGTTAAATTGACTTAACAAAGTCAATTTATTTGGCCAAGTGTAGACATAGCCAATGAGATCTCATTAATGGTCACAGGACTTGGATCTGAGGGGGGTGGGGTGCACAACAAAATGCATTTAAGAAAAGAAAAGAAATCCTGACATCTCCATCTGTTTTTGGTGTAATACTAGGGAAACCATCTAGCAATGGTAGCAATGATTGCCTCCTCATATGGTTGAAGAGCAGTGCGCACAAAAACAGACATCATGGACCAGACACTTGTTGCATTCACATCAAGAAGCCTCAGAGAAATAAGCTCAGGTATGCTCAGATGGACAAGGGAGATTTATACTCACTGGGACCTGTGAATGGCTCAGTGCAGCTCTGCTCAGCCTGGATTTTACCACTGAAAGAGACCGCAAAACCTGAGTAGCATTATTGGGTTCAAAACCACTCAACCTAGGGACACCTTTACCTCCAGCCAGAGGTGGCTTTTGGGGTAGGCGAAGCAGGCGCACACCCAGGGCCCCCAGCAGTAAGGGGGCCCCATCTCCTACTTCACCTACTCCAAAAGCTGCATCTGCCTCAGTTGGCAGCAGGAGGAGGAGCTGGGCCCTGGGGCTGGCAGTGGGGATCTGGGGCTGGCAGCAGGAGGTGGTGGGTCAGGGCTGGTGCCAGGAACTGGGGCCAGCAGTGGGAAGGGGAAGGTCTGGGACTGGCAATGGGAAGTGGGGGCTGGGGGGAGGGGCAGCAGGGAGCCAGGGCCATGGGGGGGAGGGCCAGCAGCAGGTAGCTAGGGCCACAGAGAGGGGTTACGGGGGCTTATAGGGGGCCCTCACAGGC
This sequence comes from Pelusios castaneus, assembly GCA_007922175.1. Taxonomy (NCBI): domain Eukaryota; kingdom Metazoa; phylum Chordata; order Testudines; family Pelomedusidae; genus Pelusios; species Pelusios castaneus. The sequence continues at coordinate 22,391,941 of ML685770.1, forward strand.
CTATAGGGGGCCCCTCAACAGGCCGACGCCTGGGCCCCCAAAAGTCAAAGGCTGCCTCTGCCTCCAGTTCTTGACACAGCTTAAACTGAAAAGTCCCAGCCTGAAGGAATTTGTAAAATGGGATGCTGAAATGAAAATTTGGCAGCCATTAAATTTCAATGTTCAGCACAGAACAAAGGCACTCTCTGAACTAAGACCAGAGAAGAAAAATGTGAACCTAAACCTCCCTGGCTTTTGGAACTGTTTGGAACTAGCCAGACGAACCCAGATCCTAGCCAGCAGAGACCCCAAATGGACATCTCCAAAGAAATCAGGCTCATCTCCAATATTTCCCTACACAAAAAAAGAGGATCTGAGACCGACAGCTACTCTATCAGAAGCTGAGCCGCTTCTGCTGGGAACTACATGTGGAAACTCAACAGACATGAGAACACAGTCTGGAAGACTGGCCGGACTCCTCCTCCATCCTCCCCACATACGTACACCCAGACAATGTTTAGAATGCTGCTCAGGACTAGTTAAAAGCAATTAATAATGCTAATTAAATGCAATTAATAAGGGGGCTTTTTTTCTTATGTCCTCATGCTACAGGAATCTTGTTTGGGTTCTTTCTAGGGAAAGGGACCGGTTCTTCCATCTCTATTTAGAATTAGTATTCAGAGTGGGCATTGGAAAGGTAAAAGGAGGAGCATAGCTAGATGGAAATATTTAAATGCCTACACAGTTGAACTTGGTTTGGGTCTTACAAGACTAAAATGTATTTCAATCGTATTTTTCAAACCATGCTGAAGAAGTCCAAGGGCCTAGATTCTGCTCTTTTCCACAATGGCTCTCATCACTTCCACATTACTATCTATTTACAGAAGGGAAAATGCTGGCCCACCAGCTCATTCAGTATCTGTGGCTAATGGACCATTTGTTTCATTGGTGGAGCATTGTTCTCCACCCTGGCTAGTGAGGAGAGGGAACGTTAAACAGTCCTTCCTGCAGCAGGGAGCAGCAAAAAACCATGCCATCAAAGCTTGTTGCCGATTGACCAGAGAAAGGACACAAGACGCAGATGTTGCCTTAAAGAAAATGATACGTAACGGTTTCTGCTAACTCTCTTGAGTACCTGGACTAAACTTAACCAATCAGGGGGCCAGACTCAACACCATGTGACCATTCAAAAATCAGTCAAAGTTCTTAATTTCAAAATTGGCATTTTCCCATCGGGAAATTTTAAAAAGCTGAAAACATTTGGATGAAATGGGTATTAAATGTATTCCCATTTTTCAATCAGCTATAGGATTGGGTGAGTTTTTTTCCCCATGTCCCCTCTGCTACCCCCATTGTTGAATTTTAAAACGCGTACAAGAAAAGAAAATCTCCCCAAAACCAGATCTATAACCAACCAAACTCACAGATGAAATATAAAATGTAATTTGAAAATTTATCAGATATTCATTTTGAAGAAAAGGGTTAAAGTCAAAAGTTTTGTTATTGCAAAAAACGAACCTTGAAAAACAGCTTCTTCACACATGTACACACTCTTCATTTGCTATAAATATTTTGCCCAGCTTTAATTCTGAACCATTCCTAGAATCTGATTGGTGCGGGCAGGGTTTGAACTATTTCTTGTGACATGTAACTCATTGCTTAAATCAGCCACTGTACCAGATGACTGGAGGATAGCTAATATAATGTTATTTTTTTAAAAGGCTCCAGAGGTGATCCTGACAGTTACAGGACAGTAAGTTTAACTTCAATAGCAGGCAAACTGGTTGAAATATAGCAAAGAATCAAATTGTCAGACACATAGATGAACATGATATATTGGAGAAATTCAACACCCTCAGTAAAGGAAAATCAGGCCTCACCAATCTATTAAAATTCTTAGAGGTTGACAACAAGCTCGTGAACAAGGGTGATCCAGTTGATACACATATTATCCAGTTGATAATAGACTAACATGGCTAACCCTTTGGAACCAGTTGATACAGTGTACATGGACTTTCAGAAATCCTTTGACAAAGTCCCAAAGACTCTTGAAGCAAAGTAACTAATCATGGAATAAGAAGGAAGACCATCTCATGGATCAGTAACTGGTTAAAAGATGGAAAACAAAGGTAGGAATAAATATGGGGAAAGGGGTAAACTGTGAAGTGGCAATGTTTGCACATGATTCTAAATTGCTCAAGATAGTTAAGTCCAAAGATGAACTCAAAACATAGCTACCCATTTGGAACGCAAAAAGTTAGAAAGGGATCTCAGTAAACTGGCTGACTGGCCAACAAAATGGCAGATGAAATTCAGTGTTGATAAGTGCAAAGTAATGCATATTGGAAAAAATAATCCCAAGTATTCATACAAAATGATGGGACGGAAATTAGCTGTTACCTCTCGCAAAAGAAATTTTGGAATCATTGTGGATAGTTCTCTGAAAACATCTGCTCAATGTGCAGTTGCAGTCAAAATGTTAGCAGAATGTTAGGAAGCATTAGGAAAGGGATAGATAATAAGACAGAAAATATCATAATGCCACTACATAAATCCATGGAATGCCTACACCTGGAATACTGCATGTAGTTCTGGTCACTTCATCTAAAAAAAAATTTATTAGAGTTGGAAAAAATACTGAGGGGTGTAGAACAGCTTCTATACAAGAAGAGATTAAAAAGAGGCTGGGGCTGTTCAGTTCAGAAAAAAAGATGACTAAGTGGGGATATGATAGAGGTCTATAAAATCATTAATTGTGCAAAGGAAGTGAATGGAGAAGTGCTATTTTCTCCTTTACATAACACAAGAATAAGGGGTACCCAATGAAATTAATAGGCAGTAGGTTTAAAAGAAAAACACTTCTTTGCCCAACAGTCAACCTGTGGAACTCATTGCCAGGGGATGTTGTGAAGGCCAAAAGTATAATGGATTCAAAAAGGATGGCTATTAGCCAAGATAGTCAGGGATTCAACCCTATGCTTTGGATGTCCCTAAACCTCTCAGTGCCAGAAGCTAGGACTAGATCACAGAGGGTGGATCACTTTCTAATTCCCTTTTCTGTTAATTTCCTCTGAAGCGTCGGCACTGACCACTGTCTGAAAATAAAATATTGGATTAGCTGGACCATTGATCTGATCTACTATGGCTGTTCTTATATTCTTATCTGGAACACTTAGAAATGAAAAGATCTATCACTTGTAACTCACATCCTCCTCAATGCACGAATTACTAGCTATTGGGCTAAACCCAGCCTGTTTTAGTCACACAGCACTCCTGAGAAGAGCTGTGATAAGAGAAGCGGGATTTCGTGTCTTGTGTTTAAAATTTCAGGAAGGTTTTCTTTTGAAGCAGCGTGTTTCCTTACCCCAAAAATGGCTTTAACAAATCACCAAGATTCTGTCCAAGCAAGCACTATGATTATTCTGCTCCGATCATCTGGTTTCAGTGAGCTACATTCAATTTTCGAACATGGAAAGTGTTTCCAATAGCTGGCAGATGTCTTTCCTCTCTTTGCACCACCCCTACCCCTTCCTATGCTAGTTCTGCAGGAAATACCTTACTAATTGGAAAGATTAAGGAAGTCTCCAAATGCAGTTTGAAAAGAAAGTGGAATCAGGCAGAAAAGAAAGGAAAGTTTTCCCTTTTTTAAGGAAATTAATCCAATAGTTTTATTTTAGTATTAAAAAATAAAGTATTTTATATCTTCGTTAAACAACGGCACCCAAAATAATGTACAAGTGAAGGAAGTGCTGGAACAATTGGACAGGAAACTTCCTTCTCTCCTATGAAAGAAGCTCATTATTCTGCACAGACTATAAAAAAAAAGAGCAGAAGAGAGTCCAAGGTATAAATTATATCTCTCAAAGAGATAAGAGTTCCCATTGACTGCAATGAAAGCGTTGCCTGAATGTATAAGGTATTTTTATGAACCAGCCTGCCTATCTGTCTGCACCTTATTACCACACTTCCATAGTAGATGTTTAAATGGTCACTGGAAATTTCACTATGCAGTTAGGCTCATCAACTTTTGCACACAGATTTTGCCGTTAGTGTATCTTCAACAAAAGAGGGGTACACCACACTCTAACCAATTCTTAGATTTGAAAAAATCTCTCAGAAAGAATTTACGGGGCTTGCGGGTAATTTAAATCTCCAGAGAGATGCTCTGTGGAGAGCTAATTAAGATGCAATGGAGTCTGGAGATGGAGGTTGGTACATACCCTCCTTCAAATGATGTTGAAGGCAATAAAGAAAGGCACGAACCAAGGAGTTCTCTAAAATCTGGGGGCAAGAGGCGTTAAGAGTCAAGCTTTTCTCTCAGCCCATTGTGGAGACAAGATAGCTAATCATGGATCCAGATCCAAACTCTTCGAAATTTTGAGAAGGTTTAGATCCAGAGTCGGGGCCTGGGGTACTCTCCACAATGTAAAGGTAATATTTAGGCACATGGTTTTCACACAATTCCAGAGAATTATCTTCTCCATGAAAAAATAAAATCCAACGTCTCCTGACACATGCTTTCTGATCCCTGTCCTGTAGGCCTTCAATTTGTGCATGATGGGGCTCCAATCTTGGCAGGGGCTTCGAGGCCCGTAGTTCCCAGCCTTTCTGAGTGAAAGCCCCACTAGTTAACACTAGGTGAAACATGTACCCCGCTGTGCCCCCTCAGCAACCATAAACCCATATAACCCCTCTAAACACACATAATAATAATAGCACTAAGTCACATAACAAATGACTCCTCCCTGAGTAAAGAGCTACAGCTTCCCCGGGGCAGCTGCCCCTGCATGCCCTGTGTGGCACCACCTCTTCCCGTCCTTCATGGACTGAGGTTAATGGAGGTTCAAGCATTGGCAGATTGGCTAGGGCTGTTCTAGGCCCCCATCGGTGTGGGGCTGCTCTGCTCCAGCCGGTTTGGCTGGTTGCTCTTCTGCTCCAGCTGGCATGGAGTTTGGGAGTTGGGGATGCTGCACCCAGCTGGCACAGGGCTCGGAGAGATAAATGACCTCAATATTACTGACACCTCACACACCCTCTGAGCCGTTGCTCTAAACACTACAGAAATGGAATTACCATCATTTGAGTATCTCATGAGCGCGTTATTAAGTTTTATTTAGCATCCACATTTTGCATCAGGTAATGAGAACAGAACAATTATGGCCTTCTGAGTTGTGTGCCTCCTTCTAATAGCATCTCTACTTGAACTGAGAGCCATTAGCATCTTTAAATAGATTTTATCTTCCATAAAAATCAAAGGGGGCCATCCCTGCACCTATGGAAGTTAACTGCAAAGCTTCTAGGCTAACAAAAATGCAAGGATCATGCAAAATATGCCACATTATTTGATATTTAGTACAAAGAAAATTCATAAATGTAAGACATTCATGCATTTCCCAGGAAAAAAGTTTCTACTCAAGACTGGACTAGGGGCCTAGTAACTACAATTATTCACGATAAGTCAACTGACTGTAGTAATGGCTGCACTCTACAGCCTCTAACCGGGAAACGTCATAATTAAGGCTTCTGTCCCTGAGCTGCTAACTCCACCACAACGGCTGGGATAATTTAGTCTAATTTTCAGGATCGGTATTCTTGATGTCACACCAGTCAGCATTTATCCTGTGGGTCAAACTCTGCACTCATTTAAAATGAATTTCAAAGCCATTACCTGCTAAAGCATCTGGAAGTGCTTAGACATGCGAATCTGGTTGCTATTTGTGCCGCTACACTGCTACCACATTAGACTGTGGTGGAAAATTACTTCACTGTTTTTATTGTGATTGTTATCACACAAAGGGGCTACACCTGTCCACAAAGGAAAGGCAGTAAAGTATGAAATAGTCTGCTGGCAGGAACATTTGCAGGTTGGTTTCTTCATTAACTGATCACTAGCTATTTAGACCCTGTGGGTGCATCTACACTTACCAGTTAGGTTGACTTAAGGAGGCTTACGTTGACTTAACTTACTCCCTGTCCACACTGGGCTTTTATTAGCGATTTGCATTGAATTCAATGGCCCGGTTAGTTCGAACTAAGCAATTAGTTCGAACTAACATAGCCACACTGGTTAATTCGAACTAACGAGTTCGAATTAACCCTTACTTCGAATAGCCTATTCAAATTTGTTAGTTCAAATTGAGGAAGGCCTTAATTCGAACTAATTAAAGCCGAGTGTAGCCATGGCTTTAGTTAGTTCGAATTAAGCTTCCTTAATTCGAACTAACTTGCCAGTGTAACATAAGACCCAGAAGAGGAAAATAATTCAGAACTGGCTGTGATGGCTTGATTGACTGATTAGGGAAGAGTTCAACAGAGGCAACAGTCAAAAACTGCTGCAACAGACTCCTATTCAGCAAACCGCCAAGCCCAGGTCTATGGTTCTACACAAATGAAATGATGGCAGATAAAATTCAGCATAAATAAATGCAAAGTAATGCACTTTGGAGGGAGTATTTTAAAACTACTCATACACAGTACAAGAATCAAAGTGTACTGTATCAATTCACTGTGGACAACTCAACAGCACTTCTGCTCAATAACAGAGAGTGGTCAAAAAGGCAAGCAAGAAGTAAGGATGCATCAGAAGTAGGATGGACAAGAACATGGAGGTTATAATAAACTAACCATCAATTTTCATTTAACATTACATGCGTACTGACCACCCCATCCCATAAAAGATGCTGCAGAGTTAGTGGATATTCACAGAAGGATGATTAAATTAATTAGAGGCAGGACAAATCTCTGATCTGAAGTGACTGAAACAATTAGGCTTGTTAGCTTGGAAAAGGAGATGAATAAGAGGAGTAAATGAGAAACAAACATCATACACTGAAGGGTTTATTGAAATGTCACACTACACATTGCAGCATCCATTTGGGGTCTGGCTCAAAATCAAGGCCTATTTTTAGATTAGGATTTATCAAACAATGGTCTGATACAGTACAGAACAGATGTGGTAGAGCACACCCACCATTGTTTTAATGTTGCTTTAACTTGGCCTTAAATGGCAAGACTCCCTGTCTGATAACCGTGGTATCCGTTAGGAGTGGTACATAAACAAAGAAAGCCATTGGGTAGCCAGGGCAGGTTACAGAGCACTGGTGTCCCATGCTCATTCAATAATAAATACCTAGCTTTTATATAGCACTTTTCAAAGGAGACAACAACTCCAACATCTTGCACTAACTTCAGCTTGTGAATGGATTTCAGAGGCAGCTAATTATAGAAGGCATTGCCATGGTTTGTTATAACAGTGACGAAAACAAAGGTAAGAGCATCCAGACCCACATCTAGTAGGCCACAAGCTCATGACCAGACTGTTCAGGTCATTGCCGTAGCAACTGGGGACTCAATGCCACCTCTAAACTGAGAATCTAAGTAACCACATGGAAGGCAAACTGCCCAGAGGCGATGACAACTCTGCCACCATCTCTGGTGGCTTCCCCTAACTCAGCCTCACTTCAGCCTTATGTGGATTGAATTTTAGTCCATTTGCCCTCATCCACAGAGCCACAGAAGATTAGGGTTGGAAAGGAGATCAGGGGATCATCTAGTTCAACCCCGTGTTCACAGCAAGGACAAGCCCAGTTAAATCACCCCAGCCAGGGCTTTATTACACCTGGCCTTAAAACTTCTTAAGATGGAGATTCCACCTCCTCCCTAGGTAACCCATTCCAGAGCTTCACCACCCTCCATCCATGCCACAGCCTTTTCCAGACATTGTTTATGTAGTTCAACCACATTGTCAGAGTTGGATAAAAGAGAGACAAACCACAATAGACCCACCTCTGCAAGCACTCACAGGAATCCTACTGACATATTTGGACAACTTCCTGTGGCCTGTTGATATGTTCGTTATGAAGTCCGTAGAGATAGTTAAAGCCAAGTCATGCTGTGTGCTGTGATTTAGCTCACGTTCTGCCTTAGGTGAAAAATACAGAGTGAATTTGGAACCTGGTTTCAATAAACCTAGCAAGGTTTCCACAGTCTTCAAAACCAAGACGTATTTGAGTCATCATAGTATGCCTGGCAACGCTGAAATCATAGTATTATTTTTACTCAGAAAGATGTTCTACCACTTATTACACATATGTTTCTCCACTTCTTTGAGCCCCTGTATTGCGCTCCTTAATGAATATACCTTGGTAATATTAGTTATTATTTTCATCTTTCAAGAGAAGGAAACACCTTCTAGCTTTCATCGGTTCAAATATGTGACCTGACTTAAATAAAATCATTTGTAAGACTTTGGCAATTGTACAATTGTGGTGGCTGTAAAATGGTGTCAAATACGCAGGTGTGGTTGGTTTTAAGACTGCTGAAGTCTTCAAATTTATTGAAACAAGAGTAACTTACATTGAAATCAAAAGTATTTAACACGATTTTGATTCAAACCATTTTTTCCAGGGTGCAGATTTCTGTCGGAGGTATTTTATAAAAATCGGCTATTTGGTAACACGAATACACAGAATGCTGCCTTCCTATAGTGTGTTAGTAAAGGCACAATCGGCCTCCGCTGTCATTAGTGGAAAGATTCCTGTTAACTCCAGTGAGAGCTGGATCAAGCCCCAACTGTTTGCACTGATGTTTTCTGCTCTGAAGTTTGTCCAGATGAAAAGAACAAAACTCAAAGAATAATCCAATGGTAACTGTGACAAAAGTTCTATTCTTTGAGCAAGACAAGAGCCCGGTAAGGGTCAATGACTGTGTGAAGGGAGGAAAGAGAAGAGTGCTACATGGCATGGAGGAATATGAAAGAAAATCTTTTACTTTCCACTCTGAAAGCTCCCCCACCCTCTTCTAGTTTCCCACCATCTATCATTTTTGAATTTCATTCATGGAGAATACCCTATCCACACCATTGCTCTTTCATCCCTATTGAATGGCCAGCATTCAGGCTTTCTTTTCCTAAACATTCATGCAAAAGTGCTAAGCCTTTAGGCCATAGGGACCTTCTTTCTTCAGAAAAAAGTATGAATGCTTGATGTGCAGATGCAAAACTCCAGGTTTTTTTTGCTTTCTGTGCTGTCGCAATGTCTTCCTCTTGTTTTGATCCAGTCCTTTCTAACTACTTTGATTGAATTAAGCAGTCAACCATGTTATCCTTAAAACCAGCAGGGAAGACACCACAGTTTGCATAGCGCATAGGCCTGCTTATCACGTCAATTACAATTTCTGAATAACCCAACTTCTAACTGTCAGCTTTTATCATCACATGGGGTTGTCTTTTCTTCTGTTCAGAACTGTGGCTGGCCCTTTCCTTCTTCGGTGAAATTGCTTCGTTGCTAGCAATTAAATTATCCAATCATACCAAAGCCATTTAAAATTGATCAAAATAAAGAGTGGATATGATTTTAATACAGTTGATTTGATTCTGGAGGTTTGGATCAAATTAATTGGAGAACGACATTGATCACCAGCTGAATTAAATAGAAAGCATTGCATATTGAGTCAGCTAGTGTCTGCTGTTCCTACAGGATCACAGAAATCAGAATATGCCCATAGGAAAGGATGAGCATTCCCAACAAGATTTTAAAAAGGCAGAAGACCCTCCCCTTCAAAGGTGGAACAGATCCCACTTTTGGCGCAAAGGGCAACACATGAAAGCTGGGCACTGGGAGATGGGTTGAGAAAATATGACATGAATTTAGGAGGGCTCAGCAGCCTGATGCTTGGATGATGAAATGGGCTTGAGTTACTAATCTGGGAGTCCATGTGAGACCACAAAAGCAGAGATAGCACATGCTACTGATTCAAAAAAAAACCCCACCAGACTAACATTGATTAAATAACATTTGAAAGCAGTTATGAAGCCTATCAGATGAGTGGCTAAAGCATGGTATTGCCTATGGGCAGAGTTCAATGAAAAATAGGGGATAGGACCAAGAAATTAGCCAACAAAAAACCCCAAACCCCACCATTACAACCCTGAATTTAAAATATTTTCTAAACAAGGTGAAATGCAGCATTGGGCGGGAGGCCAGCAGACAGCCCTATGCACTACTTAAATCAAATGAATACCTAATCCAGGGATTACAAAAGATCAATTTTATCGTATTCTAAATAGTTGTTATGTTTGAAAAATGACACCATAGGTATAAAAAACTTCATCACTGCTAAACCACAAACCACAGTTGATCCAAAAGGCTCAGCCAGCTAAAGAGAATGACAGAAAACTGCACTTGTGCGCTGTCCTGCTATTTCTGAAAGAGGAATCTGCTGGCATATTGATATTAAGTTTCCTCTCCCTGCTTCTCATTTACCATGAGTTCGTATGTCCTAAAATGGTTTCACTAAAACTTTTATCTAAAGAGTAAAACACGGCTACTGTTCCATGCAACATTAAACTTGAGCAAAGTATGACGGAGCCAGTCAGACTCTGTTTGTGTCGGGGGGGGGGGGCCCCCCCCGAAACACACGTTTCTTTAGAATGCATATACAATAACTTAATTTGAAGAAGTTATTCATGCTGGGTGTTAGAGAAAATTACCTAGCCCTAATAGCTTAAATTCTGTCCTTTTTAAAAAAAAATAAAAAATTAAATGTATGCCTGAAAGGAGGGCAAAATTGCAAATCTTGTATGTTTGCATCCAAGACACAGGATTTGACACAGGCATATGGCACCGTGACTCATTCCAAGACAAAAATGAGCAAGCAGGTTTTATTTTTCCACTCCAGCAATACAGCCCTTTTAAAACACAATTAACCTTTTCATTAAAAAATATCTCCTGAAGTGAAAACCGTGCTATATTTAAAGAAGTGGAACTGTTTTATGTTAACTGTACGTTTCAAACCTTAAACAAAATATTTGTGCTTGCATAAATACTTGGAAAAGGTAAAAATGTCATAACAGTCAGCTTGGTTATTAAATTTCAAGCTTGCCTTCTGCTTACAACAAAATGTAAAACAAAGATTGCATTATGCATGCTTGGTTTATTTAAAATTTCACTGTTTAGAAGTCCAAGACAATTCCAAGATATAAACAGATTGCAGGATACGGTGTGAAGGTAACTTAGCTTATAGTCTTGTTTTAGCACAGGCAGTAATTACTTCGTGTGACACTACACACAGTCGAAAGTACCGCCAAGCCTTGCTGAATTCAGGGCTACCCATCAGAGCCCGAGGTAAACTTTGAAGCACCCACGACATGTTCTAAAAGAAGGGATAAAATATTAGTGCATTTTTGAAGAAGGCCAGCTTGACTGTAGGTAACTGAGCTATTCTCTAGTATAGGCTACTAAGGACGACTCAAATCACAGCTCTGAATCCAATCACTCCTATACACTAGATCGGGGTGGCCAATAATTTTGCCCGATGGGCCAGGTGGAGCAGCGGACAGCTGGCTGCGAGGCCATCCGATGTGGTGGCAAGCCAGCCCCAGAGCTGGCAGGTGGGCGGTGGAACAGAGCCCGTGTGCGGAGGGCAGCGTGGTGGCAGAATGGGGGGCGGTGGCGCAGAGCCCACAGGGAGGGGGGGCAGTGCAGCAGCGGAGAGCCAGATGCAGGGCTGGGCAGCGGAGAACTGGGTGGGAAGGAGGCCGCAGAGCCAGCTGGAGAGCCAGGGCGCAGCAGAGACCCGGCCCTGGAACTGGGGGATGACGGAAACAGAGCCAGCCTGGGACGAGAGGAGACTGAGAGCTGGCTGGGAGGCGGAGGGCAGGACACAGAGCTTTGGCAGGCAGGATCTGGCCCGTGGGCCGTATTTCCCCCCCCCCCTTCCCGCACTACATGCAGTTCCGCAGGTGACAGTTACTAGATCTGAATTGTACGATTGGCCTCTCTGTCAACCCAAGGTACTGAATATAACCGAACAACCCAGCGGGCTTTGGAATCCAGAGAGAAAGCTGAAATGCTGCTTCAAAGGATGTAGTCACTTCCCAAATTCTGCTGCTCTCAGAATGAAATGAGTACAGAATATGCAAGCAACTGAATTAATTACAAACAGGTGCTTGTACAGAGCCCCCTTGCTCGTCCGTAGAGAGCTTCTGTGCCATTCAGTGGAGAAATGGTTAGGTTCTGGTGAAGGGGCAGAGGAAATGACAGGTCATTTGAAAGCTAGTGCAGCTCCTATTAAAGAGAAGCTTCTTTGAACAATGTTAGTCCTAGAAAAAAATCTAACGATGGTGGAATCTCAGAACATTTTAAGCATCATAAGAGGTTGCACTAGGACCTGCAGGAAAGGGCCTTTTTCGATTTGTGAGAGGGGCTAAATGATGTCATGATGCTGAACCCAGGAAGGAGAAACTTAGGTATGTGGGAATCAGCAACGAGTTGGCCTCTCCAAGGGCGGCTGGAATTTAAACGAATCTGTTACTGGAGACAAAGCAATAAAGAGCTTTATTTGCACTCCTGCAGTAACCCTAGCAAAGTCCCCAACCCTCTCTCTGATCCCGATTGATGGTTCATCTGCTGTGCAATCAATATTGTTCACCTGCACACCCACAGTGGCTTTCTCCTCATTGCACCGTATCGTGTTTTAGCCCTCTAGCTGTGTTGCGTAACAGAAGTGAGCAGCAGGAGTAACACGCTGAAGGAATGGAAAGGTGCTTATCTGACAAGCCATCTGGGCTCACCTGCTACTGCAAGACAATGAGCTTGGCGGGCCTCCAGAACACTCCGTTAAGGAAAAGACCCACACGCACCATCCTTTCTCCAGTGCCATGATGGGCCTCAGACCTAGCAGGACTAACAGGATTCTGCTGTGCTGGAAATGCAAAAGATCCGCATCCCCCATGGGAGTTCCCGACACCCTCCCAACAAAGGTGGGGGACAGGAGTCAGGCGGAGAAGAATCAGGGGATAGGCTGGTGCCTTCATCCCTGGGCACATCTGTTGGCTAGGTCCCACTTTCCAGCAATCACTCCTTGTACTGAACCCAGCCTCTCATGGCTCAGCAAGAAGCAAAGCAGGATAGAGCCCTAGCTATCCAGACAACAGATGGGGATAATTCTTCACAACAACTGAAGTGCAGTCCAACTGGCATTGGATCATTTTTTGTTCCTGGAACAGTTCATCCCTGCGAAGGACTTGCTATCCTTGGTGTAGAACAGAGAAAATAAAAAATATCTCCACCTGGACAAATAACTGGAGGCCCATAAAAACATGTGCTTGGTAAACTAAACCCAACAATTGGACACGCTGGTGTGAATAGGTACCAGCTTCCTCACCACACAGGCTGATTCCTAGCAGTCGAGGAAAGTAATTTCCATTTCCCAGTAATCCCAACAAAGTAGACATCGGGCGAGAGACCCATATGGATGATCCATATAATGCAGCAGAATCTGTCTTTAGTTCTGTGTTTTACTGGTATATTTCCACAGCTGTGAGCAGTCAAGGATGAGGATCAGAGTTCAACATAAACCAGCAGGAGTCCTGGGGACAGCTGCAGAAATAAATAGTTCCTCTTTAAGTTAAATAAGCATCACTATACAGCTAGCTGCCTATTTACAAACTGAGACTGCAGTCTGGCAATCTAACCCGGACGCCTGCATCCATCCCGAGCTCACAGCTATAGGGTTTGGGGCTTCACACAGGCACAGGGCTAGAAGACAGACGACGGTAGGATCAAAGTCAAAACAGAGGAAAGAATTACCTGCAGTAAGTAGCTTCCAGGTGTTGGCAATTATCTGCAAGACTGGAATAGCCCAACGCCCGCTTCCTGAGAGGCAGCTTCTTGCTCTGCAGCACATCATGGGTGAAAAGCAGTTGCTTTCAGAGCTGCAAATTCTTACTATTGTGCTTGGTGCTTCCTGCCATGATTAGTCGCCATTCCCCCAAGGGGAGCACTCATGGCTACCGTAGGCTCTGTGCCTAGCAGTGGGTGCACTGAGCCCTTGGTCTGAGCACTTCATGACTAGGTGCAGGTTTTTCCTCAGTTGAAGTTTCCTCCTTCCATGGCCCTAGAGGGCAAGGAGTCAGGCAGTTATCTGAGCAACAGCTGATCAATGTTTCCTCTTTTGCTCTTGAGTTGGTTCATGACTTTAACCTTGCAGATCCCATGGGAGCTACTCATTTGCCTCAACATTCTTCCTGCCTCTTTTTCCAGACACCTTTAGCCCGGATTTTCCTAAGAGCAGGGTTCTTTTCTCAAGGTCCTAAGTTCAGCACATAACTAAATGGCCTGGTTTTCAAACGTGCCGACTGTTCAAGGTAGCTTTCACAGGAACCACCATGGTCGGAATGATCTGCAGAAGTTGAGGACCTGTCTCAGTGGGTGAACCAAGCTATTCTGCACCGTCACGCTTGAGTACTGAATATGAAAGCCCAGCAAAGCAGTTATTCCAGACTAGTTCCTCTGCTTTAAATTCACACCCTCGCTTATTCGACACTAATTCCCCATGCAGACAGTCCCTAAAGTGTAACACCTGCACTGAGCCCGCCCCGTATTTCTTTTAAAGGCTGGTTGTAAAAAATGGATTCTACTGGGCACATAACTGCCCCCATCTATTCCAGAAAAGGATGTTGTTCATCCATCAGCCCACACTGATCCGCAAAGACAGCACACTTCCACTTGCCCAAATTCCTTTCTTGGGAAAACCCTAGTTATCTGAATCCTCAGCGTGTTCCTCTCTGCAAACACTGTCGATTCAGATAACAAGGACAGTAGCTTACAGCAGTGTGTCTAAATTCATGCTAATCCATGACAGAACGTATTCATCCTTGGCTGCGTCACAGGGTCCAGTTCCAAGGGCAGCCAACGTAACTACTTATATCCACAATGGCCTCTGTAGTTAGCCCTCCTCTCCTGTCAGGGAGCCCTGCAGGCAGGACAGTGGGGCAGGGAAATCATGGACACCATGATCATTACTGAAGGGCCACGTCCAGCTGCAGGCCCCAGAGGCAGCCTGAGAATGAGGATGGTTCACAGGGCAGGGAGGATGTGTAGGGTAGGGACTCCCCGATGTACCATGATCTTCGCTACCTCCCAACTCTCAGCTAGAATTTAGCTCTGAAGAGCACTTCCCATTGGATACAGTTTGGGGTGTCCCAAGCCGTTAAGATAATTGGGCATGTACTGCAATACCTTCTCAACAAGAGTCTCAGCAAACCCCCCTGGCCTGGGTTACACACGTCATTCCGCAGAATGATGGTTAAATGACGTTTGTGAATACAACAGGTAGACTGGGGCTGTAGATACACACATAAACACACAGGCCATAAAAGCAGCTGGTGGTTGCTGGAGGCTAGAAAATATTTAATACAAACAAAACTTTTATGCGGACAAACCATTGGTCTGAGCCAGCAGGGCCATTCTCATGTCCTTGCGGCATTATGATTTACTATTTTTCTCCTGCCAAGAGCATAGCTGGAGCTTCAAAAACATTCCAGCCAATATCCTCACCCTTCCAAGGGATGTAAACACTATGGGGTGGATTCTGCCTGGTGTGCAGCTCCCTCCACTGCCACAGCTTCCACCTCGCAGGACCAGGCTTTAAATCAAACAGCCACCAGTTCCAATCCTGCAGAGATATCAGGTAGGTTGACGCAACAGTGGCACAGCTCCGGCGCTGTAGCCGTGCTGCTTCTCTTGTTGACAGAAGGGGTTTTTCTGTCCATGTGGTCAGGCCCACCGAAGCCAATTCCGAACCCCACGGCAGAACATCCCTGACCTGCCTCTTCCCACAGTTCACCCTTGATCCACCCCAGATCCGCCCCAAGCCCTGCCCTCTGTCCCCACTCGACCCACTCAATGCTGCCATGTCCCTTCCCCCTTCCACTTGGTTCTCCTCCTTTCTTCTACACTCCCCCTTCCTCCAGGCAGTGAGTCACAGCAGTGAGGGGCTGAGAAGGGGAAGGGTGGAGGGATGTAAGCAGTTGGCGATGGTGGGGAGGCAGAGCAGGGGGATGGGAAAGAGTGATAGAGTGGGCAGTGGTGCCTAGAATGGAGCAGGGGTGGAGTGTGGGCAGGCCCAGGAAAAAGAGGCCCTAGCCCTTTTAAATTGCTGGGGCCCTAAGCAATTGCCCCCCTTAAACTACATTCAGACCTGTCAGGAGGCCAGAATAATTCTTCCATCCACATAGTTGTGTCTACACTGGGCATAAGGTCAACCTAACTATGGCACTTAGGGCATAAAGTCTTTTCACAGCATCCCTGAATGATGTAGCCAGGTCAATCTAAGTGTTGACCAAAGCCTTCAGCATATGGGCAACTAACTTCTATGGGGTGGAATCTTTTCAGGATCAGGGTCATATGTTTCAAGCATACATCTATCTACCCACAGACTGGCTATACCTGTAACTTAGCTTGACGTAGGTGTGTCACTCAGGACAGAAAAATGCCATGCCCTGAACACTGAAGTTCGGTCAATGTAGCCCTTGGTGTGGACGTGGCTAGGCTCATGGATGGATTTCGCTATCTTTCGAAGAGGTGGATTATCTACACTGATCGAAAACACCCTTTCCATCAGAGTTGCCAGTGGCCTAAGAAGGGAGATTCAATGAGGTGGGTTATGAGTTATTACAGAGAATTCTTTCTTGGATATCTGGCTGGTGAGTGTAATTGATCACCATATTTGGACTCGGGAGGGAATTTCCCCCAGGGCAGATTGGTTAGAGCTCTAGGATGGGGGTGGGGGCGGATTCACCTTCCTCTATAGCGTGGGACATGGCTCACTTGCTGGTGGATTCTCTGTATCTTAAAATCTTTAAATCATGATTTGAGGACTTTAATAACTCAATCATAGGTTAGTGGTTTATTACAGGAGTGGGTGGATGTGGTTCTGTGGCCTGCATTGTGCAGGAGGTTAGACTAGATGATCATATTGGTCCCTTCTGACCTTAGAGTCTATGAGTTGCAACTCCAGATCTATGCCGCTATAAAATAGGCATGTCCTAAGGCAGCAGTTCTCAACCATTGTGTTGGGAGACTTTACTGTGTTGCCGCACAGCAATAAGTGTGTCATGGAGAGCCAGGGAGATGGCTGCATTCTGCCTTGGGGGGATGGACTGGTGTGTCCTGTAAGGTCCCGACATGCCATCAAACAGGTTGCAACTCACAAAAGGTTAAGAACCACTGCACTAGAATCATAGACTCATAGAATAATAGGGTTGGAAGGGACCTCACGAGGTCATCTAGTCCAATCCCCTGCTAAAAAGCAGGACCACTCCCACTAAATCACCCCAGCCAAGGTTCTGTAGTCCCTGTAGTCCAAGCACCCCACACTCTTTAATGAATTTATGCTCCTATCACCTCTGTGCTCATAAAATAAGGAATAAATGAGAGACTCGGGTAAATTTTTCAAAAGTGCTGGAGTGACTTAGGTGTCCATTTTCAAGAGACTTAGGCACTTTGGAAAATTTTACCTATTGTCACTCTCAAAAAAAAAAAAAAAAAAGATATCACATGGGAAGTCTTTGGCAGAGCAGAAAATTGAACCCTGGGTTCAGCTTTATTCAGGTCCCAGACTAGCACCCTTAGCGTGGTTCATCCTTCCTCTGATACAACAGGCCCCCTGCTGGTTCAACATGAAATGATGCAAAAAACAGGGTCCTGTGGCACTTTTAAAGACTAACAGATTTATTTGTCGCATGAGCTTTCGTGGGAGAAGATCCCACTTCGTCAGATGCTTTGAAGATAGGATCTTCTCCCATGAAAGCTCATGCGACAAATAAATCTGTTAGTCTTTAAAAGTGCCACAGGACTCTGTTGTCTTTCTACAATAGACTAACACGGCTACCCCTTTGCAAAAAACAGGGTTATCCCCATTGCAAATTTTTGCAAGTGGTGTGAGTTTTGAGGGAAAGTAAGAAATAAGAGAAGATAGTGGTCTGATACACAAGAGAATTCTTTCATCATACAGAAGACAAAGCTTTGGAGAAGCTACAAAGAAGAGACTGAATGCTCTAACTTCTGAGGAGTTATTGATATCCATAGAACCAGCTACTTATCAACAGCTATATTTGGACAATTCTCATATTTGCTTTTATTCCTGGAAATATACTACACATGGCAGCTTCCTCCATAACTAGAACATTTAAACACTTTCTATATTTTATTTTAAAAATAAATTATTTTAGCATTCCCCGTTAGCCTTATATTAAAGGATTTGACTAGTCTACTTATTTCTAAACGCAAGGTCAACAACAGCTCTGCTACTAAAGTTTCCATACAAGTGCATTAATACTATAACTTTTCTATCTCAAATCAATGTTTGTTCATAATCTTAACACGCCCAGTCTACAGTTATGAGTCCATGTGCCCTAACGCCAGCAAAAGCGATAAGTAAAACAAACGCATCATTTAACTGCAATTCCTCCCCTAAGTTTAGACTTCGCGTAAGAAGGTGGAGTGCTGAGCATTAACTGAGTCTGAATTCGATCCAAAGAAGAGAAATCCCGACAATAATTGGAGCTATGTCCATAGTGGTTTGAGTTTCATCACAAGGATGCTCAGAAGCAATACTGTTTGCGTGCACAGGAAGTGTGTCTTATTTCATATTGGAAGAACAGCAAAAGCTACAGCTAGCTAGATGTTCTTGGGGTCCGAGTTGATGGAAGCATAGAGAACTCAGGAAAGTTGCATGGGGGTGTTGGACAGAGTCTAAAGATTGTTGTACAAATTTCTATTCTGCCTATAAAAGTGAGCAACACACACACACACATGCACACACACACACTCATGCCCATGTACAGCAATATATTCCATCTTTTCATCTGCCCTTTTATCATAGAGCCAGTTCATTCAAGTGCGGCTGCAGTGGGAATAGAAGGAGAGAATGCCTGCTCCATAAGATTCTCTCAACTTCACAGAACCCCTTTGCCCCAAAGCTGTTGGGGTACATGGAACAAAAGATGAGGAACCACTATCATGGTGTTCTCCTCTCCAGCACTGATGAACATATCTGCTCAGATATCATTGTCTACATTAACATTCTGTGAAAAAGCATTAGTTTAGATTCTGTGACTATAGCTCCTTCAGAGGAGATACTTCCTTTTAGTCATAATTTATGGAAACAGTCAAAGAGGAGTTTATTAAACTGTAGTGACTCAGCTTGAGTTCCAGCTTTGTCTCCCTTGTTTGCCAAGGCCCTCACCAAGCGGTGCTCTTTACAGCACACAGAGCCATTTAATGGGAAATGAGATAGTGCACATAAAATATGTCATGTATGCAGTATAGTTGTAGCTATGTTCCCCGGAGAGAGAAGGTGGGTGAGGGAATATCTTTTATTAGATCCAACTTCTGTTGGTCAGAGACAAGCTTGTAGCTCTGACCAACAAAATCTGGGTTCAATAAAAGATATTAGTGCACTCAACTTCTCTTTCTAAACTTATGACAGTTTACATACAACATGGTGATCTGTTCCAAAAATTATTTAGAAATAAACAAATTATAATCAGGAAGTATTTCTGAAGGTGGTTGTCTTTACCAAAAAGACCACAAAGGAGAAAGCTGAGGAGGGATATTAGTAAGACTGGAAACTACAAAACCTCTCAACCTTTTCTGAACCTGTTCTGCTCTATAGATACGCCGCATTGCAGCTGAAGGAAGGGCTCCTGTCTCCACACATAGGGAAGCAGTTTCCACATGACCTGATGGCCTACACACCCCATCCCTTGGCCCCTTGCAAGATCTGAAGGAGGATATCACCCCCCTCCAGGGTGAGCCTCAGAGGAGATGCAGCCAGAAAGATAGAAGAGCCAAAAATGACACACAACAAAAGTGACAGAATCTGGCCCAAGATAAGCAGAGCCTTAAGCAAGGTGGAAGTAGCAAGGGGGTAACACAAAGCCAAGTATCCACATGAGGAGGCTACAATAGAAAAGAGTATTTGGAAGGGGGTTAAATGAACCCCCACCATAAAAACTGTTCCAACATCACTGACCGAGCTAGGAAGGCAAAAACAAGAAGCTTAAACTGGAGTTAGTGGCCAAGGACGAGCCAATGGAGTAACGGAATAAGGTATGAGCTAGCCGGTGCCTGGCAGGCCTTTAGCTGAATGGACAGTGAGGAAAAGATGGCTCTTCTTACATGGTACAGAAGAGGAAACAAAAAAATATAGCCCAATACTGTGGTCTGTGGGCACTTTCCATGTGAAACAGCCCTACCCGGCCCCACTCTGTGGTGGTGATTGTATTAACAGATAACTTATCACATATTTCTGACCATTAAGCCCACAGAGCCTCTCTTCTGGCAAAGGGATACAGGAATACAGCATGGGATACCTCTGCTGAGAAAGGCTGAGAACACACCTGGAATACATTTTTTTTTTAATCTTCCCTCCGCACCAAGCTGAGCAGATGACACTAAATGGAGGCTGTGTTGCAAGGTCAGGCTTAATTATGTCTATACCTGGACTTAAAATATGGACTATCCCTTTCCCTGTTCAGAAGGTACCTCTTAAGAAGCCCTGGGTGTGATTAATTCAACTTTTCAACTCCTTTTTCCCCCCCACATCCATTAAGCTGTATTGAAGGGAACTAGAGATACATTTTCCTTCCTTTGCCCCCTTCTATTCCTCATTGATGAATGGCTAATGCAGACTCGCCGTTGCCTTTCCAGGCTCTGGCAGATGAACATGATGAATCAATGATGGATTGGAGCAAATGAATCACAATGTGGAAGAGTGTAGAAGGCAATGAGTTCTAAATGGCCCTCACATCTTTGCATTTTAGAACTGACTTTAAAAGCCCGTTTTCTTCTTTTTATCTGTTTCCAGTTTGTGCAGTGGCTTTGTATATGTTGGATGGGGAAGGGGGATCTTTACATATAAACACAGGGGTCCACTCTCTCAGTCAGACAATAATGAAGCATTATCATTGGGGGAGTTCAAATAGCTGAAAAACCACTTCAAGGCCATGCAAAACAACTGGACAACTTCAGAAAGAGCAACAGTCGGCAAACTGAGCAGTGGAGTTTCAATATAATGAACTAGCAAAACACAGCTGGTTCTGTCGACTTGCTACACTTCATGTGAGTGAAAAGCTATTTTTAATAGCTTATTATTCTAAATGTTGATTAACTAATTTGAACTTCCAAATATTACCAGACTTGAATCCTGCTCTAATCAATCTCATCTGAAACACTGGGTGCTTAATACACACAGTTGAATCATTAGTGCTATCTGCAGAAGGAGATCTCTGATATCCATTCTTTCCTTTGCCTAATTAGTCTTCATTCTTCCCTTTCCAGCTATTAGTCTGTCTCCTTCATCAGTGAAGGGGGGACCTGTTCTCACTGGAAGGCTAAAGGCAAGTAGAAACTCACATTACCCAAAGAAAAATAGTTCCTTAACATGAGTGGCACCCATATGCGGCAGAAATGAGGACAATATAAAAACGTACATAGAATGAAATAGAATGGAAGCAAGCGTATTTTGCCAGAATCTGTGTAAACTGCTTCATATATTCCCAAGGCACACCCACCACCATTCTGCAAAGACTTACACACTTAATTTTACCCAGCAGGGGATCCACAAAAGGTAAAGTTATCTGTGTTTGTGAGTATTTACAGGATCAAGTCCTGTTTGTGCTTAGTATTAGTTAATTCACAGGATTATCTTGTTCTACTACCAGAACATCTCTGACAGCTATGTCACCAGAAGATACTTCGCCACTTTGACTAAAACATCTTTGGTTTGTGTGATTTTAATCTATGGTTTGATTGAACAATCGACTAGGAGTACTCTGCACAGGATATTGGAACTATAAGAACATCTAGAAATCCCAAGCCCACTGTTCTAGGTGTTGCACAAACCCATAATTAGAGACAAGACTTGCTCCAAAGAGCTACAATCTAAATAGACAAGACAGGAAAGACAGGCACAGAGATGAGACGTTACTTCTCCTTTTTTAGTCTTACTTTCAGCAGAGGATTGGACTCGCTGACCTCCTGAGGTCTCTTCCAACACGTAGTAGTCTCTGATTCTCTTATTCTGAGAGGTCAGTGGTATCTGGAGTCTCAGGGCAGTGGTCATTGCTGAGCCTCCATCTCCTGGGTCACCTTGCTTCCCGGACACCCAGCTGATACAGAAAGCAGAAAAAAGGCTCAGTCAAGCCCATGAAGATTAGGTGCCGCAGTGAGCTCCTGGCAGGACAGCACCTCCAACCTGTTAATTCAATTGGGATTCCAATCCAAGGCAAGACAGACAGCAGCAACCCTCTTGTCCATCAGTGCACCTTGCACAAGCCCATGACACCAGCAGATCTGGAATCTAGGCAGGCCATTCATCTAGTATTAATCCAGACTTTCTCCAGTTTGTCCCATCTAGTATGGAGATAAAACCAGATATGGTTTTGGTGTGTGCAAGGTTAAGCCACGTAGGGCAGGGTGCTCAACTCTATGGAATGGCTTCCCCCATGTACGCTGTGCCTGTGAGTTCACGTCGGTGGGGGCAGGGTCACGCATGCAGGGGCAGGCCCATGCCATTCCCAGAAGAAGTATCGGAATGTCTGGTATCTTCTGGTGGTGCGCTCTACCCTTCACTGGCTACCTATTGGTTTCTAGGGAGAATTCAGGCTTTTGTTTTGACTATAAAGCCCTAAAGGACCTTACAAGTGGTCTGAGGGAAAGTAGGCATCCCATTCCTGTTAAAAAGCCAATGGGATTTGGGCACCAAACTCAGTTAAGCTCCTTTGACAATCTCTGTCTACATAGCTTAGGTCATGCCTACTTGAAAGATCTACTTCCTCCCACTACTTCTCACATTAGAACTGTGAACAACTGAGCACCTCGCCTGTCTTTGCGCCTTCGAAAATCTTCCTCCACATTAACAGCATATTTGCTTTGCTTTTCCAGAGGCAAATGATCATGTTCAGTAAAAAGTATTCAAGAAAATTCTAGAGCCTCAGAGAAGAATCTGTGACATACTTAACTCTCCCGGCAGCGTCCAGTGTCCTACTGAATAGGAAAAAAAAGGGAAAAAGTTACATCTCAAACATAATTACCCTTTTAAAAAATGCATATGGTATCCAGTGGCATTACCACTAGGAGAAGGCTGAAATAAATGTTTTAGCCAACGCTGTTGTCCAATATTTCTCAGACTTTTTTAGCCTTCAGGTATTTTGAAAGACCTGTCTGTAGTAGGCTCGTAGTTGAAAGACTTGACTTTGAAGTAAAGAAGCTTAGGGCAGAAAGATCACAAGTAACCCATGAGGAACTTTGCACAACTGAAGGGAAGTTTGCTACCCAGGTATTTGTTCTTCCTGCTTCTCTCCACCCACACACAGAGTTTAGAAGGGGGGCCAAATCTTGCAAATTCTGGCCCCATGGAAAGTTTTTCAGCGACTTCTCCTGGAAATAGGATCAAGCACTTCATTGATATGAGTATTCCTGTGGAATCCCAGCCCCACTGAATTCAGGAGAGCTACTCAAGTGTGTAAGGCGAGTGGGATTTGATCTAGTCTAGTTTCCTTACTACGAGGACTAGAGTAGTTCAATTATCTGAATGGTGCTGAATTGCATAAATAAAATGAAGAAGATCTGGGCTCATTCTTCTGCAATATGAGGCCCATAGAACGATGTCCCTTGGGATCAAAGAAAGCCTAAAGTAAAATCAAATCCCACTCCCAAGGAAGTTTTTACAGTCACTCTTACAAGTTTGCCATCCGTTCTCAGTGTTTTCAGAGGCACATACTGTAGCACAGCGGGGAATACAGTCTCTGTTCAACAAAGTCCTGTGCATCTGCTGGGTTACGGGGCATAAGGGCCTTTGAAGTTTTGTTTGCATTCCACTGCAGCCTCAAATAAGAGTTCTCATCAGTAAGAGAATTCGCATACATATTAGGAGGTGAAGATGATTAATTGCCTCTCCTCTCTCACAGAGAGGGGAACTGCTCAAAGTTGTCTTGTTGACAGTGATTTTTCAGAGCCATATGGCACTTCCACATCTCATTAGTAACATTCATCTCAACTCTGCGCCCAGTTTCTAGTTTCATCTTTCATGCTGATTAAGAATGTGAAATACCAACCTCCAGCTGAAAATTTCAGGGTCAAAATATATTAAAAGACACAACGTATTTAAATTACTTCCATTCTGCCATTTAATTCAGCATTTTCAATCAAGGCCACCATCTTAAGCTAATAGATTTAGACAATCAAATCTCATTGAAATTCTCTGAGAGAATTAGCAGAAAATCAGCCTAACTCAGCAAAAGAATGATTTAGACAGTTTACCTTATAAAAGTTCCTCTATTGAAATGAGCTATACTGACATAAAGATTTTTTTTGCTGGTATAATTGTGTCTACACTAAGAGTTTTGCCAGCATAGTTACAGAATCATAGAATTTTAGGACTGGAAAGGACCTTCTAGTCCAGTCTACTGCACTAAGGATAGGACCAAGCGTTATTTTAGACTATCCCCATAACTGTTTTGTCTACCTGCTCTTAAAAATCTCCAATGACTGATATTCCACAGTCTCCCCAGGCAATTTATTCCAGTATTTAATCACCCTGACGCTTAGGAAGTTTTTCTGAATGTCCAAGCTAAACTGTCTATTCTGTAATTTAAGTCCATTGCTTCTTCTCCTATCCTCTGAGGTTAACAAGAATAATTTTTCTCCCCCTTCCTTGTAGCAACCTTTTATGTACTTGAGAATTGTTACATCCCCCTTCTCTTCACCAGGTTAAAGAAACACAGGTTTTTTCAGTCTTCTTTCATAGGTCATATTTTGTTGCTCTTCTTTGGACTTTCTCCAATTTGTCCACATTTTTCTTGAGATGTGGGACCCAGAACTGGACACAATGTGTATTTCTACATTGGAGGCTCTGTTAAGTCGACTTAACAAGGTCGACTTTAAGTCAACTTAAAGTGGACCTTGTTAAGTCAACTTACAACGTCCACACTGAAAACTCCAGTCGTCCACACTGGCAGGTGCTAGGTCAACGAAGGAATGGCCAGGAACTCTGGGAGGCAGACAATGTTCTCTCTGAGCTGATGATGCAGCTGAGCAAGATATCGTACTTGTTGAGCAGCAATTTGTGAGGCATGGTGCCTCATAGGCTGGAAGCATCAGCAAGCCTAAGTACCTTAAGTCAAAAGAAATGCATAAATGTTATCTTTTCATTTGAACTTTAATAAAAATATTAAAACGAAATATTGCAGTTTTATTAATTTACTATGGGTCGGGCTGGAGAGAAGAAAAAGAGCTGCGGCCATCAGACTGGGGAGAGCCCCAGCCGCGAGTTTCCCCTTCTCCCCAGTCCGATCTCCCCAGCTGGCTCTCCCCAGCCCAATCTCCCTGGCCGTGGTTCTTCCCAGCCCGATGGCCGGAGCTCTATTTCTTCTCTCCAGCCCGACCCATAGTTAGTTAATTAATTAATTAATTAATTAATTAGCAAATTAATGTTGGAGGCCAATTAGGTTGTTTTAAGAGCTATTCCCCATCTACACTGGCTTAAGTCGACTTAATAAGGTCGACTTAAGCCTTAGGTCGACCTTAAGAGGTGGTGTTATTAAGTCAATTTAAGGAAGCGCTTAAGTCAACTTAATAAGCACCCCATGTGGACACAGAGTTCTTTAGGTCCACTTAACCCTCCTTAAGTCAACCTAAGGCTCCAGTGTAGACATACCCAAAAGGTCTAGAAAGGAAGAATTACTTCTTGTGCCTTACTTACAATACTCCTTCTAATGCCTCTCAGAACGATGTTTGCATTTTTGCAATGGTGCTATACTCCTAGTTAGCTTGGGATTATGTCAGTCAGGAGTACGTTTTTCACACTTTCACCTGCCATAGCTACGCCAGCAAAACTTTTAAGTGTAGACCAAGTGAACCACAGTCTTAGTTTTTATTCTAAGAATATTTTCCATGATAAACTCACGATAAGGTTGAGATTCATTATCAGTAACTGAAGAGTAAAATCTTTACAGATATATTGCAATTATCCCCCAAACAAGCCTTACAAGCTGAGGACTTTCAGAGTTAGTCAAACGTAAAAAGAAATCCACACAAGGGCAGGAATTGCACAGTTAAGGCACCTGTAGTTACATCATGCAATAAGCATGCAATTATGCTAGTTTATAATAATGTCTGCGGTTCTAAATTCAGTGACACTAATTTTAAAGAAGCATTAAGCTATTTTCTCCCTCCTCTGGTGTAACAAGACAGAGTTAAGGTTGTTTCGGTGTCTTGAATTGTGCATATTTAACTGTGTTTAAATTGATGAGTTTATGCAGTCAGTTTCTCTCAGAATTAATGCTTATGCCTTGAATAATACAGAAAAGAAATTAACGATATAGCAATTTATTGTTAAAGTATTTCTCCCCCTGTCATTAGGCATTCAGCAATTGCAGATGATACTTCTCCCATGGCAGCTAACAGAAGAAAAAAAGAGCCTCTCTCACTATGGATAGCTTCATCAGAAAGTGCAAAGATGATCCTGGACACAAGGGTAAGGTGCATCGTGAATGCCAAGTTCCATAAGAACAGCTGCACTAGATGCTCCATAGTTGAAGCCTGGTGTGAACACACCAAGGGACTATATTATATCCCGTACAGCCCCCTTTGGCAGGCAGTCTGGAAAATACCAGCGCTCTCATATTATACAGTCCTTAAAAACAATTTCCAAAATGCCTCAGTGTTGCAAGAATTCCATTCCGAATTTAGGAGCAAACCCAGAGTCCCACTGAAGTAGGAGGACCAATTCTGCCACCCTTGCTCATGTTAAGGACTTCTTTACTCTAGGAGTGATCCCATCCATTTCAATGGGACACCTCATAAAGTAAGGTACTACTCGGTATGAGTAAGGTGGGCAGAATCTGGCCCAGATTGAATGGGCAGCCACCGATGAAGACAGAATGTTATTCTGTTTTTATCTGCTATATATTTTTTTTAAAAAAAAACCTGGCTGAACAGGCAAAGACAATATAATTTTGGAAGTTGATTTTAATCGGTTGCATTTTATGGCCCATAAAAATAAGGATTTTCAGAGGAAAAAAATTAGAATTCCCATCGCCTATTCATTATTCTTTTAACCTGGCTTAGACGCTCAGGTCCTGACCAAGGCCCATTAAAGTCAATGAAAATGCTCTTTTCGACTTCGGTGTTTTAGGACCAGGCCTCCCAGCGTAGAGCAGGAAAGAAATCATTTCCACCCAAATGGAGAGGGGTTTCTAACCAACAAAGGTACAGAACTGACTGTATCATTCCCGGATTAAGCTTGGAAGAGCCGTGCCGAGTCAGTGGCAGGACTCGCTGCCTCTTTGCAACCCATCGAGATAAGGGGGCTGCAGACCTATGGGATGTTGAAAATAGGGCGTGCCACACATTGCAAGAGCTATTGCGCAGAGGGCCATGAAGGATAATGGAGCAGATCCTTCGGTGGAGCTAGGACAGTTCAGAATCCCAACCAGCACACAGCCCTCTGCTCTCCCGGATGCTATCTTTGTTCCTTGGTGCTGCACTCCATCACACTCAAGTGAGCCTTCTGGCTGGCAGGAGAATTGACTGAACATCCTGAAGATGCCACCATACACATTGCTGCCTTCCAGCCCATGGGAATGCAGACTGTAGCCCTCTCGAGTAAACGGTCTGCCAGCAGAGAGCGCCATGAGACAAGCCACCTGCTCCCCTGCCACTCTCGGGCTTGTGGGTAAGCAGGCAGTGCTTCAAAACTGGGTGACCTTGCTTGGGAAAGAAGTAGGAGGGGGCCACATCTGGGGGGGACACATCTCCTGGGTGGTGCCTGCCAGCTGGGACTCCTGTCAGGAAAGAGGCCATTGGAGAGCCGCCAGCTCCATAAAGGGTTAAATCCTCACCCTCTTCCCCTCCCTCCTCCGCCCACATTGATGCCTCTTTGCGCCCATTGGAATGCAGCTTCTAGCCCATCTTTCCCATGTTGAGCAGGAAACCTGAACATGCTGGGCCACACAGTCGGGCTTGGGTTTTCTTGCTGGCAGACCTGCACAGCCCATAGGATCAAAGCCTCAGTCATGGAAACACCCTGTTAAATTCCAGGAGGGACATTCCTTAGGGGAAAAAAGGACATAACCATGTAGGGGGAAGATCCTAAGACGTGGAAACCAGCTCCCCACTGAACGGTGGGAGTGGCTGTCTCTCTTGCCCCTTTAAAGTTTAATAGCTAGACGGTCTGTACCTTCCCAAGTAGTGCTTAACAGGCCAGCGGTTCTTTATGTGCTGTACCTAATGTATTCCATGTGCAGTGTGCTCCTCAGAAACATTACTTAATATGGGAATAAGTCCTTCCATAGCCCCTTGCCAGTCAGATGCTGCTTGACTGAATCACCAGACGAAGAACTTTGTGTTTTGGGGAAAACCCAGAGGTAGCGTATTGTCATATGTGTGGGGGAGATAGAAAAAGCAACACACTGTATATACTTGCTGTCAAGCCCAGTCAAAAACATTTACTCAAAGCCCTTCTTACCGTCACCGACCTGAGTTCTTATGGTACCTTATGGATTTAGTAAACATTTATAATATGAAAATCTCATATACACTCTCCTAGTATAAATCACCGCTCCGATTCTTTGTACATTCTGGAAACTGGAATGTGATGGAAGAACTAATGGGGTTCTAAGCTGTGGAGTGAACAACGTTAGATGTTTCTCTGACCTCTCTACAGGATTCTAATGCACACAGAGTAATAATCTTCAGCTAGAGCTAAAGCAATAGGTCGAGGAGTGAAAAATTCTTTCCTTTTTTTACATCAGTTTTTCAAGTTTTACACCTGGAGAAAAAAAGAATGAGCAAGCATTCTTAGACATTTGAGAGGTGAATGCACAGGACATTTAAGAAGTGGAAAAACATCTGTTTATGCCAGATAGAAACCAGATGGTGGGGGAAAAAAAGGCAAGAGGATAGTCAGGAAGAAGACTTTAAGAGGAGAAATCTGCTTACAGGAGGTAAAAGTATTATCCAAAGGCAACCAGAACATCCTTCCCACGGTGCCACATGAACAGCCAAATGGCTCAGAGATGGTTCTTCAAGGGGAAGGAGGAAAGACGCTGACACCAGCAGGAAGAAAAGCCTCAAGATGTCTGAGCTGTGAGGCAACTCAAAGGAAGTGGCAGCTTGAAGAATCTCAGATGCTCTCCAGGAAGCTTTTTCTCACCATCAATGTGTCACATGCTGGCTAAGCCATCAGTTCCAGAGCCACTAAGCACTCCATGAGAGAATGTTTCACTGGTGGTTAGGATCAAATATCACTGATCATTGAGCAACCCTGAATGAGTCATGTAAGCCTCTGCATTTTCAATTTACCCATCTCTAAAATGGGTACAATATTTACTGGTGCCTACATCAGGGGATGTTTCGAACAATATATTTAAACACTGACATCCTTGGATGGAAGATCTTCCAACTGCAAAATATTTTGTTTCGGATTCACAGAAAACGAAAACAAAACAAAAAAACTCCATAAGGTCCAAGCACTTTTCACTCTCCCACATAGGACACAGGTCATCTCTAATGTTAGGCACCACAGGAATCTACTGCTTTTACACATGTCCCAGCTACTTCCTTCCATTACCATATTATTTTTAATTGAGATTTCTTTCAAGTGGATGTACAATGATCAGGTTGCTTTTGCAGAACTAGATTTGTATCTCATTACCCTACAGAATTCTCTTTGCAGTCAATGGGGCTATGGGTGGAATAATATCCTACTCCGGGCAAACAAGGGTTATCAGAATCTGTCTCAAAGTGATTAGAGAGATACACTCTGAAAGATAAAATCCACAGAAGACGTAAATGAATGGCTCATACCGTATCACAATCATACCCTATCATTTCCACATCCAGCCATCCTGTACCCCTTAACTCATTCCTTCTCGAAATATCCAAGAAAGAAGAACCTTGCAACAGCCCTGAAAGTTAATCAGGAAAAACTCTGGCAGAGAAGTGGTAAGCAATGAATCATGACCTAATTCTACCAGTCAAGAACAACTTGATAGCCAGGGACTGGACTTGGCGTGACCCAGGTTATCCCTTCCAGTCCTATGCAACTAGAAAATGGATTTAATATTAGGCAGTCTTACAGTCACAGCCCACGTAGGTACCAGAGGATCATTTTATTGTTCCTCCAATCTTGCTGATTAGCCAGTGTCACTACACAGAGCTTCCTTAGGTAATCCAAGTCTATGGTTATTCATTTCCAGCCGCAAGCGCAGCATTAATGCTCTCTGGTATCATTATCCATCACTGGAGTGGCTTATAAAAACCAATGGCAAACAGCATTGAAAAGCCAAACGTCACTAGGAATTGAGCTGGGAAGCTGACAGATGTTGTGTAAATAATAAGAAGGTACGGGTGACGTGGAAGATTGCAATACCCACACTATATTGCCTGTGGGCAGGTCTGTCATATAGATTTTTTAGATTGCTAAAACAAGAGATTTGGGTCTAGAGGTAAAAATGCATCTCTTATTTTAGTGACCACTTACGTGCTGGTTTCGTGCCTCCCAGTCTCAGATTCTGTCTGATGCAGTTGAGGAAAGGTAAGAAAACACTAGACCATTTTTGGAAGCATTGAGTAACCCTTGTAGAGCACAAATATTAGAGCTGGTCATAAATTTTTCAACTAAACATTCTTTTTTGGGAAAATATATACTGGTTTGTTGAAACCAAAACTTTTCATAGGGAAGGTATGTTTTGAAAATCTGTTTTAAAAAATAATTTGTGGGGGAAATTTTTAACTTGTGGTAATGTCCCATTTTGTCCTTTTCGGAACAAAGAGTTCTTTTTTTTTTCTTTTCCCAAAAAACCTTTTTGTTTAAGTTAAAGTATATTAAAACTAATTTAGAATTTAAAAATGGACAAAATCAAAACAAATCCTTTCAAAATTATTTAAACAAAATGTTTCTGTTGACCAAGACCTTCTTTATTATTTGTTGTTTGGGGACTCCAAACATTTGAGATTTTGACTTTGTTCCACAATTCAGGATGGAAAATATTTTTAGAAATAAAAATTTTCCTGGGATGAGAAAACAGTTTCCCACCCTCCTCTACAAATATGGCTTAAGAATGGCATCACGTTGTCTACTCTAGGCTTAGGGAAACACTTTCCATAATAGATGAGCTTTCCAAAGTGCCCAGCCATCTGCAAGGCACTACAGATGTCCAGCCACAATCTTGATGCACCCTCAAGATGCAAGGGTATGTCCACACTGGAGCCTTAAGTTGACTTAAGGACTGTTAAGTTGACTACAGACCACTACCTCCACACTGGGCACTTATTAGGTCAACTTCAGCACTTCCTTAAGTTGACTTAATAACACCACCTCTTAAGGTCGACCTAAGGCTTATATTGACCTTATTAAGTTGACTTAAGCCAGGGTAGACGGGGGATAGCCCTTAAGTCGATCTAATTGGCCTCCGGGCCCCCTTGCAGAGTTCCTGGCTTTTCCTCTGTCAACTTAGCACCTGCCAGTGTGGATGCAGGGCTGTGGACTCTCTAAGTCGACTTAACAGAGCCTCCAGTGTAGACGTACCCCAAGGTAGAAAAAACAGCACAAGGGGGAGGAAGTTAGACTAGGAGGCAGGGGGGAAGCCATTAAGAAAGAGTATAAGAAAGGAAAGAAGGAAGAACAAAAGGAATTAGATGTGTCCCAGGGGAAAGCAGAACATCCCCAGGCTTTGTTTGTAGAAATAGCTTTTTTTTTTTTAAACTGGAAGCTCCACCATGATAACCTGAGAAGTTAGGAGACAGAAAGAAAAATAAACAAGAAAGGGGCCAGGTGAGGTGAAACAAAATCATTGTGGAAAGTTTGATCAAAATAATGCCTTCAATTTGTTCCTTTGTGTATCTCTAGGACAACTCCTCCCCATTGGCAGAAGAAACCCTCCTCAAGGCACAAGACAACATTTCTAGTTTCCCTCTGAGTCCATGGAGGATCCAGGTACATGTACAAAACTCCCAAGCTTGTCTGCAAAGCACAAGCTTGATTGGTACTGGGAAGTGTTCCAACTTCACAAATGCATGTAACACCTGGAAGACAACAGGTCAACACCGAAAGTTTAAGAAAATGTGAGGAAAAAAAAGTGGGATGTCATCCAAATGCTGTTGCCACACACTCCCAGCTGCTTGTACTCACCTGCCTGCAAGAGAAGGAATCGGTAGCTGTAGGGACCATACTTTTCTTGTTCACACACAACCAGCTCTCTCCTTTTCTCCCACTAATTACTGAATGCTCCTTTTTCATTGTACGCTTTAACAAATACAAGTGACCTACAAAAATAGCCAAAACCTTTGATGTTCCCAGAAAATGAACCCCGGGGATCAGGAAAAAGTAGAGATGAACTGACCTTTGCTTTGGCAGTGAAAACCTGGCAGACAACTGCCACGACGCATGCTGCTCAATACAGCAGACCAGGATTGCCGATTTATGGATAGTCCGTAAAAATACGTACAATTTCAACAGTCAGTAAATCCATAAATAAATGAAAATGTCTGGGTATAAATAAAATCTATTGTATTTTGACATCATCATTCAGAATCGCTCCTTGTATCATAAAACT
The DNA here is from genome assembly GCA_007922175.1 of Pelusios castaneus. Classification (NCBI taxonomy): domain Eukaryota; kingdom Metazoa; phylum Chordata; order Testudines; family Pelomedusidae; genus Pelusios; species Pelusios castaneus. The sequence continues at coordinate 22,424,324 of ML685770.1, forward strand.
CCAGTGATCATGTCTTTATCATTTCTATTTTTGTGCATGCCCAAAGAACCCGAATGATCAATCAACTGCAGTTGCCTCATTCCACATTGCTGTGTACAGAATATCGTGAGGGAGTCCACACTTTTATGACACCATTACCGTATTGTTTATGATATTTTAGTGATGTCAGTAAAAATTTACCATGTCAGTTTAAAAAAAAAAAATCAACTTCAGATCTTCATGTCAGTAAAAAGTAAAATGCAAGGTTGGCAACCCAGGATTGATCAAGAAGATGAAATGTTAGCCAAAGATTCCACGTCACTTCCCCTGAGATTAGTGGCCTGCCCTGAAGTCCTTGACTATGTCTACACTTGCTAAAACTAGTTCAAATTAGTTAGTTTGAACTAACTAATTCGAACTAATTTTAGTGACTTCAAATTAGCGATCCCCATTCATTTCAATGGCCGGTTAGTTCGAACTAAGAAATTAGTTCGAATTAACATGGCCACACTGGCTAATTAGAACTAGTTAGTTCGAATTAACCCTTTAGTTCGAATACCCTATTTGAACTTATTAGTTCGAATTAAGGAAGCCCTTAATTCGAACTAATTAAAGCCTAGTGTAGCCATGGCTTTAGTTAGTTCGAATTAAGCCTTCTTAATTCGAACTAACTTGCCAGTGTAGACATAGCCTTTGATGTCCTGGCAGAACAGACAGCATCTTGGAATCAAATGTTCAGCTGGGTCAGGCCCCCCACATCGCTGGCTTCACCTTCGTGGGTTTTTAATTCACTTATAAAGACCTAACTGTAATCAGCAAATACAGTGACATTAAAGTTGTAAGCAGTGTAAAAATCTATTCGTTAACTTTGCTGGAGAGATGCTATTTTCTATAAGCTGAAAATCAGGTCCTCAGTTTTTGGAAGTTTCCTCTGGAATACCCACACACAGCTCCATGTGTGTTGTCCGTTTCAAGTACCTCAGAAAGAGGCAGAACTGAGTTGGCCATTCCCCGTCCCCCATATGCCACCAAAGGCCAGATCAAGAGCTTCTGAGGAGTCAATACGCTTGTGAATTTACAGAGTTCCCCTGGCTCCCACTTTAGTGTTTAGTTACTCCAGAAGTATTTACAACTTTGTTTTGCTAAGTCATTTGAAAAGTAACCAAGCAAAAGAAATTTATTGCCTCCAGTGTTTTTCCCTAATAGCCAGAACAACAGATTCCTCTTATTACGATTGGCCTCTCTGTCTCAACCCTGATCTGCAAATACGGTCTAAGTTAACAGCGGCTTTTCTTACCTCAGAGAAACAGCCTGGAACAAGTGAATGTTCAATCCTCTCCCAGTATCTTGGGGGCATGAGTTAAAATCTACCCCAGGACAGGACTGGATGGAGTAAGGTCTCACTTAAAGATACAGGAGGGTTTTGCAGACTGGCCGTGTTGAATGACGTCATGTTATTTAGAATCACTGCAAGCACAGAAGTAAAAATACCACATTTAGAGTTTTTGATTGCAATTAGAGTGGCCTCTTCTCCAGCAAAAAATTGTTTTGCTGTAATGAGCGTGTCAGACCACATGATCTGGTGGTCCCTTCTGGCCCTACATGCTATACCTCTGTGGTAGTGCACTGGAAAATACACACATGCAACTATTTGCTGCAGTGTTGAACACCTGCAATTCTACTGCAGACAGTAGCAGGCACCTCCCAGGCCTGGTTCTTGGCGAATGGCTACAAGAACAGAAAATACATTCAAGCCACCATGGAGCGCTCAACACCCCTTCCATGTTAATAAATTCTTTTGGAAGAGAGTTAGCTGCTTAAACATCTATCACAGCAGAGCATCTTAGCAAATTTATTTTCACAAAATCTTTGTGTTGTAGGGAAGTGCCATTGTCCCCCATTTAACAGACAGGCAACTGAGGCACAGAAACATTAATTAACTTGTGCAGGGCCACACAGGAAGTTGTGTAAGCCAGGAATGTAACCCGGGTCTCCAAAGTCCCAATCCAGTGCCTTAACCACAAGGTCATACCAAATTATTCCCAAAAGAGATTCAGAAAATAAAATGAACATTCTTCATACACCTCAAGATGCCCTAACAAATTTAAAGGGATGTTATTTTACCCCCATTGAGTGACATGCCATCATTCCCTTTATAAGAACATATGAATGGTCATACCAGCTCAGACCCAATGGTATATCTAGCCCAATATCTCATTACCCAACATTAGCTGGTGCCAGACACTTCAGTGGGAATGAACAGAACACGGCAATTCTCAAGTAATCCATCCCGTCATCCAGTCCCAACTTCTGGCCGCCAGAGACTTAGGAACACCTAAAGCATGGGTTGTATCCCATCATCATCTTGATTAATAGCTATTGATGGACCTATCCTCCATGAATATATCTAATCCTTTTTAACCCACTCCTACGTTTGCCTTCACAACATCCCCTTGGCAACAAGTTCCATAGATTGACTCTGTTGTGTGAAAAATACTTCCTTAAATTTGTTTTAGACCTGCTGCCTATTAGTTTCATTGAGTGACCCCTGGTTCCTGTGTTACATGAAGAGGAGAAATAAGGCTTCGCTATTCACTTTCTCCACACCATTCACGATTTTATACACCTCTACCGTAGCCCTGCGTAGTCATTTCTTTTCAAGATGAACAGCCCCAGTCTTTTTAATCTCTCATTGTATGGAAGTGTTCCATCACCCTGATCAATTTTATTGACCTTCCCTGGACCTTTTCCAATTTTTTTCTTTTTTTAAAAAAAGGGGGTGACCAGATCTGCACACAGTATTCAAGAAGTAAGCATACCATAGACTTAGTGGCATTATGATGTCTGTCTTAGCCTAGTGATTCTTAATATTCTGTTAGTGTAGATATTGTTAGAGAACTATCCATGGTGACCCCAAGATCTTTCTGGGAAAGTAAGAGCTAATTTAAAATCCATCCTTGCGGGGATTATTATTTTCCAGCACGCATTACTTCCTCACTTAGCATTGAATTTCATCTGCTATTTTGTTGCACAGTCACCCAGTTTTGTGAGATCATGTTATAACCCTTTGCAGTCAGTTCTGGGCTCAGCTATCCTGAGTAACTTAGTATCACCTGCAAACTTTGACATCTCACTGTTTACCCATTTTTGCAGATCATTTATGAATAGGTTGAACAGCATAGATCCTTGAGGATCCCCACTATTTACCTCCTTTCATTGTGAAGTCTGACCATTTATTCCTCCCCTTGGCTTCCTATCTTTTAACCAGCTAGCAATCCATGAAAGGGCCTTCCCTCGTATCCCATGATTGCTTGCTTTGCTTAAGAGCTTTTGATGAGGGACCTTGACAAAGGCTTCCCAAAAGTTCAAGGGCACGATTTTAACTGGATCATCCTTATTCACATGCATTGCCATATATATTGTTGATCGAATTATTAATTCTTTTTCATTTTTGTGGTCTCTTGATGTGATGAACATCGAGATCATCAAGTATATCAAGTGTGAAATGGCTTTGCTGACAACTACAACATTCCCATTGACTTCAATGGGGCCGGGATTTCACACAAAGCAGCATGCATTTAAATGTTTAATAACAATCTTTTATTGGACCTACTTCTCGGGGTGAATGATGCACGTTTTGTGCTTACACAGAACTCTTCTTCAGATCTGGGAAAGTCACCCAGTATCAACAGTCAAACAGAAGGGTGAAACACTGTTAAACAATCCACCTTGTATTTAGCTGTGACACTCGGAGTACTTTCCCAGACCTGCAGAAGAGCTCTGACTCTGAGTATACTTGAAAGCTTGTCTCTCTCACCAAGAGAACATGGTCCAATAAACCAACTCTCTCTACTATCTACTACTCTCTCTCTACTATCCTGGGACCCACAAGCTACAACCACATGGCAAATATTTAAGAATAGGAGCATTTAAAGAAGACAGATTTTGAATTTCAGTACCATGGCCATTTAGGAAATGGATTCCCATGTGAAGCCAGTGAAAACTGTGGGTACCAAAGGACTGCAGGATACAATTGACATTTTCCTTAATCAGAGAGGGACATTTTCATATTACGAATCAATGGCATGCCAAGGTTAGTTTTTCAGTCAAAATGATGCTTAGCTACATATGTATCATAACAGCATCTTATATTCTATGCATAATTTTAATTGCCTAAAATAACTAAAGGAGATATTCTTAAAAGTTATACCTGGGGAAACATTGTTTTCTGCAAGGTGTTGGAGCAATGACTTATCCCTTATCCCCCATAAGGAAAGAGCACTAACATTTTGACAACAGCTAACACATGAATGCCATGGGACGCTATGAACAGGAAGTAAACATTTCTTTGGAAAAACATCACTGAGAACTTATGCAAGCAATCACAAGTATTTCAAAAAACATGCCCAGAGCTGTCTCCTATTAACACTGCAGATCAAATGATTCAATCCAAATGCTTCTGCTTTGCCTAAATAAATGCCTGGATCATTCATCAAAGTGAGATATTCCTAAAATATACTTCCTTGAAGAGCCCAGACAGCCTTTTTCTAGGATCCTGCACTGATGTAATGTGAAAAAGTTACAGGCATCCTGTCAAAGCCCTGCAGATTGCTTGAAACCCTATTTCCCAAGACCCCAGCCGCACAGGTGCAGATTCAGCAGCCATCAAAGCCTAATGTGATTAATGGATTTTTTCCACCACATTAACATATGTTAACACATTGGGCTATCTTCTGTTAAATTATGGATGATCATTTGGAGGGTATTGGTCACCAAAATCCAAATCTTTAAGCAGCTGTGCAACCTATGTAAGTTTGTTAGGCTCCCGGATAGCAGTGATGACCTCAGGGCACAATAAATACAAAATTAGCAGCTTTGTTGCTAGTGTTACTCAAGCTAGCTGGATCAAAACAGGCTCAGGTATGGGTATGCTGCAGTCTCACTTTTGATAGACATATCCTGTTGACAGGAAGTCCATGGCAGGGCTGGGTCTTGAACCCAGGTCTACTTGATCCTAGTCCAGTGCCTGAACCAAAAAGAACTATTGGATATTCAAGTCAATTTTCCCCCTGTGATTTATTGGTACAGTTGGTGCATTTATTAACCATCAAGGGTCCAATTCCCTCATAGGGTTTTGCTGGAAAACTGTTAGTGAAGGTGTCTGGAGTAACATTTCTTCAAGACAACAGTCAAACAGCCGAGAAGTAGGACCAGTTCTCTGGCGGAAACTTCTAAAGGCGGCATTTGCATTAAACAGATAGCACTTCCAGCTAGTGTTTCTCTGATACGGGGTTACACACTTTGAAACCCAAAGGAAATACCCGGCACACACAGCCAGCTGTTGGCGCAAACACTGTAATCACTCACCAGTTACCAGTCAGCACTGATTAGGGTACACGTTTCGAAAGGTGCTGCATGTGGGCAAACAGAATTCAAAGAATGAACTCTTGATCAAAGGGAACTGGAATACAATTGGGAAAGGAGCCCAAACTAAATACACGTCTTTGTTAATCAAGGAAAAAGGTTGGGGGGTGGGTGGTATGAAGAATACCTGATAACTGGTTATTAAAGAGCTCATGTAAAACTGCCCCTTCAAGGAGGAACTGACAATTCCTACTGTTTATACTGTCGTAGACCCTAGGAGCCCAGCCATGATGGACCCCATGGTGCTATACAACATGGAAACAATAGACGCCTGCCCCAGGGAGCTTACAATAGTCGTTGTCTTTTCAAGCACGGGGTTCCAGTACACTGGGCACAGTTAAAGTGTTCTGCTTCGTTTCAGCAACAATAAAGCCTTCAGAGAATCTCCCTCTATTTCAAATGGGGGGAAATGCTGGAACTGCGAACCTCTGTACGCAGAATAAACGTTCAGTGTGTTGCCTGTGCTGCTGCTAGAGTGGTTGGTGAGTTGACCACAAGAACTAACTTCCAACATCAGCCACTGCAGCAAGCTGTGCTCGTTTGAAACAACGAATGTGGGGCATGATCCTGCCCAGAGAGATCTCTCATTTCTTTCCATGGTGCAGGATCAGCCTGTATGTGTCGAGCAGGAAGCCACAACAGGTAATGTCTCATCAAGTCCCAAGTTACACTAGTTATGTAGGGAACAGGTACTGCTAGTGTCAGCACCCCATCCAGAGCTCTGAAGGAGAATGATGAGCAGGATTTAGCCTGGCCTCAGTACTCCTTCACAGGACATCATACAAGATTTTTACTCTCATTTTGGACTCTAGGGCTATGTTTACACTAGAAAAGTTAAGTCGACTTTGTTAAGTTGACTTAAAGTCGACCTTATTACGTCAACTTAACTTTTCTAGTGTAGACATAGCCCCTTGTTGAGCTTATTAAGTCGACTTAATGCTTTAAGTCGACTTAATAAGGTCGATTTAGGCGCTAATCCCCGTCCACACTGGCTTTAAATCGACTTAAGGCTTAAGTCGACCTAAACTGAGGTGTTATTAAGTCGACTCAAGCTTGGTAGGTTGGTGGCCTATTGCTGGAGTGGGTGGGTGAGGTCTTGAGGCCTGCATTTTGCAGGAGGTCAGGCTAGATGATCATACTGGTCCTTTCTGACCTTAAAGTCTATGAGTCTATGAGACTTAAGCAAATGCTTAAGTCGACTTAATATAAGCCCAGTGTGGACGCGGCTTTGTTTAGGTCGACTTAAGCCTCCTTAAGTCGACCTAAGTTGCCAGTGTAGACACACCCTAGGACAAAACAGAGAGTCCTATAGACAGTGGTTCTCAATCGGGGGGTACACAGAGATCTTCTGGGGGTACATCAACTCATCTAGATATTTGCCTAGTTTTACAACAAGCGATATAAAAAAGCACTGGCAAAGTCAAAAACTAAAATTTCATACAGCAAATGACTTGTTTATACTGCTCTATATACTGAAAGGCAAGTTCAATATTTATATTCCAATTGCTTTCTTTTATAATTTGCATGGTAAAAATGAGAACGTGAGCCATTTTGCAGTAATAGGGGGCTCTCACACTTTCATATTTTGATGTCTCATTTTGTAAGTAAGCAGTTTTTAAGTGAGGCAAAACTTGGGATACACAAAACTACTCAGCCTCCTGAAAGTGATCACATAGCCTGGCCAGGTTAAGAGCCATGGTAATTGCCAGGCATGGAAAATGAATGAATAGCTACTCCCATCCCAATGCAGAACGCTATGTGGAAGTACAGTGTCGTGGGGATGCAGAGTACTATGGGACACTGATAATTCCATAGTCCTTGAATAGACCCACAACCTAACGTTAGGCTAGAAAGTCTTTCCCTAGCCCTACTCAGCAATGCAAGGAAAGATGGATGTCACCACCCCATTTCTTCCTCAGCGCTGATCTGGGGGTAGACAGGAGAGTAAGGGATGTAACCCTCCAATACTCCACCTACCAAGCAAGTGGACAGAGAACAGGCGGAGCCTGGCTCCATGTCATCCCACCTGTAGCATCCCTTAACCTAACAGCAGCGTTCACTGCAGAGACATTGCGTTTGTATAAAATGCCATGCACTGTTTTCATGCACCAGATTAGAGAAATGGTGACGGTTGACGATAAATGTGTTTTTTTATTGCCAGGTGCGTTTCTGTGTCATGACATGACATCTTGACAGACGTTGGCAGTCACAGCCGAGAGGCATGAGGAACGTCATCTACTGTTTACATAAAGCTATAGCCTAAGAGAGAGAATTCTTCATTTTGGCTCACTGCTTTCCAACAAAGTATATGCAAAGGATTCACATGGAAAGCAAACGGTATATGTTGTGCTAAAACGTAGTGCTTTGAAAAGCCATTTAAAGGTGTGATTGAATAACTCTGGCTGCGTCTACATTTGTAAATTAAGTCGACTTAAGCTTGCTTAAGTCGACTTAATTTACCCTGCGTCTACACTACAGTTTTCTTAAGTCGACTTAAGCAGCTTGCTTAAGTCGACTTAAGGAAAATAAAGTCGACTTAAGGAAAATAAAGTCGACTTTATTAAACCTCCTTTAAATTCAACTTAGTGCTTAAGTCGACTTTCTAGAGTCGACTTAAGCCAGTGTAGACGTGATGTAGCCCTAAGTCAACTTAGGGCTACCCCAGGACTACACCAATGCCCTCCCTACCGGGGGGGCACAGGGGGAGCCTGGCATGCCCCCCCACAGGGCAGGGCAGAGCCCTGCCCACCCTACCCCTATGCCCTGCCAGGGTCCCTGTCCCCCTTTGCCCCATTGTACCTATGTACAATGGGGCAAAGGCTGAGCACCCTGGCATTGGGCAAGGGGTGCCCCCTCTGCCCCCATGGACCTGCCCTATGTCCCCCTAGCCCCTAGAAATCGACCTAGGTGTCCAGTGTGGACGCTCTAGGTCGACTTTGTAAGTTCCTCTTTAAGTCGACTTTCATTTTAAGTGTAGACGCACTAAGTCGAATTAAAATTACAAGAGTAGACATAGCCAAAGTGACTATGGTAAAGCAATGCTAGACACATTGATACTATATGGCAAACCCTGAAATACTATCATTTTGAGAGTTCTCTTGTGTATTTATTTCCCTGTTTCTAATTACTAATGTCATTGGCACAAAAGCAGGATCTGTGTCTATTAAATTGGCATCTGCTCCTGCTTAATCCCCTGTGAAGTTGTGTCATCTCAACTGCGTACTATGGAAGTGGTTTAGAATGTCCCAAACAGGGGATTATGACCTCAGGTGAAGAATAAGCAGGAGGGATCAACTCGGAAAGAAAGCCACAATGCTGTTTTTGTGTAACATGCCAGTAGTAATAACTAAATCAATCCATAGAGGAGCAGAGGGGAGAAGGGCATGAAGCAGAGCAAAAACGACAGAAATCTGATGTACAGGCAGAAGAATTTTGGATAGAACGATTCAGAGTTTTACCTGTTGTGTCATGAGGATTTTTTGCAGGTCTCTCAAAAATTGCCTGAGAAGAACTAAGTCATAGTAGAGCCCAGATACATTTTGCTGTTTGCACCCTGGGATTATGACAACATTGCATCATGCTGTAGTTGCATCAGGATGTTGTGCTGCACATGAGAAACATTGTGTTATGCAGCCTGTTGGAAAGGTGGGATCCGGAGAAATCAATCAATGGATAAATCATTGAGAATTCACATCTAGTTACAAGAAAGTGACTGTAGATTACCATGAAGTATAATGGCTAGAACTTCAGGAATTTGTGTTGACTGAACAAAGTTAAACTCTGGGTGGATCTGGCCTGTGGAAAATGCTAAAATTATGCTTTTACCTGGATCATTTCAGCAAAACATCACTTCATTTAAAAGATTCCAGTTGCAGTCGGTACCACTGTGGCCATATATTTGTAATAGAACAGTCACCCATTCACTTGTTAGCCCTGAATGGGGCTTTCAAGGAACAGCAAAACATAGGAAGAATTTTTTACAAGACCATTACTTCCTTAATAGATGGAAAACAATGAGTTGAATGAAGCGTGCCATAAAAAGTTGTATTCCTTCCCTCTGCAAAGGTAGCCAGAATCAGAAAGAAGTGAAGAAATGTTGTTCTCTTGCTGCTACGAAAGGGAAGAAGAGGAGGGTAAAGAGTTGTTTTGATAAGAGTAGACTATGCTAATTAAGGAGCCAGGAATTGCTGAGATGCAACAGTAAATGCTGCACAAAGGGAGGTAGCAAACTTCCAGTCCAGATGAAGATTAAGCACAACTGACGAACAAATAGCTACCAAGCCTTGAACTGTAAGAGAAAACTTGACCACCATATTTTCCCAAAGTCTGGACTTTCCTGTTTCAGTTCCATTTAGCCTTTTACTTATTCAGTACTAAGGACCCTGGAGCCTGATCCTGAGAGGTGCTGGATGCCATTTGAAGGGCATAGAGTACCCTGAGTTCCCACTGGTATTAATGGGAGCCTGGGCTCTGGGCGGGGGGTTTCACCTTCCTCTATAGCACAGGGCATGGCTCATCTACCGGTGAATTCACTGTATCTTAAGGTCCTTAAATCCTGATTTAAGGAGGTAAGTAACTCAGACATTGGTTGGTGGCCTATTGCTGGACTGGGTGGGTGAGGTCTTGAGGCCTGCATTTTGCAGGAGGTCAGACTAGATGATCATACTGGTCCCTTCTGACCTTAAAGTCTATGAGTCTATGAGTCGAGCATGCTCAGCGCTGTGCAGCCACGGTTAGGCTGCAGGCTTCTCTCGCAAAAGGAGCAGATTTCATATTACCTGCTGAAATAACTGGAAACAGCCCTGCCCTGCTGCAAGGACTTGGGTTTAAAGATCTTAAAGCGGTATCCCCAGGACTGGTTCCTTTTGTGAGTCATCAGTGAAAGGTGACTTTGCCAATAAGAATCATTTCCCTGCTCATTAACTTTTTATAGCATTTCTGCAGTGAGGGCAAGTAGCTCTGTCTGTAGCTATGGCTGAATTCCAATATCTTTGTTCACCCTTCATGATTTTTCTTAGTGTGTTCCTTTTGGGTAGAGAGTTCCACGCTTCCATCTGTAAGAACTATAATTATTCAGCCAGAGGTGAAAGCAATTAAAGTTACACAATATAATTATAGTTATTATAGTGTCTGATTGATGTCTTCATAACATAATACCTAGGAACGGGTGTTAATGGGACGCGTCTGTCAGTACGAGCCATGGCGATAGTTTTCGCTTTTGTAGTCAGAATCTTGCCATCGGACTGGTTTGAAAGATCAGATCTGAGCAAGCAAAGCAGCCTAGACCTTCCAGTTCTCTGTAATGGGCCAGATCTTAATACCTATTCGATCCGTCTGGAAATCTGGGGAAGGGCCAGTTCTGATTCAGAGTTTGGATCTGGAGGTTTGGTTCATGTCATGTGAGAAATAAACTGGTCCCTAGGGATTGCAGCTCAGCTCTGCCAGACTCATTTCTGCTGTTGGAATTAGCAGTTGTCTACACTTAAAATACTTCAGCAGCAAGGTTCAGCTATGTTGATGACACTACCTACGCCAATGAAAGGGGATTCTCCCATTAGAGGTAATCCACCTCCCCAGAAGGCAGTAGGTGAGGTTACAGAAGAATTCTTCCATCGATCTAGCATTGGCTTTACACCGAAGGTTAGATGGGCATACCGACATCTCTTGGAGTGTGGAAATTTTAACACCCCGAAAGACATAACTATGCTGCTGTTATTTCCTAATGTAGGCCAGTCCTTCGTCACTGAAGGTTTCATGTACCTGAAATATAATTTAGTCATTGTTCCCTTTCACTCTTAAGCCCTTTGTGTTCATGATCATATATTGTCTTCTACAGAGCTGAATGCCCGTTCATTCACAATGGGCATTTCTAGAAACAAATGCAACGTGAACTATCTGTTGTGGGCATTACCACTCATACCATAATCAGACACACCGTATAATAGTCATCATATCTTGCCAGGGCTGGCCCAAGGATTTTTGGAGTCCTAGGTGAACTATGACATTGGAGCCCTCCTCTTCCACATTCAATATAGATAAAAATTATAACTTTGGGTACGTCAACACTGGAGCCTTAGGTCAACTTAAGGACGGTTAAGTCGAGCTACAGACCGTCGCAACCACATTGGGCACTTATTAAGTTGACTTAAGCGCTTCCTTAAGTCAACTTAATAACACCACCTCTGAAGGTCGACTTAACACTTGAGTCGACCTTATTAAGTCAACGTAAGCCAGTGTGGACGGGGAGTGCCCTTAAGTCAACCTAACTGGCCTCCAGGCCCCGGTGCAATGGGGGACAGCTGCCCACAATGCACCACTCCTCCATCGACCTAGCACCTGCCAGTGTGGACGCTGGCAGTCGACTGGAGTGTTCATTGTGGACTCTCTAAGTCGACTTAACAGAGCCTCCAGTGTAGATGTACCCATAGTAATTATTTTTTTAAATAGAGAAAACATTTTCACTTCCATCTAGTCTGGTACCCCTTAAAGACCAGCGCCCTAAGCAACCGCCTAGTTTGCATATATGGCCAGGCCAGTCTTGTATCTCCTACTTACACAGCCCCTTTCATCCGAGGATCACAACACACTTTACAAATATCAAACTCCCACACTGTGTAACGTGAGCTGGAAAGCCATTGCATTCATTTTTGAAAGATGGCCGATTTTTAACTGTGGTGCTGTTAGGTTAAATGACTTAACCTGATTTTGCAAGCTTACACGTGAACAGTCCCACTGAAGTCCACAGAGTTCCTCAAATGAATAAGAATTATCAGCGTGAGTCAAGGCTTGCAAGATTGGACCCCGCATTTCTTTCTTTATTTTGACACTCACCTAGCAGGGCAATTTTATCCTTTCTTATGCTCTCAGCTTGATGTCACTGTCAAGCTACTACCCATGACTGAAACATACTCCCTCAGCCTGTAGGAGAAGTTCTTTCTCTCCTCTTGAGAGGCACTTCATTCATGAGGCCTAGCTACCCTGATTTCACCAGCTACGTACAATTTAAGCCGACAAGCACTACAGCAGAAAAATGCAGCAGAATTTTTCATACCTCTGAACCTGGCTAGGTTGACCCAAATTTTAGGTGTCAAACAGGCCACTACTCCACATCTTCCTGTGCCTGAAGAGTTGTCCCAGGCATCACATCTGTCCGGGATAGTTTACAATCTCTTCAGGGCAACGACTCACTCCGTCATTGGTGCACTTTGTTTTTAAAACACTGCATCATCCATGATGCATTCTGGCAACTGTTAAGGTAAATAATCTTGTCCCCCTGAATGATGGAATAAGGCAAATAGTCTCCTCAACGATAATTGCCCCGTTATGGCCCTTTCTAGGTAAATCAATACAACCACTTTCACGATGTGCGTGTGCTCCTAACCTTTATAAATGCAGTTAACAATTTAAATGTGATTGCAATTGTGAGCCTATTTTTAGAAATTATGGCTTAGGTAAAGATCCATAGTGCACATTTCAGAGCCTGCAGCAGATGGGAGAAAAAGAAAAAGATGGATGACTTATTTTCTAAGATGAGATTGTGGTTAGGACCCTGTATGAGCCTCTTGTTCAGGACATCATCAGTAAATGGGGATAATGCTTCCATTCTCACTTTGCTTTGTCTTTACCTGAAGAAGAGCTCTCTGTAGCTTGAAAGCTTCTCTCTTTCTCCAACAAAAGTTGGTCCCAAGAGAGATACCACCGCACCCAGCTATCTGACCAATGTACTGTGACCAACACTGCAAACTCACTTTCTTTGTCTATTTAGATTTTAAGCTGCTCCAGGCTCACCTCTGACTAAATGTTTGCACACTGCCTAACATAATAGGGTCATGATCTATGCTAGGTCCCTAAGCATTATTGATTTCACAATAGAGTTATAATATACAAGAGGTTGCAATTAAATTCCTCAGTAGGGCACACAATATGGGAAAACTTTTAAAGATCAAGGCACATCTTTGCTGAAGTCGAAATAACGGCGCTTTGTCCCAAACGATATAAAATATGTATTACAATTAAATTTTCTAGTGGCAAATTGCTCTACAATTGAAAACACAGAAGCCTGAGCGAAGCAATTAGAATAATTGTAGTGTGCTAATTATAGTTTGATGGATTCTGCATGCTGTCTGCAATTACCTTTCGAGCACGCATTTTCTGAACGGAGGCCAAACCCATAAAAAGACACTGATATAATAAGCAATATCTTCCTCATTTGGCGTGCTTTGTCCTTTTAAGGCTTTTTCTAAACAAATACTTTGTAAGATGTAATTAAATTTGGTGAGGATTTTGGAAGAAACACCCTTTGTATTCTAGATGCAAACTCATCACTAGAAAATTCCTTTCATCAAACATCGGGAGAGAAAAAACACATAGGCTCTTGAGGGTTTACATAAGAAAACTTGACACTTCCTTCATATGGGCTATTGTAGACGAGCCGTACTAAATAAACGAAGCCAACACACCCTTGCAGCATGCAACATATTAACAATGAAGTCAACAGCTGTGACTGAGCGCTCAGCGCTCTGGAAAATCAGATCGCTTTGGCTCAGTCTATGCAGCCCCACACTTTGGACTACGGAGGCATGAACTTCAGTGCTTACCAGCTTACTGTGCTATAACTCCCCCATGTGCATGTGCGGATTAAAAGGTATTTTGCTCATGTAAACATACTCCTCTTTGAAAGGTACTAAGAGCAAGTCTACGTGACAAAAATAAGTCAACCTGTTATGTCGCCGTACAGCCGCCGCCGTAATCAAACTGCTTTTGCACGTCCACACTACGCTCCTTGTATTGGCGGGGTGTGTGCTTGCACCGATTTATCTGGCAGTGTGGGACAGCTTCTGAAAGGCAGCAACAGTTGATATAAGCGATGCTGAGCCCACACTGACACCGCGTCCGTCTAACTACATCAACTTCAGTGCTACGCCTCTTGTGGGGGGGGGAGTTATTAAGCGGGAGGGTGTAGCAGGCGAATTACATTGCTGAGAACTGCATTTTGGGCTACGTCTACACTGCTGCTTTTGCCCGTAAAGTTTTTGTTAATCAGGGGTGTGAAAAAACATACCCCTGACTAACACTAGTTTTCCATTCCCAGAAGCCCCAGATGAGGGGAGAAACTGAGGCAGTGTCTCCACCTGCTCCCCACCAGGATCCAGGGCTGTGAAATTGACAAGGTTGCACAACTCCCACAGAGAGAGGATGTGGGGGAACAGGGCAACTAGACCTTGCTCCCAGGGGGCAAAAAGCCCTAGGGAGCTTCTCCCAGCGTTGAAGGATTGGGAAGGGGAGGGGGCAGGCTGCAGGGAGCCTGGAGGCCAGCCAGGCTCCTGGCAGGGAGCTGCCAATGGAACTAAGAAACCAAGCTCTCAGCTCCTCACACTTTTCCTCTTAGGTCAGTAGAAATGTGCTTGGTGAGGACACGCAACACCAACCCAAGGAAGGTCATATGGACATCAGCCACCACACTCAGGTCAGCGTAAGCTGCCTTACATCAACCTAACTGTGTAGTCCCAAAGGGGTAGCCGGGTTAGTCTATTGCAGAAAAACAAACAGAGTCCTGGGGCACTTTTAAAGACTAACAGATTTATTTATCGCATGAGCTTTCGTGGGAGAAAATCCCACTTCGTCAGACGCTTGACAAAGTGGGATTTTCTCCCACAAGAGCTCATGCGATAAATAAATCTGTTCGTCTTTAAAAGTGCCCCAGGACTCTGTCTGGTTTTCTAACTGTGTAGTGTGGATCAGGGCTTAGTTAACACAAAATAGGTCACTTTTAGTGAACATCTACAGCAGCCACGAGGGAGAGTTACAAAATGCAGCACACTGGTTGTGCAGAACATTCCCCATCCTCTGGATGGCGAGGCCCTATCGACGGGCCCTTAGTCAGGTACCTAAATCACAATGGAAAGCCAGATTTCCAAAAGCGATGAGTAATTTTGGGTTCCCAACATGCTAAAACAGCCTGATTTTCAAAAGTGCTGCGCAATCACCCTCTGGAAATTGTCCTTTAAAAAGAGTCTCACTCTGAGTAACAAACACCTACAAGTTGCTTTAAAATGCAGGCCTACGAGCAAACCTAACTTTAAGCTTCCATTTTTTTTCAGTTGTGGCCGTGTATTTTTGCACATCCTTGGTGTTCATTGTCAGGAATCTACTCTCTTCTCCCTTCCCCAGATTCTCTCTGCCAGGATCTGTGATATGCACTGCTTGCTTGTAATTCAGAGAACAGTACCTGCAAATGAGGAGGAAATCCACACTTTCACTCCCACCCCCATTTTCTCCAGCCCTCTACATTTTGCATGAAACTGGACCCACCCCTTTTTGGTTTGCATAACAAAAACCTCACCAAGAAGGTTTTACCTAAACAAAAGCCCCTGTCTAGAAATAATGCCTATTGATTTCTCACAGAGAGATTTAGGGGCTAGTCTACACAATATCCACAGTGTCTGCAATGAAAGGCCAGCTTGGCATCAAAGCGGTGGGAAACAAAAAGCCCTCACTCTGCAGCAGAGAGTTTTGTGGGACGCTCCCTCACAGGAGGCTTGTCAGATTGGTCCAGTGAAAGGTACAGGACTGAAAACATAGTTAGAAGCCAAGAACTCTCAAAGTTTCCTTCTAGCCCCTGAACATGCGACATAGGGCACCTCATTTCACCACTCCATGACTCAGTTTCCCCACCTCTCAAACAGGGCTCCGGGGATGTTAGCTGTCAAAGCCTTGCGCAGCTTGTGTACCAATGAGCTTCCTCTCCCGGCACCCTGGGAGCCCCATTCTCAGGGTCACCCTTCCTACCCACTCCACCAGAGTTATGGAAAGAGTTGCTGGACTATCTCTACGAGATCTGCCTAAAGGGAAGGTCTTGCTTGTGGCTCAGCATCCCAGACTACAAAAAGGAGCTGGCAGCATAGGACCTGGGAACCATCTTCCCCTGCTTCCAGTGGACAGCCTGGTGTGCAGGGGATCTCTAGGGTTCATGCCATTTTCACCTCAACACCATTTTTTTCTTTGATGGGAGGGAAGAAAAGCTGTCCTTTGGATCACACAGCCTCCTTCCTTCTCTTCTCGGATAGCTTTCGAATGAAGCTAGCCAGCAAGACAGCCAATAAACCTTGCACTGCCATGATTTTAAATTAAGGGATCGCCCCCACCCCTGCTTTCCCATATTCCCGCAGTGGGTGCTTTCTGAGGAGGTTCAAGGAAATCTCGCTATTCGTTCTCCCAGTTAAAGTGTTCTGGCTAGCTTAGCGCAGGAGGGAGCACTCCCTCAGTTGACAAATACCGTGGACTCTCATTCTGCAGTCAAATTCCAAAGGGGTAGCCGTGTTAGTCTATTGTAGAAAGACAACAGAGTCCAGTGGCACTTTTAAAGACTAACAGATTTATTTATCGCATGAGCTTTCATGGGAGAAAATCCCACTTCGTCACCTCCTCTATGTGCTGTTCCCCAATGTTTGAATCCTAACACCTATTTTGATTTGCTGTTACAGCCTGACCTGATCCTATGTCATACACTCCCCTGCATTTAATTTCCTCCCATTCTGTAACTTTCCCATCTTCAAAGCGTCTGACGAAGTGGGATTTTCTCCCACGAAAGCTCATGCGATAAATAAATCTGTTAGTCTTTAAAAGTGCCACTGGACTCTGTTGTCATTCTGCAGTCAGTTCACAGAAGCAGATCCCATGGGGAGCCCCCCAGACCAGGAGCTCTATTCAGCTGCGCACCGCTGGAAATACTTACACTTTGTTCCTCTCTCTCTCTCTCTCTCTCTCTCTCTCTCTCTCTCTCTCTCACACACACACACACACACACACACACACACACACACACGGCAGAATTGTCAGTTTCTTCAGGCCCCTTCCCAATGCCCCAGCTGGGGCCAGTTTGTCAAAAGAGCCCAGATCCTATGCAGTTACTAAAACAAGTGGCCAGGCTTCAAGAGGGCTCAGCGGTGCCCTGCACACTGAGCTTCTTTGAAAACACTGCTCCAGTTGTGGACAGTAGGCATTTAAAAATGCTGGGAGGGAGAGCACAGCATGGCACTGGGTTTATATACTCAGATGTAGGGACGAATGTCTGGAGAGCTTTGAGGGTATCTCCCAAAGAGATTTTTAAAAAGAGAGATGATTTGGTGCAGCCCAGTCCATCCCATAGGAGAAACATTTGCTCTTCAGAAGCATTTTTGTGCAGTGGGATTCCCTCTCGGACAGGGGTGGGGGAGAAGTCTAGAGACAGGAGGAGTACACTTGAGTCACAGGCCACATATCTCCCTTCAGTTTGATGCGAGAATTTTAAACTAGAGACTCTCAACAAGTCACCAGCTACTCAGCCACTCTGATATTGACTCAGCGGGCTACTCTTTATCTAATGCCCCCTTCCACAGCTTAAGAAATCAGATCTTCCCTCTTCAGGTTTTCTGGGCTCTGTTTCCTTTTGCTTCTCCCTCTTTGCATGTCCCTTTAGCTGGTAGACAATCAGCATGAGCAATACCTGTATTGATCTTGAAGAGCAAAGGAGATAAAATGTGCCCCTATTTATCAGGCCCTTCCAGCCCCAACACTTGTTTACAATGAATGACATATTGGCCCAAGATATTGTGTTATCTACTTCAACAGTATCTGAGGATGGCTCTTCCCTCTTCCAAGTGAAAATCATCCAAATCAGAAAACAAGAGGCTGGTTTCTTCTTACGGGTACAATAACAAGACTGTCCCTCTCCCTGGGTTCAAGCAAGCCAGCGAAGACTCTTCCTGAGGTAAGTACAACCTTTTCTATAAACTGACTACTCTTTTTCTTTTATTGTGCATGGTACCAGGACCGTATCCCACGTGCATCTGACTCCAGGCACTTAATCCTTCCCTGTCTGGTTCCCATCCCCTCCAAAGGTGAAAGCCGAAACACAGTTGGCTGGTTTTTCCTCTACTATGTAGTTGCTCAGGTTGACACTGCAGCAGAAGGTCAGCTGTTTGTAGAAGGCGCCGCGTTAGCTGTGTGCAAGTGTAACACTAACGTTAGTGCCCACGAATATTCATTAGTCAGTTTTAATGGCCATAAATCAGTACATTTCACTGGATCATCAGTGATGATAGACAAGTTCCAGAGGGGTAGCCCCGTTAGTCTGTGTACAGCAAAAAATGAGAGTCCTGGGGCACCTTAAAGACTAACATATTTCTTCCAGCATAAGCTTTCGTCTACATCTGACGAAGTGGTTTGGAGCCCACGAAAGCTTATGCCCAAAGAAATGTGTTAGTCTTTAAGGTGCCACAGGACTCTCATTTTTTAGTGATGATAGAAAATGTCAAGAAGTCAGTTGATAATTAGTGCTCTACAGACTCTTTGGTTTTTGTAACAAACAAACAAACAAACAAACAAAACAAACCCCAAATCCTGTCGTCTCCATGTATTCTACTGCACCGTAATAGCACGCTCCGGTTCAAGAGTGATGATGAGTATGGTATAAGAATCTGAAGAGGTCTTTAATTAATCCTGACACTTTCAAGATACAACACATGCAGGTTCTCTCAGACAGGACCAGGGTCTGTATCTTTCAGATGTACACCAGTCAGAGTCTTTGAAGCTGCATAAACTCCAGAGGCATGGTCAGAAATGCCAAAGGATTGATTACAAGTGACTACTGGACACGAATGTGGTTACTGAATAGAAAACTTGCAGTTCACAGGAGCGAAAGAATTTCCATTTGTATTCTATCTCCCCACTAAACTCTAATGAGATCTTCCATAGAGTATTCTGTGGTGGGGTGTAGGGCCATTACTTATATATGGCCCCTGCCAAGAAATGAGCTAGAAAAAGAGGTTATAATTGCAGTGAGCAAGGTTTGGAGAAGATGCATTGGTTTTGAAGTGCATTCGCACATGTGTTTGGAGAGCCCCACCAATACAGATCAACAACTGGGAGGATTGATTAGCAATGGTGTTACAGTGGTGTGCCAGATCAATGAGCTCACGCCCACAGTAACGAGGATTTCAGCTGATACCTGAAAAACAGGTTTCTATCTTTTTCCTCTCTGGCCCTGTACATTATGGAAGATAAAATACAGCTGCGTGAGTGGAGAAATGCCACGGGTGGAATTAGGCTACACTAAGGAGGAATTTGAAAGAAATCAGGGGGACAAAAAAGGGAGGGGAAGAGGAAGAATGACTTAGTGGCTGTCTTCATCTTCCAAATACCAGAGAACAGCCTGTAACACTTTCCCCCATGGCAGCAATGTGTAGTTCCATCAGGAAGAAGAAGATTGACCTAATGGCCAAGGTACTGAGCTACACTCCAGAGATCTCTTCTGTTCCCAAGATCTGTGCAGCCCTATGTTCAAAAGTTAATGAAAGTTGCAGTGCTCAGCACCTTTGGGGCGGGGGAATTTAGCATTTAGTGTCACTGCCTCACTGCCTCACCCATAAAATGGGAGTTATAATACTTCCTTTCACCCACCCTTTGCCTGTAAGAAATCTGTGGGAGGGACTGTCTTTTCCTATACATCTGTATAACACCAAGCAGAATAGGGCCACAAAGTCATTTGATACCTTGAAGTTATTGTGATACAAATAAAAATGGACACTATTTCTGGCATTCAGTCCACCCTGGTTTAGCTACTTTGACTGCACGGCCAAATTTGTGCCCGCCCCACTCTCTCAGATTATATAGTCCATACTAATAGCGTTAGAGTCAAAGTCTGTCATTAAGGTTGTTCCCAATACAAATGGCAGGCTTAGATTCACATATAGCTTTCACTGGCAGGCATAATGACATCTCTCCAATACACAAAGGAGAAAGTTACAAGAGGGAGCACCCAGCCACCTGTAATGATTTCTAGCCTTACCTGACTATGTAAGTGACCCTGGGGCAGAGCCCAGCTCCTCAGTCCTTTTCACAAAGGGCAAGAGACATTTGTTGATACCCAAAAGGGGAAATAAAACCTCTTTGGGGCCATAAGCTTGGCATTTTATTTTAAAAGTCAGTCCAGAAGCTTCCCTAAAGTACACTATTCCTCAAGCTGCTCATGCAGGGTAGCACAGAACATTAAATAACCCCACCAAAGTACATACAGTCAGCAAGTCCCTTTCAAGGAGCAGAGAACAGGTTTTCCTCCATAAAGCAGCAGCAACCTCACCTACCACCACAGTCTCTTATACATACCACAGGAAACTGGATACAGGTGCCCTGACCTCTTCCCCTGAGCTCTGAAAAGATTCCTTTGGGTCTAAGTGTCCCTCTGCTACGCAGATGAGTGTGGCTAAAACGAAAGCTCTGATGCTGCACCTATTAAAGTCAATGGCATTTTGAAGATTCAGAAAAAGAATCGACCATTTTATCTCTATTGTTATTATACCAAATCCCATTCAAATCAGTGTGAATGTTTTCTTAGGGCCTGGTTTTCCAAAGCACCAAGTACTCAGAACTCCAGCTTAAGTCCGTGGGCATTGAAGTTACAGAGCACTTGTGAAAATCAGACCCTTCGTGCCTGAATATGCAGAACCTACACTAACAAAAGAACAAGTGTGTAAAAAAGTGCATTTCTATGTAGACTTGACGGCAAGTAAAAAGGCCAAGTAAGCCCACGCCAGCTAGGCTAACCGTTCCTAGGGAGCTCTCCCTGCGTTTTCCAATCTGCTGAGCAGAGGTGTGACAGTTGCACAATGCCTTATTATTTCTGTTCCATAGGAGACTTGGAGAAACTGCGTGTATGTGTACGCAGCCAAACGAAGGGCAGACGAAGGGGATGGAGCCTAGCCATAAGCAAAGGAATGGCCTGTGCTGAGCAGCCTCGCGTTCCTAATTCAGACAGGGCAGGAATACTGTATGGTATCTTTACCCAAGGGCAAACCAAAGAATTTGCTGTTAGTTTTGGCTAGGAAGCACCTGTGTCTGTGTGTGGGCCACAGGTAAAATAACAGTATCTAAAGGAGATGGATTGATTGGTAGCCAATGTCTTGATATGGAACGGAGTCGCTTGACATTGCACCTGTATAAGCCATCCAAGCCTGTGAGAGGAAAGCACAGACACGTCTAAGCGAGAAAAGGGCATGTTTTCCTTCAGCTGTTAGTGTGTTGTTCTTTAGCCTCTCCCTGGAGTGTCCACATTGCTGTTCTCTCCAAGTACACTCAGACCCATCAGCAAGATGTCGTCAGTTTGGGCAAACTTCCATAAATGGGTATGGAGAGTAGACATGACTTCATGCTCCTTCCTAGACTGGGGACGTTGCCAAAACACTGAATCCCCTTTCTACCCACCCGGTGGAGAGAGATTTTCAGATTTTGACTCATGTGCTTTGCACTTCATGGCAAGCAAACCACAGAAATCTGTGGTGACTTTGTGGCCAAAGCCACAGAGTTCTGATACTTTGCGGAATAGGGCTGTTAGCAGATTTGCCATCACACACAAATTCTTTTTCCGCAGACCTGCTGTTTCCTCAAAATAAGATCAAGCTAGACCAGCAACATTTCAAGTGGTAGCACTTTTATTTGGCCATCGCAACCTTTCTGAACAAATCAGGATAAAGAATTTCCCCCCCACTATTTTATGTCCCCCTTCCCTTCCCAGAGCACGTGTCAGAAGATAAACAAAGCATTATACTTTATTTAGGTGTCGTTCCCAACCCCATGAACTCAGTGGGGCTCTGTTCCTGCAATACAGCTAACTCAGTGCAAGTTCCAGGGGGCTGCCTTTGCAGAGTTGACTGCAGGCCTAGGGCATGTAAATTTTGTTAGACTCAGTGGAGGCAGGATCAGGCCCAAACTAGCGACTCCTCTCCCATCAGATAAATCCATCTCTCCACACAGATCCAATTGCAGGATCAGGACCAATATGAGCAGTTATTAGAGTGACTAGGCAGCAAGGGCAAAAAAACCCAGGATGGGGGTTGTGGGTAATAGGCACCCATATAAGAAAAAACCCTGAATACGGGGACTGTCCCTATAAAATCGGGACATCTGTTCACCCTAGTAGTTATAAAGCGTATCCTCACATACTGGACGTGTTGAGTGCTTCCTTTCAACTAACAGTATATAGGCCTGATCCAAAGCCAATTAAAGTGTTTCTGTTACTTCAGTGAATTCTGGAGCAGGCCCCAAATGCATGTGTTGAAGTGTTTTTTATCAGCTTTTTGGTAACATTTTTGTAACAACTGTCTACTGGGCCCTGATTTTAGAATGCAAGCTCTTTTCAGCATGGACTGGCACCCGTCCCTGAGATCTCCCTGACGTAGTATAACAAACAAGGAGTCCTTTGGCACTTTTAAAGACTAACACATTTCTTTCTTTCTCCAGCTCATGCGATAAATAAATGTGTTAGTCTTTAAAAGTGCCACAGGACTCCTTGTTTGTATGGGTTTTGCTGGGATAGATTAATACAGCTTCCCCTCTGGAACTTGTCACCAGATTTACCAGGCACTTTTCAGACCAACACTAGAAAAATGCTATAGATGTGCCGAGTTGATATAAAACAAACAAGGAGTCCTGTGGCACTTTTAAAGGCTAAAAAATTTATTTATTACATGAGCTTTCCAGGGAGGAAATCCCACTGTATCAGATGCTCTGGCGGGGACCTGAGACCCAGCTGTCTGCGGCTCCTGCCAGAGCTGGGGATCTGGGGCCCAGCCACACTTGGCGGCCCAATGCGGTCTCAACCAGGGCTGGATACCTGGGGGCTGGCCGCCAGCAGCAGTCCGATGCGGCCCCCACTGGGGTCAGGCTGTGGACTAGTGGCGGCAGGAGCCAGATCTGGGGATCTGGACAGGGACCCGAGGAACTGATCAGCCCCCATCAGGGATGGCGGAAGGGACACAGATCAGGCCCCCCGGGGGACAACGTAGGAGTCCTGTGGCACTTTTAAAGACTAACACATTTATTTATCTCATGAGCTTTCGTGGGAGAGAATCCGACTTCACTAGGTGCTTGAAGAGGGAGAAGTACAGTGTCTGACAAAGTGGGATTTTCTCCCACAAAAGCTCATGCGATAAATAAATGTGTTAGCCTTCAAAAGGGCTCCTTGTTTGTTTGGCTGCACTAGCCTGACGCAGGACCCCCTTTGGAACCTGTCACCTTCCCCTTTAAGTTCCAAAGGGGTAGCCGTGTTAGTCTATTGCAGAAAAACAGAGTCCTGTGGCACATTTAAAGACGAACAGATTTATTTACCGCCTGAGCTTTCCTGGGAGAAAATCCCACTTCGTCAGATGGCTTCTCGACTTCGCCTTTGACGAAGTGGGATTTTCTCCCCCGAAAGCTCATGCGATAAATAAATCTGTTCCTCTTTAAAAGTGCCCCAGGACTCTGTTTGTTTGTGCTTCCCCTTTAAGAAGCGGTGGGAGCCTCCCGCCCAGCGTTCACACCTCGGGTGGGAAAGGGAGGCGGGACCTCTCGCCCCTGGCCGACGGGCTGCCAGCCTCGGTGGAACGTTGCGTCCCAGCTGTGCCTGGCCGGCCAATCCAGCGCCGACCGGGCGCGCTCTAGAACGCCGGGCAGCCAATGGGAAGCCAGCACAAGGGGGGAGCAGGCGATGTTGCAAAAAATCTCTCCAACGTGGGTGTGAGCGAGCGAGCGAGCGGGCGGGCAGAGAGCGAGAGCGCGGCGCGCTGCGGGGAGGTGCCGCAGAGCGCGGAATCGGGCCCGTCTCGGCGGACTGAGACCGGGCTGCCATGGTGCAAGCGGCGGGTCCGGCCGCCTAGCGCTCCCCCGCACCCGAGCTCGGCCCCCGCCGCCCCTCCGTGCGCAGGATACAAAATGGCGCGGCCGGGCGCCCCCCCGCCTTGGATGGCTCTGGGGCTGCTGCTGCTGTTGGGCTCCGGCTCCGGCTCCGGCTCCGAGTCCGACCTGCGCTGCGCCGCCCGCTGCACATGCCGTGGGGAGGTGCTGGACTGCAGCCGCCTGGGGCTGGGGGATCTGCCCGCCGAGCTCCCTGCCTGGCCCGCCTACGTGTAAGTCCGGGAGCGGGGGTGCCGCTCCGAGCTGCTGGGATGGGAATGGCTCCGGGTGCTGCCTCTCGTCCCCAGATCCTCTCCCCTGGCAGTGGGGGCACTCGCTCAGGATTCCGCCCGTCCAGTGCCAGCCCCGTCCTGAGCCGGTGGATCCATGGGGCAAGTTGTTTTCTGCGCCCCTGGCCGCCACGCTCCTAGGTTAGCATGAAGTGGGGATTTCTCCCAGGAAAGCTCATGCGGGAAATCAGTGGGTTAAGTTTTTAAAAGTGCCCCCGGACTCCTGGTTTGTTTGGCTGATCTAGACTGACACGATCCCTCTGGAAATTGCAGGCTGGGTGTCTCCCTGTGCTGCTTTGGGGGCTTGTTTTTGGCCCCTGAGGATGATTCATGGTAGGGTTTGCTGTCAGCCATTGACTGTGGCCGCTGGGTCCTGGCGAAGAATTGTTCTTGTGCTGTATGGCGGAGTTGTGGCTGTGGGGGTCCCAGGCTTTAGTGCAGTGGTTTTCAAACTTAGGGCGGGAGCCAGGACTGGGTCACAGACCCCCAGGCACTGGGTCGAGGCACCCCCGGCTGCCGCCACCAGAACTGGAATGCACTGCTCAGAGATGTAATTGTTGGGTCATGGGTGCAAATGATTTTTTTTCAACCGGGTCCCGAGAAAAAGAATTTGAAAACTACTGCTTTAGAGGGACACGGTGGGGGAGGTAATATTTTCCATTGGACCAACTTGTGACCCTGACAGCCAGAGCTCTGTGTGGCTTGAAAGGGTTTCTCTCCTTCTCTCACCAACAGGAGCAGGGCCAATAAATTGTGGTTGTTGCATACTTTGCGCTTGGCAATTTGCGGTTTTTTGGCAGCTGATTGTACAGACGTTTAAAGACCTGGAAGAAAACTTCCTTGGTGAACAATATAGTTCTTGGGAGAAAAATCCCGCTTCATCAGACACTTTCTCCATCTTCAAGCGTCTGACGAAGTGGGATTTTTCTCCCACGAAAGCTCATGCGATAAATAAACTTGTGAGTCTTTAAAAGTGCCCCAGGACTCTTTGTTTTTTTTGAACTGGAATAATATGGCCACCCCTTTGGAACTTCTCAGTATACTTCTTGTAATTGATGTTCTTATTGCTTTTTTTCCTTTTCTGCTGCGTTGTCACAGGATGGCGTATGAAAAAGACAGACTGTACAGGCGCTTTGCGCTGATTTCTTACCAACATGTTCAAAAACTGGTCAGCAGAGTTTCCTCCACGTAGGAATATGAAAATGTTAAAAGTGACAGTTGTAAAAAACGATGTAGCACTATCAAGGAAGAATAGAATAGAATAGGATTTGGATAGGATAGTTTAGTTATTAAAGACTTTGCACTGTATAAATGGTGTGGTAATAATCTGACTAGGCCAGTGGTTTTCAAACCTTTCTTCTTGGGACCCAGTTAAAAAAAAATCATTTACACCCATGACCCAACAATTACATCTTTGAGCAATGCATTCCAGTCTTTCTGTGGTGGCAGCAGGAGATGCCATGATCCAGTACCTGAGGGTCTGCGACCCAGTACTGGATCCCACCCCATGGTTTGAAAACCACTGGACTAGGCCATATGGTCTCAAAGTCACTGAATTTTTTAAACTCTGTTACTTTGGTATGCTTCATTTAAAAACAACAAAACCAAAGAAAACAACAAAACGGTTCTTCCAGTTTAATGGCACAGGCCTCTTTCTACCGTACACATTTAAAACTGGGTCTTGCGCTTGCTTTTCTGCTGCACAATATGAAGTTACAGTACTGATCTCATGTTTTTCCCTAATTCAAATTAAAAATTGAAGAGAGGGATGGAGATAGAAAAGATTGCCATGTCGCTCTCTGTTTTAGAGCGTACCCGGACTGAGAACAATTTTGCTTATCTGAACTGCTCCCTCTTCATGCTTTTAATTTTAATGCTGGATGGAAAAAGATGGGAAGGATTTTTGAAACACGGTGTTCTGGTGCAGTTAAAAGCTACATTTTCCAACTTGAGTTCTAAAGTTAGAGTCCTAAATCCATATTTGGGCATCTCAATAACTGGCCTGACTTTCAGAAGTGTTGACAACACTTTCAAAAAGTCAACAAAATCAAAAGTGCTCACCACTCTCTTCAGTGTTTTTGAAAATCAGTCCACTTATTGGTGTGGGTATAAATGGATCTAAGTGCCTGAGGTCTGGTATTCAGATTAGAAAATTTTGGCTGAAGCTGTTAAAGTGCAGCACTCAAGGATTAGATATTTTCAACTAGAAACAAAGTTGCAGGATATTAAAACCTCTTGTGTATTGTGGGAGGTGGGGAGTACATTGCTTTTAGAGAATTCTAGAGTAGGTGTTTGTGGAATATATGTTAATTTAAACTACAGCTTGGAAGTAAATGTTAATTCAGTCTAATTTCTGCACGTGTCTCAAATCAATCTAGAAAATTAATGTTTCATATAAATGTATTATTGGCACATCAACTAAATTTAAGAGGGAATAGGTGACAAGTAAGGGTGATACTTGCGGGTTTTTATTGAAATAGTATTTAAGTTCAATAGGTGAAGAGTGGTATTTCAGTTTTCCATAGATGCTGTTTCTTTGCAGTTTATTTTGTAACTTAACATAATTATTGACTAACTTAATTTGTTAGACTTTATTAAATCTGAAATGATAGATGGGGGGGGGGGGAATTGGGGTCAATTTTGTGAGTTTATTCATTTCACTTTCAGAAAGCAGAAGAACCTAATGTGTGTGTATTTATATATTTATATAAATAAATATCCTTAACCGTTACCTAAAGCCCCATGGTTCTCCTTTTACCCCTTCTTCCTAACCTTCATTTCAGAAAGGTTAGGTATCTCAGCAGATGTATAAATTGTTGTATATAATATATATAACATTTCTTATATATTGCACATCTGCCAGGAAAGAAAATGATCATTGACGTTTTCATGGAGACCATTCAAATTTGTACTGAAGTAGAATTATTTTGTTAGGGTTATTACCATTATGCAGAATTTTGTCTCTATATTTAATATTGTTTAATATGAGATGATAGGGAGTCATTCTGAATTACCTGGGTTTTTACTGAGTTCACAATTTGGCCTTTTTTTCCAAAATCAAAATAACTCCTCATGTACACCTGTTACTCTGCATCCAGTTGCACTGTGAAGAGTCCTGAAATCAGCCTAATGTGATTACAATGGTTGGTAATCTCCCGAGCATAATTTCAGAATCCCCATGTTTCTTTTTAAACAGGACAGTGACTTGTCCACATAAAAACTGTATTAACAACTCAGTTTAATTAAATTTACTAGCTTGTTTTGACAGACATGCTAATACCCGGGAGTGTCATTCATATGGAACAGATTTTTGTGTGTTTTGAGTTCAATTTAAATTTTATTGGTGAAGTAATCACACATATAAATCAACTGCTACAGATCTGTGAGTTGTTGATCTTTTAAACATTCACACAAAATCCAATTTGTCACTTTAGCTATTTCTTTGGTTAATTTAGAGTTTACAAAGTGGAATTTAGCAGTGACTTTTTTGTATTTAATAACACATCATTTTTTTGTTTACTGTCCCTGTAAAATATAAAAAAGCAGCCGAAGGACATGGGAAACTTAGATACAGCAAATGCTTTGCTCTAAAAGTTATGCTGTTTCAAAGCAAAAGAATTGCATTTATATATTTACTTACTTAAATTTGTAATAAAACTAAGCCACCCATTTATTTTCTTTTTGTGGTTTACATGATAGGTGCTACTACCATCAAACAAATAAATCATAATGAAAACTGGGTCCTAAAGGGCTTGTTAATTATCAACTGGTGTTTAATCTCTATATGATTTCTTCTGTAAAATAGCACTGAATATGGGAAACAGTAATTTTATCATTATACAAATGTAACGCCTCATTTCATGTTAATACTACTTTTAAAAAAGCCTGAAGGGGTAGATTTCTAAAGGTGCCTAAGAGATTTAGGTGCACAAATCTATGGACTTTTAGTGGAACTTGTGCTCTTAAATCTGTGTAGGTGTCTTTGAAGATATCCTTCTAAAAGCTTACTCTTTGATTAGTGCCCTTGTGTCTCTAAACTGTAATGGAGTTCATTTCCACTGCGTTACATATAGGTTTATAACAGTTTAAACAAATAACATGTCAGAGTTGGCTTGCGGTTGTTCTGAAACCAACTTTATTAAGCTGTACGTTTGCTCAACAGGACCGTCAGTAATGGAAAAATGCGCTGGCATTATTTGAATGTGCTATTGTTATTTTTGATGCCATAAGGTCCTCTACTATTAAGTGTTGGGGGTTTTTTTGTTCAAAGTTAATAAACAGATTTGAAACAGAGCAATATGCGGTGGTCACTTACAGTGAATGGAATATAGTACAGATAAATGTTAAACTATTGGCAGCAAAGTATTGTGCACTAATCCATGTAAAAGGACTACTTCCCTCGTGACCACAGAATGTTTTGAGCTTCTATTTGTGACCAGCGTTGACATCAGAAGGAAGTCGAAACAGTTCAGCATAACCTGTGAAGTCTGCTTCATAAACTGAATCATTGAGCCTCCATGCGAACCTTGCAATTAACCAGTTGCGGTTATGAAAAGTCCAGTATCTCTGGAAGGAAACTGAAACACTGAGCGCTGGACGGATTGGTATCTCTGCTGATCAGCGTCTCACTTTGAAGCCTCTTGAGTTGGTTAGACATCAAAAGATGTGAAATAAATCTGAAGTCTGATTTACATTAGAATATTATCCATTGCATAAACTTCAGTGCCAAGCTTGGGAACAAAATGCTTCATGCTCAGACCTCTGAGAATATCTCCAACAGTCATTTTGATCAAGCAAATGTTTTCATGCTCATTTAGGTTGAAGAACAGTAAAGAGTAGATTTAAAAAAAAAACATTTCTTAGAAGATGAAAAAATACTCTTTCTCCTTTTAGATGTGATATTTTTATCCTGTTTCTTATTTAGGGTAAGGTTTGGGGAATGTAAAGGTGCCTTTTAGTTACTGAGAGCAGGTGGGTGGGGTTTAAAGTGACCGAGTATAGATGAGAATCTCTCCCTTTAAACTGAAACGTTGGCGCATTCATGATAAACACCAATGATAACAGTCGTAAGAAGCCAGCAAAGGAAACTTTTCCTGAACTCCCTATATTGTGAGTTACTGCCTTCAGGTACCGCTGCATGCTGCTCCGAGACACCCACACCTTTTTGCTTCTGCTTGCAACTGGAGTGACTGCAATCAATAGCAGTAGATTTACTCCCTATTTACACTGAGTTAGAACGAGAGCGGAATTTTGTCCTTTGATTGTAGGACAGAAGGTAATAGCACTGCAGATGCTGAGTCATCACAGCTGTATCGCCTTGTGCATGGTCTAGCCCAGGGGTCTGCAACCTGTGACTTCAGAGCTCCATGCAGCTCTTCTGCTGCCCCGTTGCAACCCTGGGCTCCAGATCCCCCTGCTACTGGGGGACCCTGCAGAGGGCCCACCCCTGATTCCCTCCCTCTGCCAGGTGATCCTGCAGCAGGTGCCCTGGCCTGGCTCTCTCCTGCCACGTCCCCCAGGAGGCTAGACTCATTGCAGATCTCAAAACACTTGGTTATTGAAGGAATATAAAAAAATGGCTCTTATCTTTTGAGTTGCCGACCCCTGGTCTAGCACAGTGGTTCTCAACCCTCTGTGGGTTGTGAGATGGTTGGCAGAGTGCATGGCCCTCCAGGCCACGGCAGCCGCCACACCACCGGCTCTCTGCGACACGCTTCCTGCAGTAATGTATCCCGACACAGGGGTTGAGAACTGCTGATCTAGCACAGTCTCGTGCAGCTTTCTGAGCGTTCTTTAAATAAACAACTCCTCACCTTCTCGTCTCTTCTGTCTTAAATGTATCTGCAGCATAGCCATAATGTTACGTTTATTGAAATTCAACCTGACAGTTTGTGCCCACGCGTTATGGGATAAGGGACTCTATTCCCCCGCTACTCTCCGTGTGTGAACACTGCAACCCCTGGGTTTTGGGAAGGGGGGGAGCAACCATTTTCTGGAGGCAGCTTGCAGCAGACAGAGGCCTATAGTATGATTGTTTGAGGCAGAATGCTCTGTGAGGCAGAACTGTTCACTGCCCCCAATGCAGGCCTGTGGCTAAATTCCACAGTTCAGTCCTAATCTTTCAGGAGAATGAAGGAACCATAATCGATTCCCAGCACGGGTTTGTAATTAATATAGATCGTACCAGAAAATCTCCATTGACTTTTATTGATAGAAGTACAAACTCTAGCTGATGAAGACTGTCCATATTCAGATCTGAATAAAGCATGTAGTCCGTTTCCCCTACTCAGACATTAAGCTCTAATTTCCATTGACTATTCTCCATTCACTAGCCATTCTGTGTGTTTGTGGTCTTCACACAATTGCAGATCAGATGACATGACAGTCAGTTTCCATGACAGACCATGGGCTGTGGAAGGCCTCTAGCCTAGTCTGCTCTGTAGATCAGGATGCTACAGACTTTTTTTAGAGATGTCGGTGCAGTGTAGGGTGTCAGGCCTGCTAGAGTAGTGGAAGGACTATTTTAGCCAGTCCTTCAAAACAATTCCTCCTCTCCCCTGTGGTAAGTGGATACTTTTGATGTACAACTAGAGGCACGCTTTTAAAATCAGTTTGTAGAGCTAACCCCCTGAAACTTGACGTTTGCAGTTGAAACCCTTTAATAAGTTTAACTGCAGTGTGATTAGGATGCTCTGTAATAATTTTTTTGTTTTAATTACCAGTCTCTGTTCCTTTCAGTTCATTGACCACACTCAGCATGCTTTGGGCAGATTTTGCTGCTACCCAGGGACCCTGTATAGGATGAGTCTGCCTCTCATCATCTTTTGCTGGCCCTATAGATCTTTCCCCAAGGTTTTAATGCCCACCCTGGCCCAATAAGTGGGGTACAGAGCAGTTTAAACTCAGTAATATTAGGGCTGGATGCGTGCAGGGAGGGATATAACATTTTATACATGAAACTAACAAAGCCTAAAAACTGGATCATAGCGATTAAAGAGGCATTGAACAATCACAGCTATTGAAGACGTCTCCTGCTAATGCTCTTTTAAATCTATTGCAAGTCAAAGGACTCTAGGACCCCATGAAAAATGCCTAGGGTACTCCTCCCTCCTTCTGAGAAACTTCATGGCCTTTAATCACTCTGGGCTTTTCCTCTCCACAGCTACTGCAATTTGAAACGCAAGCGTCTCATACAAAGGGAGCCAGAGCTCTAAGGGGAATGTTAATATTCTGTGCCATTTACAATGGGTGCAGTTTGAAAGGGGGAGAATGAATGGCTTGGATGATGAGTGGAGGAAGAGGGGACAAAGGACGAATTCCCAGGCCAGGGAAACAAGCATCTCTGTGGACATCTGAAGTGACTGTGCTATCAGGTTTTCTCAGAAAAAAATAAAACTATTTTTTTTTTAGCTCATGCAATCTTTTCTAAGTTTCTGCATCTGGAAAATGCTGCTTAATCTCAGATGAGCTCTGTCTCGAATGACTGAAAAGGGAACACGTCTGGAAATACATTGCTCTGTCTCATGGAAACAAGAGGGAAAAACATATGTATCAATGAATTGTATTGACTGGGATCCTGGGCACCAGTTCAGCAAAGCACTTCATCACATGTTTAACTTTAGGGAAGTGAGTAAAATCCCATCCCCCATTCAGGAAGGTATTTAAGCATATGCTTAAATCCTATAAAAGGCATTTATGGCAGCTGTGGATTGCTGAGTGCAGTAAATACGCTGTGCCCCTAGCCTTTACCCTGGAACTCCCCACCCCTACGCTCCCCCTTTTTCGTAGATCTCCCTATATGCCAGGGTCCTAGGTAGCAGAGTAATTTGCTTTCCAGCTGCTTTGCATTTCCAAGTGGGATAGATAATCTTTATTGAAGTCTCTCACCTCAGTCCTAAAACTTGAGTCCCGTTCACCACCAAACCTCTTCACTCCGATGTGCTGGTGTTTTTAGCATGAATTAGATAACCTGTCAGGGTTTGAGCTGGCATGACTGGTCAGCTGCTAATGCAATCTCTCTGCAGTATAGCTGCTCTCTCCAGCCAGCAAGATGGAGCACAGATAAATGGGCCTAACTCAGGCCTCGACAAAATTGGCTCCCAGCTAGGCGCCAGCAGTTTTATTTTCGGTCACCAGAGGGTGCTCCTCCATTGCATTTCCACAGGAACCAGGCTACAAACCCTGGTCACTGTGGCAATCTAGCACCCAGGTTTTGTTGAGCCCTGGCCTAACTCCAGTGAAGCCCTCCCCTAAGGGAGTTCAATCTCATATTTATCAGCCTGATAGGAACAGGATAGAGAAGACTATTAGCACTTCCTTGGGGTTCCAAAGAGGCATTTATTTAGTGTCGCTTTTAAAGTCTGACTACACTGTAAATACACAGAACGTTACGCAAGTCCTGGTTTTGGTTTCACATGGTAAACTGGCTGCAGCCTGTGGGATGGATTTGTGGCTTCAGGAATGGTATCACTTGCCATCTTACAGTCAGCGCGTCTCCTTAAAATCTAACCTTTACTACACAAAGTGTGTTGGTGTGACAGGCTCCTCACCAAATACACGGGGGGAAAAATGAAGTCCTGCGAGGGGTGACCTACACAAGAAAGAACCGTTTCATAACTGGCTCAGGGCTTGGAGATCTAGCCAGAGCAATAACATTTGAGGCCATTTCAGATTCATGTAGCCTCGTGTTTAGGGTCAAATTGCTACTGGTGTGCCAAAATGTTTCAAGTAACTTGGGCGCTAGAGAAATAGGCTTTGGAACGGGTTGAGAATTCTGCCTCTGTAAACATGGAGGTGCTGTGTAACTGTTACTTCAGCCCAAGGATATTGCAGCCTTGCTGCTTCCCAGCCTCTTGCTTCCTTCTGCAGCTTCTCCTTCCCTAATCTCAAGTGTACATTTGCAAAGGGATCCCCTGCACGGGCACAGCTGTGGTTGCACTCCTCCTTCCTATCCTGCCTACTCTGCTCTCCTTGGGCAGGAGTCCTCCAGCACCGTCCAGCTGTGGATGAAAGGGCAGAATTTGCTCTGGAAGTCAAAATCCAGTCTATAAGCGTTGGATGCAAAAAGGAAGGCAAGATCAGAGAGTAGGTTCTGACACCAGAAGCAAAATTATACACAGTAGAAGCTTTTGATTTCACATTATGGACTGGCAGATCCATTATGAAATTACTGAAGTTTGTAGGTTGGCCAGCGTCAAAGCAAACAGAAAAGCGAGAATGCTGCTTCTTCCTTTGTCACGACTCCTCTCTCAGTAGGTCCCATTAGTAAGTCATGCTGTTGAGGGTTCAACTGAAGTCTGCGTGACAATTTAAGCACATCAAGTCCTTTGCCTCCAAATCTTCCAACTTTGCAACATATGTGATGTGTCATGCTCCCTTTGATTTATATCCTCAGCAGATTTTCTTCCAGCCCACAAGTCTGCAGTTTTTGAGAAGTCTAGAAGTGTGCTCTAATGATTTTAGGGTCCCTCTCAATGTTCTGGCAAATGTATCCTATCTCAGGGGCCTCAAACTTACTCTGTCTGAACCTCCTCCTCCCCCATTGAGCTATGAAAACTCCAGGGTCCAGCAAGGGGGGATTTCGGGCCTTTGACTGCCGGGTGTGGAGGGCCCTCAGGCATAGGCGTAGTTTGAATTCTGTTTTGGGGGGCAGGCAGAGTTCGGACTAGCTCCGCAGGGTGGGATCCAGGGAGGGCATTCCACCATCGCACCTCCCCTCAGCAGGCACTCAGCCTGTTTGGGTTGTGGGAGGAGGGTGCAACAACACAATAATGCTCAAAGGGCGAAGGCTCAGCTCAAAATGGTTGAAAACTGCTCAGGGTGAAGGTACTGGGTAGCGCGGGGTAGCTGTCTGCCAGGAGCGGGAGGAGTGACCCTGCTCCTTGCAGTGGCTGCTTTCCACGAGCAGTCAAAGGGGGCTGGGAGCAAAGTTGGGAGGGGTCGGGGGTGTCGCGACTGGCTGCTCTGTGGCAATCTTCCATCTTCCTGCCTCTAACCAGGCGTAAACCAGAGCAGGGAAGTCCCATGGGCAAGGTCCCCCACAGGGCCTTCCCAGAACTCCACCCCTGGGCTTGGGATTCTGTCCTGTGGGGCCACCGGGCTTGAAACCGGCTCACAGCCCCCAGTTGAGACCCGCCATCCTATCTAATCCAGGAGCACGACTGCATGTATATGGTTGCATTCGCAGTTTGAGTGGGAATTTGAGAATGTGCCCCTTGAACTGAAGCCGTCTGTCTATTTGATTTTTTTTAAAGTGTTAATCAAATTGGACTCTAGAGCGAAATGACTGGTTATTTGCGCTTGTGCCATGAACTACTTTTCACTCTTTCTGTATTGGTGGTTGGCTGAGACAACTGTGAAAATTTCAGTAGAATAAGTTCAAAGAGGCTCTTTATTCATTAAATGGCTTTTACATGGGCTTACAGGTTTTATAAAGCACCTTTCAATGCCGTGCATTGGTGGCATTTAAAAAATGCTGTGGTGCTTGCCATGGCTGGGGGAAAACTTGAGATGCAGGAGCCAGCATTTCAGCAGTTAGATTTTTTATATCACAGTTTTTGGGTGGCTAGTTTTGGGCGGTTAGTCTTGGGTGGTTTACTCTTGCTATTTGTAATGCAATGATGATTTGTTTAATCTACAAAATCAAAAGTATTTTGTGCAATATTAGTTTTATGACATCAAGTTTGGAAGGCTGCAAACCAGCTGTTATAAAAACAATCTTTTTTTTTTTTTAAATATAAGCTGTTTATAGTAAATGGTTCACTTTAAATGAGAGAACCTATTTTTAGATTAATTGTTTTAGATTAGAAGACATAAATCTCCTAGAAATTTTAGAACGTCTTCTGAGTTCAGGTGGAAATTGTGTTTCATGTGTCAAAGTGAAATTGTGAAAAGACGCTACCCCGCCTCTGAGGGCTCACCCATCTGTGCGGTTTTGTTCAGAGACAAGTTGTTGAAGAAGGTCTTCCAGGTGGACAGGGAAAAGGGAGTACAAACTACTAGAGAGAGGCTTAAAATATGACATCAGATCTGCATTTTCCCCCAGATTCAATGTGGCTTAGATCCAGTGTTCTAGCAGGGCCCAAATCAAGTAAAAAAGCAGATCCTTTAGGTCCTCCATCTGTTCGTATTTTGTATGGTGGTGCCAAATGAGGTTGGAGCCCATACACTGTACACACACATCTGCCCTAGAGATTTACCATCAGTGCTACAAATACAACTGTTAATGAGCCTGTTTTGAAATACAACTCTTGCAAGTTCTGAATACGTTTTGCCCAGCCAATGTAGATCAGGCTGTTTCATAACTATGATTGAAATACCATGTTTTAGGCTGTCTTTTGCCAACATAAACAGAGGTTTGCTACGTTATCTGTCATCTAGAAAATAGATCCAAAAGGTTATGTGTGGCTAGTTAGACTGCAGTTACACAATATTTGAAACCAGTTCAGCTAATGCATTTGATCTCTAGCACAGACATATGTCTAAAGTGAAACAGTATACTTCCTCCAAGAGCAATAGGCGCAGAGAGGACAAGATCTGTTGTCTTAAATTGCACTTGACCAAAAGTTAGTAAAAGTTATTCAGGCTGTGTCTGGCCATGGCACAGGAAAGCTGTGTTATCTGGGCCATGTTTGAAACATGTTTAGTGTCTCTGCTTAGTGTGCACACGCCTGCTCGATGGAAAGTGATGGATTACTTTTCTCCACTTGTGTGACGTTTAAGAGTTAACCGGGCGGGTGGCGTTACTGACTGAAGGGTTTTGCTTCTGTGCTCCCAAACCGTCTCCTCTGCAGTGAAGAGATGGCAGAAGTAGTAACGGATTACAGAGCTGGTCTGTGAATTCTATCACGGGTAGTAAAATGGAAAGCATAGGGAACTGCCTGGCTGGAAGGCCTGTGAAAAATGGCCCCCTAAATGTATTCCAGTTGTCCAAACACTGCTGATTCGTCCTCCTTTTCTGTTTGTGCATGGAGTTAATTTGGTTGGTGGGAAATACAGGAAAAAATTGGTTTAAGTGGAAGTTAGCTCTCCGTCCCTCAATACGGAGAATCCATGGACTAGTGTGCGCTTTGTTTTCCATGGTTTTATTCAAACTGGCCTAGTCTGCCTGCAGTCTGTTCTGACTTTGGGAGCTGTGAAAAAACACAGGTAAATCTTTCCCTTGGCATCCTTTGATAACAGGTACTGTAAGCTGATGCCTCAGGATGTATTGACAGTGTACTCATAAAGCTTAAGGCCGTTGGGTGTCTAAATCGCAGAGAGTTTCCGTGGATCTTGGGTTCCTTTCTTCTTTAGGCTCATCAGCCTAGAGAAATAAGAGCTTTTGAAGTTGGGGGCGGGGGTGGGGGGCACGTGCATGTTAAGGGTTGTGTATCTGTTGAGTTACTGCACCCGCAAGCCAAGTGTGAATCACTAGTGCACCAGCTCAATGCTTAGTAATGTCCCAAGTGGATACTGCGACAGCTAGTTTTAACGTATCACTTCCTTGCACAGGGAAGAATGTCTCTAGAAGAGGAGCAGAGCAGCATTATGTATCGAGAAAATCCCCATCGTCCTCCTTTTCTTCTCCACCTCCCACACCTACTTTATCATTCCTGCACCTGTTTTGTGGTGGTAGATTCAAGGTGGTGGTCCAGAACATGAATTCTGAGCTCTGCTTACGTGAACGAGTGGGACTGTGCTTGTCTGGCAGAACTGGTGGGGCTTGTACATTGTCCAGAATGCTACGTTTATCAGTGTAAGTCACAATAAATCTTTGTCTCCTTCTGAACCGGGATGTTGATTCAGATCAGTCTCCTATTTCATTTGTTTTGGCCAAATGGGAAGATTTGGCCCCTTTCAGAGGATTTAAACAAACCACATGATATTTCACTTTGAAATGTGCCATATTTTTATTTTTTTGTGTGTGCTAAGCATATTTTAGTGCTGTTCCTATCTGGATAATCTGTAAACAATACTGGGATGTTCACTGTCTCGCGACACAAGCTGATATTAACTAATCGCGTGGGTTTCAATCTTTCTGTAAAATGCATTTGGATTTTATGATATTTTGCATCATATCTATAGCTTGGTGCACACACAGCACTAAACAATAAAGAAGAAAAATAAATAGGCTGGCCACCCTGTCTGGGAACCATTATGTACTAGGAGTTTTTAAAATTCTCAGTGATGTAAAGCCTCTCTTTTCCCTCCAACTCTTTCCAGAAGTTTGTCTCAAAAAGTTCGGTTCGTTTCATTCTACCCTGGGCACTGTACAAAAGCACCACCCCACAGAAAGAGCTTTTCATCTTTTATTTAGTGCAATCCAAAGCACTTTTAAAGATCTTCCGTTGACTTCAACGGGTGCTGGACCAGGCCTGGAGTTCCAATGGTGGATGAATGCCTGCTGTTTTTCTCTTTGCTCGGCCAGGTTAAAAGTATTGTGTTGAGCTGACAAAGCTGAAGTCATGCAAACTGCCAGCTCTTGTGTGCGAGTGGGGAGAGGAAAATCCCTTTTCTGATTTGGGAGGGGGACCACAAAGCTGTTTTAAAGCTGAGAGTTTCCGAATACTTGTACCCCAAACATTAGCACTTTGTGTCCTATTTAACAAAATGTCTTTTCAGCTCACAGAGGTGTGGGCTGGACAATCCTAATCACCTGGGGTTTTTGAGATTGCATATGTTTATCTTCAAGTCTGGATTTGATCCCTGGGAAGTCACTGGGAACATTTCTAGAGATTTCACCAGCAATTAAATCAGGCACAGTTTAAGTAGATCTGGTATCATTCTCGCCTGATCTGTTACAGACTGTATTTTTTACTGGTTTGTTATTTAACTGCCTGGTCCAAAACATTATATGGATTTGTTAGAATCTATTGTTTTTTCTCTTATGGGTTTTGTAAGGGGCCCTTCTGGTGTGGTGACCTCTTTGGGACAGGGCCTGGCTTTCTGTTCTGTTTGTACAGTGCCTAGCACCATAGAATTGGTCTCGCTGGTGCTACTTAAATATTGGTGCTGGTAGTAACAGTGGAGCAGGATTCAGCATTTCATATGGTGTCATTATGACAGCAGGTTTTTGCACCATTGGTATTTGCATGGAAGAGGCTGTAAGTTTTTGAAGCCCTATAGATGTGGGACAAGGCTTCCACATCCAAATATTGGCTTTTTTCTGGGACCCCACTGGAGCCCACCTGCTTCCATTTCTCCGTCCATAAATT
Organism: Pelusios castaneus; assembly: GCA_007922175.1. NCBI lineage: Eukaryota > Metazoa > Chordata > Testudines > Pelomedusidae > Pelusios > Pelusios castaneus. The sequence continues at coordinate 22,462,899 of ML685770.1, forward strand.
AGGGCGAATGATGCCACTTATCTTGTAGGAACACTGAGTTTCTATAACACTTTGTTGTAAAGTTAGTGCTTATTATTACAATAGCCTTAGATCAGGGCTTGACAAAATTGGCTCCCAGTTAGGCACCGGCAGTTTTATTTTTGGTCACCAGAGGGCGCTCCTTCATTGCATTTCCACAGTGGCACTGGGAGCCAGGCTACAAACCACGGTCGCCATGGCGACCTGGTGCTCGGGTTTTGTCGAGTCCTGACTTAGATCATATTCACTCATAGGAGTGGTTCTGAGGGGGAACCGCCAAGGAGTCACCCAGCTTCACCGATCTGAGAGAGGGCCCTGGAAGAAACAATGGATTATACTCCAAAGTCCTCTGGCTCTCAGGTGATTTGCTGAGATAGAAGATGGCTTATGTGGGCACAAAGTCAAGTTCTGTTGCGTTCTTTCTCTTGCAGCTCCTTTGCAGCATATTGTCACGGACGTCATTGTGCCAGGGAATCCCAGCCAGTCTATAATGCTCTTGGAATCCCAAAGGGGCTTTGCCGTAATTCAGCCGGCAGCTCTTTGACCTTTCGTGCAGGCTTTGGTTTCGGCGTGGGAGATGTTGCACATCCGCCTGGAACCATGTTTTATTGATTGCATCTCTGGTTGTGAGCAAAATCCCGGGCCAATCCAGAGAGGGCGATGCTGTGGAGAGAATTCACTTCCTCATCCCCCTCCAGTCCTAGGTGTGAGACACGATCCATGTACGCAAGGGGCCTGTTAAGTGTGGACCAGGTTGTAATTTCTCCACTCGCCTCTTCACCCCATTATTAAAGATCTAAGGCCAGTTAGGGCTGCCCATCCCCATGTCCAGAAGCTTGTTACTCGACACAGCTAGGATTGAGCATGAATGAGGTGAGCGTGGGCATCTGGCCCTTCAACTTTATCTGTGTAGAGGCTGATGTTAGAGTAAGGGTTTTGCACTAGCACAGTGCATGCCTCCAGGCAACCCTGCAACCCTCCTGGATTCTTCCTTCCTTTCTGATGCTTGCCTTTTATAGTGGCTCCTTCTTGCAAAAGGTGGGGTTCCCTGCCGGCGCAGGTTTCTGCTCAAGACACTTGCTAGATCTGGAGCCTTAATTTCTAAGCTGTGTGAGACTGGGTCCGTCTCGTTTTTTCAGGAACACAAGATCACTGTAGGGCAAATGCTAAATAACTGATTCATTCTTCCTATTGTAACATTAGTATTTTAGGGTATTTGGGATATTTTATCCTCCCTCCCCTCTGCACAAAAGTACCCCTTCAGAAAACTCAGTCCCTTACGTTCATCCCTGCCCACCTCTCTTTCTTCTCAGGTGTTTTACTCCCTAATACAGTTATTGGGCTGATCATTAGCCTGGGGTGTTTAGCTGGCTCCCAGAGTCAATCTGGTTGCCATTGTTTACTTAGTTTGGTTCACCCCTCCAGCTGTGGATGAGCCTGCTGGAATGACCCTGTGCATATATCTGTGAACACCAGGACCAAGGCTTCCCCAGGAACAGACTATGCTTGATTAAGCCATTTGGACTTGTTGTAAATGTCAAAAAAAAAAAAAAAAATGTTTCGACAGCAGTTGAACTTTTCAAGGCTGTATGTTAATTAAACCGCAAGTCTATTGCTTTCTTAGTAAGACACACGGTTAAAATAAAAATTGGAATTCAGCGCAGACTGCAATCCTGGACGGTTGGAAACACAGTGTAGAAGTTGCCCTGTCCAACAACTTCCAATTACTTCCTCTTTGGGTTTCCTGAAAAATTCCGGCCAAGGGTTATAAAACTGTCTGCTTTATAGCATAAGAACACAGTCACCATCAGATTTCTTCCCTCTTCACCTCTCCATCCCAAAATATCCCCAGCCATCCCTGAATATGGGCTCTTTTTGTCCCTCAGATTAGACTTCCTCTTGCACAGCCTAATTGTAGTGTTTGTAAACAGCAAAAGAAAATTGTTCTCGCCAGGAAATTGGTATCCTAGACCTGCAGTGCTTGTGGGAGTGGTTTTTTTTTAATTGGAAATGGATTTAAAATGTGCTCTGAAATGTTTTGTAAATGTTATGGTCAGCTGCATCCCAAATTCTTCCTAACTTTGTTTTGGGGGAGGGGTGTTTTTCGTTTTCTAGTGCAGGATTCCTTTGCCTCCATTTATTTGAGTAGTTTCTAGCTACCAGAACATGTCCGTTGCAGAGAAAAGTTATTACTTCTCATGTAATTTCATTTGTTTTTGAAAGGCAGATGTAAAAGAAAACTTGTTAAATCTTGGTCCATTGAGAACAAAGGCTAAGAACAGGAAAGGGATGGGCACTCCCCTAAATTGCACTGCCATTTCATTCTCTCTCCTTTCTGGGCCATGCACATGTCATAATTCTTTGTACTTCCTGTTCCTGATCTGAACTGGAGGCTGAATTTAGGACTTATAAGTCGAGGTGAGTGAACCGTGTCAACTTTTTGTGTGGGAGGGAAGAAACACGCAGAGAGACTGACGTTTGTCTAAGACCTGAATACTTAAGCCATGTTTAACTGCGGAATCTATTGATTTCCATCCAGGGCCCTCATGTAGCCCAGCTTTGTGACATTTATGTTCTTGGAAAACAGGAAGGAAACAGTTTCTGTAATGTGCTGTGCTTCTAGTATCCACCTGTGATTCCCTGAAGAGGGCTTGTAATAAGTTATACAATAACATGACAGCAATGGCTACCCGTTGTATCTGGCGGTAAGCTGGGAGTTAGGCACTCAGAAACAGAAGCAATCAAATCAAGTGGACACATGTGTTAACCGTTCCCCACCTCAGTTTCTTCACCTGTAAAATGGGGATAACAAACCCTACCCGCTGTAGCAAGGTACCCATACAGCGACACTTACAGTAGGTAAGTGTTGAATATTTGTGTTACGGAAAATCTTACTAAAAAATGAGGTGAAGTTTCCTTCTTTTCTATCCATTCGTAAAAAGGGTGTGGGTACAATAATAGTAAACCTGTGTCTTGAGAGTTTAAGTAACTTAAAAAGTTACTCGTGCAAATCAGCTGGCTCTTGTGAAGGCTTTGAGCAGTGGGGAATGCTGATGCACCTCTAAAAGATCTGTGTATTATTTGCTTTGCAGCAGAACCTAGGGTAGGAGTCAGCAACCCCCGGCACGCGTGCCAGAGCTGGCACACGGGCCGAGCCTGAGCGGCACGCGGAGCCGCTCAGGCTCCCCCGCTGGCCCCGCAAACCACGAGGCCAGCAGCTGCGGCGGGCGGCTGAGGGTCCCTGCTGGTCCTGCCTCTTTGCTGGACGGCAGGAGGAGAGGGGAGGGGAGGGGGTTGCGTCGCCCCGGCCCGCCCAGAGCTGCGCCGCTGCCGGCAGGGCAGAGCCGGTCTCGACCATGGCTGGCAAGAGGGTGGGTCAGGTCGGCCCAGCCGGAGCCGCTGCTGCCAGCGGGAGGCCTCCAGTTCCTGGCCCTGGCTCCCGGCGGCTCCGGGTGGGCCGAGCTGATTCGCCCTCTTGCCGGCCATGGCTGGAGCCGGCTCTATCCTGTCGGCAGCGGCGCGGCTCTGGGCGGGCTGGGGCGACGTGACCTGCTCCGCTTCCCTCCCTTCCTCTCCTGCCGTCCAGCAGGAGGCGGGGCCAACAGGGGCCGTCAGCCCCACACCTCCCCTGTGGATGGGATCCGGTCTCGGGGCTGGGAACCAGAGGCTGCCTGCCGGCTGAGGCCCTGGCCGGCAGGGCACCTGATCTGGCCCCGCCCCTTTTGGCTCCGCCCCTGGCACCTGCTGAGGGTGCAGTGGGCGGGGCTGACACAGGGGCCAGCAAAGGTTGCCGACCCCTGACCTAGGGCTATGTCTACACTGGTAAGTTAGTTCGAATTAAGGAGGCTTAATTCGAACTAACTAAATCCATGGCTACACTAGGCTTTAATTAGTTCGAATTAAGGGCTTCCTTAATTTGAACTAATAACTTCGAATAGGGTATTAGAAGTAAGGGTTCATTTGAACTAGTTAGCTCAAATTAACCAATGTGGCCATGTTAATTCAAACTAATTTCTTAGTTCGAACTAACCGACCCACTGAAATCAATGGCGATCGCTAATTCAAACTAAGCAAGTGCCATGAATGGCATTTGCTTAGTTCGAACTAATTAATTTGAACTAACTAAAATTAGTTCGAATTAGTTAGTTTGAACTAACTAATTCGAACTAATTTTAGTAAGTGTAGACATAGAGTAGGGGACCTAGGTCTGAACCAGGATCTGTTGTGCCAGTTGTGGTACAAACACAGACCTTGCACCAAAGAGCTGGCTCTGAGGAAAAGATGTAGCCCAACTGAGAGACAAGTGCTCTTCTTGAAGGCTTTTTGAACAAGCTCTTTCGGACACAGACATTGCCTTAAAATCAAGAAAAGTGAAGCTGCAAGTATATTTTATTCATTTATTTCCTACTGTACTCTGAAGGAATTATGCTAAGACCATCAATCTTAGGTCATACAGACTTTCTTGGGTTGGCCAAAAGAAGAAAAAAATCCCCCCAAACCCAGTCCCAGCTGGGAAAGTAAATTTGGGTGATATGTAAGGGCCTAGCTGCTTGAGAAGACATCTTACTGAACAAAAAAGCCTAGCTGCTCCTCATCCTTGACTTTACTGTTTTCACATGGGCAGGCTTTAAAGTTTTCTGCAGTGTTCAAGGAAAATGTTTGGTTTTCTTTTGCCCACGTTCTAAACATTCCTTAATAAAAGAGAGGGAGACTGGAAATGTCAAGCAAGTTCTTGAAATTCTGTGGATGTCTCTAGCCATGAGATTCTTCCAGAAAGTCCCCAACACAACACAAATAGTTGGTTCAGCTTGTCCATAGCACCAGAAGAATGAAGACCTTTATTTGAATCTGTCTTACAGATTTGAAATAAATCCAGTATATAACTATATGCCAACCCAGTTACAAATAGACCACCCAGAACCTTTGCAAGGGAGAGAGGGGTCTGAATTAAAATCCTGTCTTATTTTCTTGACCCTGGGCGGAATTCTTTCCTGATATACCCTTATATAAGGCATAGATGTGTTGATGCAAACAAATGAGATACTTGACAAAGAAAAAGGAGAGGAAGGATGGCTTACTGGTTAGGCTGTGAGCAAGAGCTTGGAAGACCCAAGTTCAGTTTTCTCTTCTGCTACTGACTTCCGGTTTCATCTTGAGCATGTCGCTTAGTCTGTCTATGCTTCAGTTTCCCATCTGCAAAATGGAAATAATAGCACTTCCCTTCCTCTTGGAGGGGTTGAGGATAAATATGTGACAGATTAATAGGTGCACAGATACAGTAGTACTTAGGGCCATGTTAGTACCTAAGAGAGACAGTGGATTATAGCAAACTGGCAAGGGGAGTCAAACACATGGGTGGAAATCTTTATTTTTAAGAAGGAAGAGACCCTTACTGCCTTGGGAGATCTAAGTGCATACATGCTGTAAAAATTGCAACAAACATTTCAGCATGGAAGACGAAGACAAGCAAAAGGACTTTGGGAGGCTAATTGAAATGCTTGCGTCAGGCCTTGACAAATCAATGTTTCTGGTCACCATGGCAACCTGTTTTAGTAGCCTGTTGCCTGGCTCCACTGCAGAAATGTAATGGGGGAGCGTCTTCTGGTGACCAAAAGTAAAATTGCTGGTGCCTAGCTGTGAGCCAATTTTGTCGACCCCAGCTTATGTCACCTCTTCAGGTATGAATTGCACAGGTAAACTTGAATTTTCCCACTGATGGAGAGCTTGTTGAAAGTGGCATTAGAGAGACAAGGTGATTAAGGTAATGGCGTTTATTAGACCAACTTTTGTTGATGAGAGAGATAGCTAGCTGCCAGGCTGCATGCAAAATAAAGGTGATTTTAGCCATCTGCTTTTTATTTTGTCACAATCAAAAGGCATGCCAAGTAGTTCAAAATAAAGAGCCTGCAGATGATATACCTGCTGACTGTCCCACAGACAGCTTGCTCTCAAATCTCCATGCAAATGTTCTGACATGATAATGGTGCAGGGGACACAGAGTTTTATAATCCAGTTGCTGGTTGGGAAATATGTATTGTTCCTGTGAAAAAGTTTAGTGACAAAGGTTTTGTTTTCATATAATTGTTTCTTAAAAACATGCTACACATGTATTAGGTGGTCAGGAACTAGGTTCTGGTGTCCATGACTGTCATTCCAGCTGTTTTATAATAATTAATTTCAATTAAAAAACAAACAAAAAAATCGAACGGCAACCCAACTCTAACTCAGTGCTATTTTGAGCTGAATCTGAATAACCTAGGAAATTGGATATTAACTTTTCATCCAGTCCCTATCTCTGCAATGAACGGAACCAAATGCAGCAGAATTTTGCATCATGGGCCCACCTGCCATCTGAATAGAGCTTTAAAATGTGGGTTTTTTTAAAAAATCGGTATGAAAATTAAGTTGGAAAGTCAGAAATGCTGTGCTATTTTCTTTGCAGAGATGATCTGACTTTAAGCAAAATTGCTGATTGCTTTTTTTCCTCTCCTCCTCTCCCTCTCCCCCCGTTTAAGTTTAGAACCACTTCAAAGCTTAGATGTGTTAGTGCCAGACGCCACACAGTTATTGTTAAAAGAATCTGAAATATAATTGAAAACAAACTGTAGTTCAACAGAGCATACTCTGGCTAAGCTTTTGCTCAAGAGAAAGATGGTTTCTAAGATTGTCTTCCTCCAGATTCAATGTCTACACACTTAGCCTGGCAGATGAATCATCTGTGAATCCTTTTACATCTGGTAACTATTTGTAAATCTAGAAATTGCATATTTTAAAAGTTTTAAAGACTCCCTCCCCTCCATACAATAATAAAGCTTAAAGTTGCAAGCATATTTTCAGAATTCTTTGCAGTAATAAAACAGATCAAATTGAAGCTGGCAGAATGATTTGAGAAAGGATGCTCAGAGCTCTGAAGTCAGAATTTTTTTATTTGGCGAACACTGGGTGATCACACTTGCTTTTCTTTTAAGATTTTTCTTTTCCCTTTGACATTGAATATTGTTTGACTTAATATCATAATGTTTAGACCATAAGTAAAATCAGGCTTGATTTTGATGTCAGCATTCATTTTAGCCTTTATTTTGAAACCGGTTATAAACAGTTTTCAAGGATAGGCAGTCAAAGTAGTGGATAGGCTAGTTCCTGATCTGTTTCGCTTTGTTCTTGGCTATTAGTTGGGCAAGTCTGTACGTTTTCAAAGGACCTTACTTAGTATCCTTTGCCTCTTTGTGCCTCTGTTTTCCCTTCTGTACAGCTGACGCTGCAAACCGTCTCCTGGGGTAGGACAAATAGGGTAGAGGTATGTGATGCTTAACTATAAAGTCTTTGAGCTCCTGTGCCTAAGTAACACTTGAAATAACTATTTCCAGTGCATAACCCAGATCTGTCACGAAGGGTATGTGCACAGTGCTCCCCCCCACCCAAGGTGTATTCTTAGCTCACGTGGGTTATCTAACCCAAGTTAATTCATATTAAAATAACCATGAAGACATGGTGAGTCCGTTTTAAATGAGAGTTAAGAGCTCAGATTAAAGCCCACAGTGAACATGAGCTGCTAAAATGAGTTAAAAGCAGAGCTGCTTTGTCTCTTCACTGTTTTTGCTTGAGTTACCTAACACGGGTTCGCTAACTCAGTTAAGAACACACTTCTTTTTACAGTGGAGATGTAATTTAGGGGGTCAGAACTCTTTTCTCCTCCTGGATTTTTAGGTCCAATTTGAATAAATCTCAGCAGCTAATCTCAAGGATGAGCAGTGATAGACAGGAAGAAGGATACGTATCTGTAAATTGTTATTTAGGAGTGTAGGCCTGAGTAGATTAGTAGGAATAAGAAGGGAGAGCCAGTTTGAATTCCCTATTCCGCCACAGACTTTCCGTTTGAACTTGGGCAGATTATTTAATTTTTCTGCGCCTTAGCTTCCTATTTGTACAGTGGGGATAATTACTGCTGTTCCTTGCTGGGTTTCATGTGTGCATCAGCATTTGCAGGGGCAGGCTCCTAAAACTCTCCTGGTCCATCCAGTCCAACCGGATACATCATGGCAGCTGAATAAACGAACTCACAATAGTAATCAGTTTTGTTTTCTTTTTGTTTTCATTTGCCTTCCCTACCAAACCCTGTAGCATATGGCTCACTGTCTGTTGTTTGCTATTCTTGTTACACTGTGTGGTTAGTACTCACACATGTTGTTCCTTTGGTTTCTGCATAGACTGAGCGAGTTGGCCACGGCTGGAGCCCAAAATATGAGCTATTTATAAATATGAAATCGTCTTGGGTTTTTCAAGTGGTGTTTGTTCCCCTCTCCTTGTCTTCCAGCGTGTGCATGTTTGGCTGGTTCAATGTAATCTCTCTGCTGTGCGCAAGATGAAGAAGCCTCGCGTGCTGAGGGGGGAACAGAGCTTCCGTGAGAAACACGGATGTAAAAACATATCTGGGCTGTGTTGCGTTCTAATGCAGAAATGGGCCTGAACTCAGATAATAATTTCATTCCAAGTTCAAGGGCATTCCTAATGCCAACGTAGGTTGGCCTTAGTTTCTGAACTTCTCACTCCCTTCTGTGCTAGGAGGGGGTTTTTTGTGAGCATTTTGTTATCAGTCTCACCCAGAAGAAGTGCATTACTTCGAGAGAGTGTCTGTAAGCGGGCTAGAAACATGGAGCAAAGCCTTTTATGTTCTGATAGTATATTAATGAACAGCCAAGCAGGAGGGTCACTGCTGTAATGCAGCAAGTGAGAAAGCCAACAGTATCGGTGTGAACTTTGCACTCTAGGAAGTGTGAAGTGATGTCAGTGAAAGGACTTTATTGCACAAGTGGAACAAGAGCGGCCTTCTTTGATGCCTGAATTTCTACTGAGTAAACAAAAGAATAAGCTGGTTGGTTGAACATAGGACTTTCCAGTTAACCAGCGCTGTGCTGACCAAATTACATGCTGACACCTTCTGTGTTCCTGGGGCTCTCTGAGCACATACCCATAAATACTTTTAAAGCCATGACTAGCATACAAAGCCACTTTAGGGGTATATCGATGTACCTTCAACATCTGGATTGGATCACCTGAAGCAAATTTTATTGCAGAGCTGTTAGGAGTCTTTTCCCCTTTAGAGGCCTGTCCAGAAATATCACCTAGACCAAAGTCAGCCTGGAAGAATCTACAGAATGGTTTAGTATAGAGCCTGCTGGCGTGAATGGTTCCCTTTCCCTACTATATGACTGAACTTCAGTTTCTCAGCTCTTGGCTCTTTGTTAGTGTGGTTTTTATACGGGCCCTATTGAGTACCGATAGCGTAGTAGTGATTTTAAAAAGATTCCCATCATCTTGGAATGGGTTAGGACTAGTTCCTGTCAGCTTCCCACAGAAGTTTCAGTTCAGTCTGAAATCGTCAGCATGCAAGTAGCCTACGTTTTATTTTAAAACAATCCTCGCGTGAGAGATGTGCTAACTTGAATTTTGGGTGGGAACGTAGTCAGCCCCCCGAGCTGGCATTGCTTGGCCCTCATTTGAAATGGGGCATTTTCAGAAGTGCCTTGGAGGTCTGTGCTGTGACCACTGGACCATTCAGTTCGATCTTTTTGTTTTGGAGCTCCTTCCTGAAATGTACATGATTGTCCTAGAACGTGGGACAGGGGCAGGATTGGTATTGCAGCAATGGACGGATTCTTCAGCTGGAAGAGCTGTTACAGGAAGACCAGCAAATAATTTTTAAAAAGTGGGCATTTGCTAACTTTTGCTTTTTTATTATGTATCAAGTGCGTTTGACTAGTATGCTCCCATCCCCCTTAAAAATTTCAGGAATGAAAAGTCTGGTCAATCCTGGTTTTACTGAGGAAACTCTTGGGAAACTAAATATGTGTTTTAGATGATTTCAAACCTTCATTAAAGGTGTGCAGGGGAGCATAGCTTAAGAAAAGCTTCGGTTCTCTATATTGTTAACCAGTCATTGATGTTAAATGGGCCTAACCAAAATAGAAATGTGTGGTGGGGAGGAGGAAAGTAAATCGGACTAAAAGTTTTCACTCTCTTAGGAAAACGATAGCATGATATAAGCTATTTCTGCGGTCATTTCAGTGTCTTCCATGGGAAACAAGACCTGAATTTGCAATGTGAAAGTGTGGGTTTGGTTTTTTAAAGGTGAGTAGGAAGTATTTTTTTTTCTTTTCTAATAGGTTTGCATTACACTAAATACTTTCAAGCTTCCTTTTTACATTATAAAACCCCCCAAACCCTCAGTTTTTCCCATTAGAAGTGAAATGACTGTGAGAGGTATGTAGAGATATGTTATTCGGACTGCATTTTCTTTCCCCTCTCTTAATTTGAGCAGTTCCAAAGGGGTAGCCGTGTTAGTCTAGGTCAGCCAAACAAACAGAGAGTCCTGTGGCACTTTAAAAGACTAACACATTTATTTATCGCAAGAGCTTTCATGGGAGAAAATCCCACTTTGTCAGATGCTTTGAAAGTGGGATTTTCTCCCATGAAAGCTCATGCGATAAATAAATCTGTTAGGCTTTAAAAGTGCCACAGGACTCTGTTGTTTTACCAAGATTTAATACTCATTGCCCCCCAGTTCCTCCTGCACCTGCACAGTTCTTGTTGATCCTCCAGTGGCAGGAAACTTTTTTGAGTTACAGAATTGTCTGTCTTTATCCAGTTTATCTCAGCAATGCGACGATTGCTGTCAGGTACGCTAGTATCAAGAGTTAGGCTTTTACGCTGAAAGCGGTAGCACTCACATCAAGAGTGGGATATGGGTCAGAGGGGAGACCCAACATTTGCTGCACCTGCTTCCTTCCAGGCAAAGATTTGAACTTTGAAACTGAGCTTAAAAAGGCACTGATTTCTAGGTCCGCACTTGGTGTAAGGTTCAAAGAGAGCAGATTGGGAAACAGTGCGAAACACAGAATTGTTTTGCGTACGGGGTACAGATAAAATAAACAGAGTGGGGGAGTGTGTGCGGGGTTTTGGCTGAAATGGTTGAAATAGGGAATTTTCTTTTAAAACGACTTGTATGATCTCTCTCCCTCAAAGCAGTAAGCGATTCCCTATTTATATAGCTTGCTAAGGAAACTGTCCCCTCAGCCATCCCAGTTAGGTTTAAGGGCGGGGATTTTGGCTCTGCATTTCAGCCCCGTAAGTAGCTGGACATGCCTAGCTCGTGTTTCCGCTGTTCTTCCACTGTATCAGCAGGTTTCCCCCCTCCCAGCCCCAGGGCCAGCCTGCTGTCGCTGGTATGGCTCTGCAGCTATAAATTAGGCAGAAATGTGTTCTCAGGCCTATCTAAACTGAGACAGGGTAATTGCTCTGGACAGGTTTACAGTAGGGAGGTGTGAAGTGCCTGCTGTCTGTCTGAGCTGTGTGGAGGCAGGAAAAGGAGGAGGGGGGTGGAAAGGGTTGTTAAACATGGGCAATGGGTGGGAGCGGGGAGGGTAACCTGGTCTGCGATAACTAATTGAAAACTGTTCCTGTGTGACATAATGAGAAGGGAAGCAGAGCTTTGTGAATGGATTTTTGAGCTTATTTTGCACTTGATATGTGCTATGGAGGAACATGAATTTGGAAGGGGAAAATCTCTTTAGAGAGAGTCTGACTGTGTGACAAAGGAGTCTGATGCCACTTTTAAAGACTAGCAAATGTATGTATCGCATGAGCTTCCGTGGGAGGAGAGCTCACTTTGTCAGATGTAAGTTCTCCATCTTCAAGCGTCTGACGAAGTGGGATTTTTTGCCCACGAAAGCTCATGCGATAAATAAATTGGTTAGTCTTTAAAACTGCCACCAAACGCCTTGTTTGTTTGGCTGATCTAGACTAACCCAGCTCCCCCTTTGGAATTTGACTGTGTGGCAGCACAAATTGCCAGTATTTATTTGCAGGAAAAAAAGTCACCAGGGGTCTGAGTTTTCAGCCTTCCCAAACACTATGCTGCACTTAGTAAGTGCTTGCGGGTTCTGTGGAAGAACTAGAGGGCAATTAACAGTTGCAGAATTGGGCCTTACAGCTGCACACCTTTAAACATATTTGTGCATGAACTTTAATGAATGCATGGAAAAAAATCAGAGTTTTCCCCATTGAATGGCTGATGTGCTGCTCTCAGAGAATTTCACTGGTGGTTTCTGATTTTTGTCTTTGTTTGGTTTCAGTGTGTAACTTTCCCATCAATGTAGGGATTTCGTATCAAAGGACAGACTGTCGAAGCGATGTATCAGCGACTTTCTGAAGTAGTTGGATTTGATCAGCTCTTAATTATTATCAGGCTGTTTGGCCCTCAGTTTCACTACTTCACTTCCTGTCCTATCTCTCTCTCCACACTCCAGCTGGACAGCACCCCTATTTGTGCATCTTCCTTTCCCCTCCACACGTGTATTGCTTCTTCTTTTTTATGAACCAAGACAGGCTGAACAGCTGAAAAAACTGAGCAGCAAGCAGATGAGAAGAAAGTGAGTGGTCCTTTTAGTGCTGTATAGAAAGGTCAGTAAAGCAGAGTCATGCTGTTACAAGTTACATTTGGATAATAGATAGTAGACTCTTTTCCTCTTACATTTTTAGTCCCCCACCCCACGTGAGGTGTGGAATATCTCCTGTTATATGCATTGTCAGCAGCTGCCCGAGTTGCTATTTTAAATATAATTTACTGACAGTAATAACGATACAATGTCAGCTCTTATTAGCTCTTTCATCGGTAGGTCTCAAAACACTTTACAAAGTTGGGTGGGTAGCACTAAGTCCCATTTACAGATGAGGAAACTCGGGGACAAAGAGGTGAACGGGGTTGTCCAAAGTCACAGAGCCGGCCAGTGGCAATCAAAACAGGACCCTGAGCCATTGGCATGCTTATTTCTTCTTCCTGTTTTGGAGCTGATCGATGGCGAAAGTGCTGTGACACGTGAGAATTATTGTGGTAACTCTAAGGCGCTGTTTATGGTGAAAATCAGAGGACTGGATTACCGGTGGGAGTACACTGAGAATTGTACGTGGAAGTCCTGTTGTTAGGAATTTTGTATATGCACAGTTCCCTGCGAAACTTGCTAAAATTTCCTCTCACCATCTCTATAAAACTGTTTCACCAAAGCTTCCTCACAGCATCTGCTTACACCCCTTCTCTCTCACACGCAGACACAGGCTTTTCCGCTCAGCCAATCTTCTCCAGTGTGGTGTTGCTCAGCTCTTGAATTACCTTATGGGCAAGTGTCAAATTATGAACAAGGGGGAGAGAAAATGAAGATCTGAAAATGTACAGAGTAGGTACTAAAAAGCAGCTTGATTATATATATATTATTTTCCCCTAAAGGAACTACATAGAAAACCTTTGTATATGTAGGACTTTGTGTCTCATTTCATACAGTATTTGTTCATTGGGAATGGGGCATTGCTTTAAGGTTGGTTATAAGGGTCGTGTTGAGCCCGCATGTGCAGATAGTACAGTGCGCGAGAGTTAATGTGTAATTGCGTGAATAGGTCTAGGGTGTATGTAATCATGTAAATAGGACACTTCAGTGTTTCCTAACAGCAATTAAAGCCTATGGACATGCACAGTACATTGCTTGTTTATAGTAAAATGGAAATCTTGATCAGGGTCTGGTCATTTGTGGAAAGATGCAGTTAGTTGAACTCTGTTAGCATGTAGTCAAATTCCAAAGGGGTAGCCGTGTTAGTCTATTGTAGAAAGACAACAGAGTCCTGTGGCACTTTTAAAGACTAACAGATCCAGAAATCTGTTAGTCTTTAAAAGTGCCACAGGACTCTGTTGTCTCTCTGTTAGCATGGACTGAGTTAAACATGGTGCTATAGGAAATGGCAAAATACCCATTCTGATTAACAAGAGCTTTTGATTGTGACAGTGTCACCCGTTAACATTGCATCTGAGTCTCCTGTGCAGTGTATAAAAATCCAGATATTTCACAGTCATCTGAAGGGTAATATTCTTTCGTTTTGGTCTCTGGTTTACAAAAGTGGAGGATTTATTTGTTTCTCTGGGCAGATAATTTTTGAGGGTTTGTCCCTTTGTTTTCCATTCAAAACCTAATGTGGATGTGCCCATATACTACAATTTCTCAGGATGTATTTCCAGCCCTTTGGACATTGAGATTCATCAGTCTTGGTTAATCTGATCACGTATGAGGGATGTTTCATAATGCTTATGAATGATTCTAAAGTTTTAGGTGACTTACTTAGAATTTAACTGAAATGATAAAACCAAAACTGAGAAAATTATGTTTCCTGTCTTCGCCTTTTGTCACATCGCAGAGAATAGAGTGAAATTCACTGAGGCCTGTTAACGCTGAGATGTTGAGTTTCCCCATACCAAGGTATGTAGATGAGGATACAGTAGACCATTCCCTCTGGATACAACAGAAAGAAAGACATTCAAGCTGCAAATAAATCTCTTTCAGGGCCTTGCAATGGCAAGTTATTCAAGCAGCAGAAAGGGAGGGTGCAGGCGGGGACGGGGAGGAATTTGCCTCAGTTTGTGCAGTCATGATTGCACAGCCCCAGACAAATATTGACGCCTGAGATCTTGGCAGGTCTACCATTTGTAAAATGCCCCTGGGAAGAAAAGATCTTTTCATTGGCACACACTGCTTTGTGCAACCCCCCCAACAAGTTAGTACAGGTGCTGCACACAGTAACATTGTTAAAAATACACCTAGCCTGTTAATGGGGTTTTGAATTTGATGTGTGAAACAAACACAGGTGCCAAAGGGAAGTTTCACAGTCACCCTTGTGTGACGCAGCTATTTGTAGGATAGAGCCTGGGCATTTTTCCTTCAATGGTACTGTTCTGTTGGCAAAAGAAGTCATCTTAGCTAAGTGCATGGGCTGGTACCAGATCTGACAAGCCGCTGAGAAGTGGCCTCAACTTGCTGTTTGTCTGGGAACAAAGTGAGACAGAAGCTATTGTACTGTTTTCTTACATTACGTTTCCTACAGAGATTAGTTATGTTAGGTTTGTCACCATGGCAACTATTTCTCCAAAAGCACTTGGGAGCGTCTTCATATTAGCTGATCTCTCCTTCAGCTCTATTGCAGAATACACCCGAGAACTGTTAGCATCAGCCGGATACTTCTCTAGTATTGTTTCTTTCTATAGTGTGGACAAAAGGTTAAATCAAGCAATCGCTTCTGCAGAGTTGTTTCCTATGCCACAAAAGTTCAGCAGCACGTAGTTAACATCTGCAGAGCCATTTGTTGTAGAGTTTGTTAGAGAAATGCTGCATTATATGGTTCCTGTTGCAGTTTTCTTCCCCTCTGTGAAATGAAATGCAATATATTTTTAAACAGCTTCTTTCACACAATGAATCGCAAAATGCTTTGTAGCGAGATCCATCTCTTTAGAGTATCCTGGAAACTTTTCATTGACACGCCACTCACAGTGACAGATTGAAAAAATATTTTTTTTTAATCAGACATCGAAGCAGTAGTGAAACAGGCTTGTAGAATATATGTTGTAAAATACAGTAGAACAGGCAAATTGTCATACTCAGTTGAACCAGAGGCCTATGTAGGCCAGTATCTTGTTTCTGACAGTGATCAATATAAAAAACTTCAGAGGTGGGTCAAAGAAAACCCTGTAGTGGATGACTATATAGTTACATGCCCCGCCGGAAAAGTTTTGTCTTTATGCTAGGCAGTTATTGGTTGGCATATCCCCTAAAGAATATGGGTGTACATCTCCATTTCTTCTTTCTTTTTTAAAAAGCCTCATCAAACTTGTGTCCATCATGAATCTTTGACAACATCAGCTTCTCAGGAGCTTGGATCGCTGGTTATTGCTCACATGGTCTCTAACCAACCATCATATATGGGGTCTAGAAGGAATTCTCCCCAGGTCAGAAGAACTGTGGTCTTTTTTGACTTCCTTTGCTGGGTGTGATCACTTGCCAAGAATGTCTGGATAAATCTCACTAATCATTTCCATACCACCAGGAGCCTTGGGCACTGGTGCTTCTTGGTTCCTCCTGTTCTTTGCCTGTGGTGCATAATTGTTCATTCTTTGGGCTGATACTTTGGTTCTGGGTTGATTGTGCACGAGCTTGGTGGGGTTGGTGGCCCGTGATATACAGGATGTCAGACTTGATGATCTTCTGGTCCCTTCTGGCCTTCAGCTTTATGATTCTAACTTCGCCCTGCCTCCTAATCCATATCTACCTCCTCCTAACAATCCAAACCTCTGAACTGCTTCAGGGTCGGAGGTTATGATGACACGGGAGGGCTAGAAGGTGCAGCTTTATACCATTGGAAGCATGCATACTTCTCTTCCTTCTGGTCCTGGAAGCCCCTGACATACCAAACCTTAGTAAAAACAGAAAAGCTCATTCTAAGAATTTCCTAAAATGTTATTTGTTTTAATTTGTCTCTCCTTCTGAGTTCTTTACAGTTTGACTCCCTGCTAAAGGACCCTGGCTGTGTAAGTGGAAGGAATTAAAAACAATAGTACCAATAAACACTTTGCAACTCTCAAACATTTCTAAAATAATTCTTCTGTGAAGTTTGTGGCATTGTATGATGACATAGTGTGTTATAAAGCGTGTTCTGTATATATGTGGCATTCTTCTGGGCTGACCTATATCACCTGATCATGAGCATGTCCAAAACTCGTGTATTAAAAAAAACATTTCTTCCATTCCATCCCGAGTGTACTTGTATGTTTTTTAAAAATATCTAATATACCTATGCTGCTTTACTCACTTTTGATATACAATGGTATATACCACACATACATACCGTAAGTACGTGTGGGTGTGTAAGTTAAATGAAATAGCAATGGTGTTAGGATATAGTGTGTCGTTCCCAGTGATCAATCTAACTCAGTATCCTCCTGTGTTCGAACAGTGGCTAGTGTCACTTGCTTCAGAGGGAATGAACAGAAAAGGGCAGTTTATCGAGAGATCTGTCCCTGGTTGTTTAATCCTTGTTTCTGGCAGTGAGAAGTTTGGGGACACCTGGAGCATAAGGTTGCATCCCAGCCCACCTTGACTAATAGCCACTGGTGGACCTATCCTCCGTGAACATAGCTAATTCTTTTATTGAACCCTTCACAACATATCCTGCCAATGGGTTCTACACCTGACTGTGTGTTGTGTGAGAAGTACTTCCAGTTTGTTTTTAAACCTTCTGCCTATTAATGTCTTTGGGTGACCCCTGGTTCTTGTGTTATATGAAGGGGAAAAATAACATTTCCCTGTTCACTTTCTCCACACCATTCATGATTTTATAGACAGCTGTCATGTCCTCCATTAGTCTTCTCTTTGCCGAAGTGAGCTGAAGCGTTCCAGGCTTTTTAAACTCTCTCCTTATATGGAATCTGTTTCACCCCTCTAATCATTATTGTTGCCCTTCTCTTTACTTTTTCCAGTATAAATCTATCTTTTTTTTGAGATGGGGCGGTGACTGCATGTAGTACTCCATGTGTGGGTGTATCATGGATTTATATAATGGTATTTTATAGTAGTATTCATAGTGGATTTATATAGTGGTATTTTCTGTCTTATTATCTGTGCTTTTCCTAATGGTTCCTAACAGTGTTATCTACTCAGTGGGCAGCCGCAGCTGTTTTCAGAGAATTATCCACTGTGACTCGAAGATCTCTTGATTGAGTGGGGCTAATTTAGGTCCCATCACTTTGTAGGTGGAGTTGGGATCACGTATTCCAACGTGCGTCTACTTCCTCACCATTCAGCACGGAATTTCATCTGCCATTTTGTTGCCCAGTCCCCCCCAGTTTTGTGAGATCCCTTTGTAATTCTTCCCGGTCTGTTGCAGTTGTTCTCTGTCACATGGGAGACAGTCTGGAAACCAGTAGTCGACTTATACCCTCTGGCTTTTATGACTTTATTATGGACTCTGGCTGCCTCTGTGTTAGAAATCTTTGCACCCATCACTCAGCAGTGGTGCAGGTGCTTTGATACTATCAGTGATGTATTATCACTAGTGCAGAAGAGGCTTCAGAGACTTCCTTCACGTCTGGTCTGACGAGCTTCTGGAACCTTCTGAATCCTATCGATATCGGTGCTGTACACTGTTGCCAGCAGCTCTGGTTTTGGATGACAGGAAGTCTAATTTTCCAGTCTTTTGGCAGTCTTCCTGCAGACTCCATTCGAAGTATCGAGGGCACCAACCAGGGGGTGAAAGTTTTCCACAAGATGGACGGGGGGTGGGGCTGGGCACATTTTAGTACAGAAATTGTGGGTGAATATCCCCTTCATTTGCAATCCCATATCACGTCTGGGGTAATTGCAGCACTCATTTACATGAAAATCATAGAATCATAGAATAATAGGGTTGGAAGGGACCTCATGAGGTCATCTAGTCCAACCCCCTGCTAAAAAGCAGGACCACTCCCACTAAATCACCCCAGCCAAGGTTTGTCTAATCGGGCCTTAAATATCTCCAAAGATGGAGATTCTACCACCTCAAGCAATATAAGGGAGAATATTTTAGTGTGTGTCAAGCAGCATATGACCAGCCAGGCCTCTGTGGCCATCAGCAAGTGCCACCTTTCGGAAACTTCCGCAGTGCATCGTTGTGTTTGTTATGGGATGTGAGCCACTGTCTCTTGATAACCTGAAATGTATTGTAATTATCTGTTACCAGATGCCGTAGGCTGGTGAGGTGATATCGGAAAGCGTGTGGAAAGCTGTCTATTGTATTGGCCCACTTGCAAGGAAAGTACCTTTACCTAGGAGAAAAGTTCTGCTTGGAACTTATAGTATGATGTGTATTATTTTAGGTTTCAGTTGATGCTAAAAGGCTCCTTTTTCCATGTCTTGTTAAAGAGAATTTCATGGTACGGTTGTTTTGCTTTGGTTGCAAGATAAACTAATATCTTTGGCTTTTTCTCTCGTGATCTGTATGGAAGTATTTTCTTTATAAAGCAGCTGCTCCATAGTGAAGGTCAATTAAAACCCATCGAAGGTCAGTTAAAAAAGAAGGGCTGTGCATTTGATTGTCTCTGTGTCTATTTCTGTAACGGTATTGGTGCATATGGGGTTTTATTTCTAGCTTTTTGTTCCTGAGCTTCCTCTAAAAATGAACAGATTGAATCTGTTGGACGCATTACAGCTACCAATTTGGGGTTAGAAATCCATTAAATTACCCGGTGTTTTATTAGCATTATAAAACTGCTTGGATGAAAGTGCATTACGACTGGACATTGGTTACTGGAGAGAAGACAGGGTGTGTGCCTGTATACATCACATACCTTTACTGAAGGTTGCCAATTTGCAAGTTTTTAGCACAAGATGTGCATGTTTTGCCCTTAAAATACTGTTCATTATTGAAAAAAATAGTACTGTTTTAAAACCAAAAATGGAGAGCCATCTGCTGTAGATTTTTTTTTACATCTAGGGGATTAGAGCCAGACTTTATGCCCCACAGTGCTCTGAGCTTGTGATATATCTCGTGTGCATTAGCCCTTCACCTTCATGTCGTAAGAATATAGACATAGTTGTTTTCAGTAGGACCCTGCAGGTTAGCCACCAAGATTTTCAGATTCTTTAAAAATCTTTCTGGTGGGCTGTGCAGTTGGCTACTTCAGAAAGTCCAATTGTCTGGCCTCATTTTAAGAACAGGTTTAAGATGCTTCCTGACGTTGAAGCTACCCAAAACTTGAACTTCTGGATGTAAGTTGATCCCCCCAGGAGTCAGGAAGGGGTTGTTCTCCATGTAGAGAGTTATACAATTAGCCAGGCACCTTTGAGGCTTATATTATTTCCCCACTCCAGGCACCTTTTTCTGAAACGTAAGGATGAACTTGATGGTCTAAACAAGAAGATTTCTGCATCAGGATACATTTGCAGAGATGGCTGTTTTGTCAAATCTCTTAAAACCCAGTCTTTATCGTGGAACTAATGAGATGGTGGTGCAACGAAAATTAAAACGAATCAACATTGAGAAGGGTGCATGGCATTCTTAGCTTGAGTATTGGAAGTGTGTGCACACGTGTGTGAGAGAAAGAGGGAGAGCGCACATTACTTTGCTAAATAACTTAGCATGCCTGTCTGGGTTGGTGCTGAAAGAGAATAATGGCTGGCCCCTGGACATGGTGACATATTGTGTTGTATTCCATTTAGCTTTAGGAGGACAGGAAGTTCTGTAAAACTAGTCTGCTATGATAAAAAGCAAGTGGTAGTGCAGAAAAGGCACACAGACGAGCTAGACTTGTATTCCAAAGCTGTTGTAGAAATAGCTTCACACTGTTTTTATAAGATTGTTTTTGCCTGACTTGTTTGAACCATTGCATAAATATCCCTTTGTGCCCTTTCCAAGTTGCATGTGTGTTTTGAGGGCAGATTAGCTATTAATAAGAACAGAGAGAATGAAAAGATGAGTAAACACCCTCTTAAAGAGTTTTCTGCCCTCTCCAATGAATTAATGATTATTTGGGCTGGCTTTTACGGAAACGGGTAGAGTCGGTGCCTGGAAAAGGAATTGACTAATGCACAGTTGTGTCCCGCAGGTGCTCACGGAGTGCGTATGCACTACTCTCAACTCTGTTTAGCAGTGAGTACAAGAGTAATGTTGCTCAAGAGTAATCTATGCACTACTAGAGTGGCTTTAGTTACAATGTCAATGGCTCTGTTTAGCATGGAGAAGAGTTTCTTTAAGCTCTGCTGGCAGATGCCTCATCCTCACTTGAATTTCATCGGTGTCTATTAATGTCCTGAAAGTAGCAGTTTGCAGTTTCGATACTGTTTGTGAGTGCTAAAGTAAAAGAGGTATATTTTCCCTGCTCCTGTTGATAATCAAGAATGCCTCATGCCTTAGGTTCTTGCAGCCTCCCTTCTAAGGAGCCCATGGTAGGGGCAAGCGGGGCTTATGATGACCAATTTCCTTTTGTCTTTATTGGAAAATGGGATCAGAAAGGCAGACTGCGAACTTGTCTTTTGCTCGATTGGGAACTTGCTCTTAGGTGGTGTTTTTGGTCTACTGAAAAACACCTGGAGTAGGCAGCTTCCTCCATGCTAGTAGACCAATTTGTAAATTGCACCCTGGACCCCATGAACCCTTTGTTAAATTCATGATTCTGACAGATAAATGGAGGGGTGGTATGCAGGGAAAACTTTCTCAGTGAGTTAAATGTTCTAACGTTAGCGGACATGCTTGGGCTTTATCAACATTATGAAGTGCAAACCCACGTCATTTTGTCATTTAGCAGATGACATGTTTTCAAATAGAGCTGTTGGCTGTTAGTGAAGGGTGGCTGACCTAGGATGTTGTCTGAAACCATGGACACTTCAGATCCGTGTACAGGGAGTTCTGAATTCTCCCTTTCCATCCGCGCTTGATCTGTTTTCTGCAGCTGGATTTTGGATATCACGTGATGCAAGCTTTGGGTTCTCAGCAGTTGAACTTATTGTTGATTCCTCTAACCCCCTGCACACCTAAAAAAATATCCAAAAGGTTTAACATTGTTTGTCTTCTGTGAGCAGCTGTGGAATTGCACAATTTTACAGGTGAAAATATTTGCCTTGCTGAAGTGCAGAGTTTTAAAATGTAGTTCAGTAAATCACATTTAATGTTGATTTATCGGTGCAGCTGGTGTATTAAACATTGGTTAATGGAGATTTAACTATTAGGCTATAAGACAGGCAGGTACAGTATATTACATAGTTATTAATCCTCAGTAAATTGGATTAGTATGTTAAATACACATACCTTAATGAAAACTTAGCTAGAAAAGTCTTCCCATGAATTAATCCACATAAGAGATAGTGGAACTGGAAATGTTTTATGTAAGGCAAGTTTTTTTAAACAAAGGCACCCTTAGCCCTGGGTGTGCATTTTAGACACTGCACATTCTGCCTTCTGTAGGTAGAATCTTACAGAAATCTCTGTGAGAAGACGCAAAAAAATCTCATCTGATCACAATGTCAAGTTCGTTGACATACTAGAAGCAAGTTTTGGTTCTAGGACATATCTTGTTTTGCTAATTAAAATGCCACTGAATGTCACCAAATGACAAACTCAGTGAATTCTGTATAGGCATAAAGGGCAGATTAAAGAAGAGTTTCAGCTTTATCGGTGGATTAAAAATCCCTCCCCATCCTGTTTCTTTTCCCCCACCTCCCAGCCCCTCACACTTGGCAGAACCAACAGCCTCTCAGGGAATAACTAACTATAAATGATTGTATTTAAGTGCTCCCCTCTCTTTTTGGTGCAGTACTTGACCGTGGTGGTTCAGTGTATTCTTCGAGAGTGATAGCTTCTCTATTTCCTGAAGGCAGTTTAGATGAACGGAACTAGCAATTTTTCACTTTATTTGCTCCAAGAAAGCAATTGCCTGGTATAACTGGGGTAGTATTTTTCCCTTTGCTGTGCAAAGCTGACTTTGACTACATTGTCATTTGTGGAATGGAGGACATAATGGGACATATTTTATAGCTACAGTATCTGCAGGCTATGTGGAAGCGGCTATTACTTTGTCAGAAGTGGAGAAAGCTTTGCTGAATACATTGTCACACCTCCTACGCTCTCCGTATAGCCTTTCTTTTCATTTTTTGGTAGAGATCCAGAGCCCTGCTGGACTAAAATACAGAGAAGGGCCATTCATTTCCCCAGAAGATAAAATTCCTGGGTTTCAGCAGGACAGTGTAGTCTAGTGGTTATACAAGAGAAAGCAGGCGACCAGATTTCTGTTCCTGGCTCTGCCTCTGACTGACCTACTCTCAAATCACTTAACTTCTGTATAGCTCAGGGCTTATGTATACTTGAAATGCCATCACAGCTCTGCCATAGCACTTCAGTGTACACCCTGGAGGAATTCTCCCATCGGCCGAGGCGTTCCGCCTCCCAGAGGTGGTAGCCACGTTGAAAGAAAAATCCTTCTGCCAACCCAGCACTTCGTGTGGCGGGGCTTAGGTCTGTTGGCTTGATTGTGCCACTGAGGACGGTGGATTTTTCACACTCCTAAGTGATGTAGCTGGGTTGACCTAACTGCCCAGGCCTCAGTTTTCTCATTTGGGACTTGATTCTGTTGCCTTTTGAAATGAATGACAAAAAACTCCCATTGATTTCAGTGAAACAGGATCAAGCCTTTGTGAAATAAGTAGAATGTATTCACCTCTCTCACTGAAAAGTTAAAATTCAGGATGCGTCTGCAATTGCTGCAGTGGTAGCAGAGACCCTAAGGGGAGGGAAGGGTTTTTTTTCCGTCACTGTAGTAAATCCACCTCTCCGAGAGGCAGCAGTTAGCAGTTCACTCGGGCTTAGGCCACCTTAATTACCTCCCAGAGGATGTGAAATGGAACGTAATTCAGCCAACCTAATTCTGTCGTCATTGGTGATCTCTCAGAGTTCAAGGATGATTGATTTTCCATAAAATGATAGCCAGTTAGCTTCGGTTGATCCACAGGTGACTAATGAGGTCTATCTAGGATCCACAGACTTTGTCATAGCTGGGACTGACATTTCCCAATGGAAGGGGAGATCTGGATAGTTCCTGTTGTCTCCGTTGTCTCTCAGAATACTGACATTCTTGCTACAAAGTTCTTTTCCTTTTTGATCAGTGGAGGGCTTGGGCTTCCCAGGAGTTTGTCAACATTGCACGTCTTCATGTTGGTTCAAGGGTGTCTTTGAAGCTCTTTTTTTGCCTTCCCCATTGTACTTGGCTCAGTTGTGAGAACACGACCTCCTTTGGGAGTCGACTCCCTGGCATTCGAAGAACATGATCAGCTCAATGGAGTTGGTGGCGGATAACCATAGCTTCAAAACTGAAGGTTTGCTCATAGATTGCTACTTTTCTCATAAATTGAAGCTTATTTGTACATATATTAGTTAATGATATTTTTTAAAATGAAATTTCCTTAAAATACTTGGGGAATCATTTACTGGGACACTTCTGAAAGTCATATCCAGGAAAACAAAACCGTATGCGTTTTCTAAGACTTAAAACTGAAGGACTTTTGACTTCTTAGGTTCTATACAAATGTGTTTTTACAAACTCTAACAGGGCCTAAAATAACCAGGCACTGTCCTTTTAAAGAAAGATAGCATCTTAAGAGCTTGGTTGTCTTAAAGTAGAAGCCCCAGCTGTCGTTTAATATTATTTAATGCTTTAACAAAAGGGTTTTCTGTCCTTATAAATAAATGAAAATTTTACTTTCCCCTTCTCTCTGAGACAGTTGATAGCATTTACATTTTTTAAAACATTTCCAGCCTGCCTCAAGCATTGTGCAAATTAATTGGGCACTTCTGGTGATTGTTTACCAGATTTGCATGGAGAAATGTCTTTGCTTGCCAAATCTGTGTAGTTCTTGCTCTTGTGAGTGAAAAGAGTTACACATGCTGAATGGCAGGGGAAAAACTCAGGCTGAGACTTTTCCCTAAAGTTGCTTAAATGTGCTGATGAGATTCCATAAGTCCTTGAACTGTGACTATTAACTGTGTGTTACGTTAAGTTGTAATACAGTACATTGAATTCCTGCTGGGTTTTTTAAAAAATGAGAATAATTTGCATTTGGAAATTTGTATAACTGCCGCAGATCACAGAATCATAGAATAATAGGGCTGGAAGGGACCTCACGAGGTCATCTAGTCCAACCCCCTGCTAAAAAGCAGGACCACTCCCACTAAATCACCCCAGCCAAGGTTTTGTCTAAACCCTAAAAATCTCCAAAGATGGCGATTCTACCACTTCCCTAGATAGCCCATTCCAATGCTTCACCACCCTCCTAGTGAGAAAGTTTTTCCTAATATCCAACCTCGACCTCCCCAGCTGCAACTTGAAACCATTGCTCCTTGTTCTGTCCTCTGTTACCATCGAGAACAGCCTAGCTCCCTCCTCTTTGGAGCACTTAATGTTGCTACTTTGATAATTGTGCTACAAGAACTTCTATGCAAACAGTATTAATGTTTGTCATTGCCTAGAATGATTCATGGCGGTGTGCTGAGCTGGGAGCTGGATGACTTCTTACGGTTTGTCTTCACTTCAAGGTTAAAGCATGTTTATAGCTCAAGTGTTGCCTGTAAATTGACTCACAAAAATCTTCTTTCAGGTGTTAAGTGAAGTTGCTGGCTTGAGAAAGCGTGTCAGCTAAACCTCAAGTGAGCACAACTTATGACAGCATTAGCCTGCCTCTATAAGACAGAGCAGCCACTTAGATGCTGCTGGACTTCCATTGTCTTCCCACAATTCCCTACTGTCCTGCAGGCATCTTGTGCGCTCTCCTTAGCAGAGCACAGTGTTGTGCTTATTCACAGCAACAAGCCGCTGCTGAAATACTCGTCCCACTGCTTCTCCTCCCCTGTATCAGCCTCCGTTTCCTGAAATGTGAATGGCGTGGATTGTGCTAACGCCAGCATTTGGCACAGACCAATAAGACCGTAGAGTGGCCAGGCTAACCCCACTTCCACCCATGTACCCAAGAAAGGGTAAGCAAACTTTGATTGGAAGCTCTTTGGGTAGGGACTTATTCTCTGTTTCCTAGGCTCAACCGTAATACAATTATTAATAATACTCCCATAATACTCTGCAAAATAATTCACGGAGTGCCTCAACTTTCTGCAGCGCTGAGAACTACGGGATGGGTGGCTGACAATTTTGAATTGTGAAATAACTTGAGTGCAGAATTAACTCTGCAATGAAGACAAACCCTAGTATTTTTCCTTCCTGAATATAGTTTAAACTTTAAAGAATATTATGGAACGTGCCTGAATTTCGTAGAACAGTGACTTGTCAGCGCTGACCTGGCTTATAAAATGCTTATACATGGATCAAAATACCTCGACACGGCATGGTTTGTATAATGATGCTTATTTATACCATCACAGTAGAATACGGGCCCTTGGAAGTGATACAATTCATCTACACAGTGTATTTTTATATTATGTGCCTGGGACTAGACTTGACAAAAGCCATTGGGAAGACTGGAAAACTTCATTACTATTGAAAGTCAGGAAGGAAATATTACTATCTGCATAGAAGACTGGCAATTCCAGCTTTTGAAGGAGCTTGACTTATTTTATCACTGGAAATGAGGATGCCTAAGGTTGCAATGGAATGATTAAGTTTAGAAAATAGAATCAAAGGGAATATTGGTATTTCTGAAGGACCAATGGTTCATGTGTTCCAACACTCTCATTCTGACAGTACCGGCCACTTCATTACTTGCCTCATTTTCTGCTGCAGAAAGCAGTTAAGAAATAACCTGTCCAGTGGTGAAAAAAAGTTCTTCCTAACCTTCATTCTGGGAAGGTTGGTTTATGCAGCTCCACTGAGTGACCACCGTCTCTTGAGGCAGATTGGGTAAATCTGGTTTAGATGCTGATTCTCCCATGCTATGCTGCTTTCAGTATCTTCATGAGTTACAACAGCCTTTAGGCCAGGGCTTGACAAAACCTGGGCACCAGGTTTCCATGGCGACGGAAAGGCAGTGGTGGAGCAACCTATGGTGACCAAAAATAATACTGCTGGCGCCTAACTGGGAACCAGTTTTGTCGAGCCCTGCTTTAGGCTGCTCTAATTTATGGCAGGGGAGTAGTGGGCTGGGTGCTTGGCGTCTCTGCAGCATAGACGTGGTCTAAAGCCACATTGTAAAGGCTCCTCTCCCCCAGGATGCTCTTAGGCCATATCAGCTGTTGACTTTTTTGGAAGGCTGGAAAAAGTATTGTTACCCCCATTATCTGTGCTCCATGAGCACTAAGTTGAACTTTGAATTTCTCCAGTGAAGAGGATTCCACACTCTCCTTCCTGGAATTTGTGAACTGGTGTAAATTGGTTACGTTCAAGCACGCTCCGTTCGACAGTTGCACATCTTCAGAAACAAGAACATGTTTTCCCTCACTGTCCTCACCCGCTCCTGTAATTCTGCTTCTTCTGCTTTTCATAGCCAACCAGGTGTACCCTGTGCTCCATTCCGCCCTGGTGAAGCATCCCCAAACATTTGGGAATGGGCTGGTGCCTGGCCTGTCTGCTGCAGCCTAGGAAGCTATCTTTCAGCAGATTAACAAGAGGAATTTCTATTGCGTGGCTAGATTGTTCAAGGCTCCTTTTGTGCGTGAACAGTGAAAAGTTGTGTTATGACAGCAGCTGACAAAGTGTTTAATGAAAGCCGCAGCTGGCCGTAAGAGAATTCCCTGACATTCTCTCTGCCTCTCGCTGAAAGGTGCCGATACATTTTGGACACAATCCGCTGCACTGACAGACGAGTGATTTTGACTTGAGAATCTGAAACCCACACCGCACTGAGCAAAACTCAGCTGTCCCTATGGATTGCCAAGGCTGGAAGTCATTTGTGTGTTTTATTTATTTATCTGGCAAACAAGCCAATTATGTCTATTTTGAAAGGAAAAGGTTTTTTGGAGGGGGGATTGGTTTATTTGTCTGTCTGTTTACATCTAGGCACCCAGAGCACCTTTAGCCAGGAGACCCCTCCCCAACTCAAACATCTTTACAAAGTGCAGGGGCTCACAGTGCCATTTTACGACCCCAAATAAAGACAAATAGTGGACCCTTCAAAGACAACAATGGACAGATATACATAGAAGGGCCTCTCCCGCATCAATTGAATGCAGTCTCAACTCTTTACTACCTGAATGACAGATGTGGAAAAAGTTTACAGACCAGCACCTCACTGGACTAGTTGATACAAATTCTTCATTTCTTACTTTGAATAGTGAAATCTGAAGCTTAAAATAGTTACAGAGTACTGCACAATGTACGAAGCCAAGCCAACGTTAAAAACCAAAAATTCAATTAGATTGATAAGAATCCTGTGTTCCTTCCAGCAGGAGAGTAAGTCATCAACAGGTTTTGAATTTTAGTAACAAACCACTGACTAATCAAAGGGGCTGAGCTCAGTTCTCCAGACAAGAGTCTGGAGTTTGTGGACAAATTATTCTGGCTTCTTGGGGTGATGTGAAACAGTGGAACTTGGGATGATGTTGATATGAGGCTCCGGTGTTGCAGTGGCTTTGATCCAGAGCTTACCGGTAGAGTGGCTGGTATTTTTGAGGGCACAGCAGGTGCAGATTTTTTAGTGATAAGAAATCTTAAAACATGATGGGGCAGAAATATTTGCCTGGGACAAGAGCCATTTAATCATTGCATAATTCAGGTATGCATCAGACAAAGTGATTCCTCATTAAATTAAACTGCTCGCTCTTTCTCAGCTGTGGTAGCGTATAATTTTGGATCGTTTATACTAATTGGAGAAACGTTTCTCTGCTACTTCTTACCAGTGTTTCTGATCCCGGCATCTCTGTGCCATCCATATTCTCCTGCATCTCAGTAGGAAGTTGATTTGGAGATGATCAAAGCCAATGGTGAATTAAGAAACAATGGCCATTTGAGTCTTTTTTTTTTTTTAAAATGTTTAAACCAATCCTTAGTCTGTGGGGAACATTGCCTTTCTTTATTTACATTTCAGCAGTACCTAGAAGTCAAGCTTGGAGCCTCCTTGCGTGAGATGCTGTGTAAACTGAGACAGCGTATCCTGATTGTATTTACAATCTAAATAAGCAAGACAGGGAAAGGGCAACCGTGGGAACAGAAGCTCAGAGGAGGAGAGTATTGGAGCCATGCTTGGAACCCAGGTGTCCTGACTCCTGCTCTAATATCTTGTCAATGGGACCATTCTCTGCCTCTTTAGCATTTACATGATTGGACTGAAGAGCCGTGTCCTCTATCAAGCAGCTGAATTCTGGAACGAGCGCCACTGGGCTAGTGATGCTGAAGATCGGAAAGTCTAAATCTCTGGCATCTTAATCTAAATTAAAACGCTGATAGTCTTCCTGAACCATTGAGTATGAAAAGGAGTGGTGCCCTGGGTACAGAAGCTCCTTTGCTGTCTATTTTAGTGTGTTCCATTTATTTGACACCGTCCCCATGTTTTCAGTATGTTATGTGCTGCAGATTTCTGTGTCGAGAATGCGAAACTGCATTGTATAGCTGGGGTCGGAAGGAAGCTGGAGTTTGGGAAGGTGGGGTGGGAGGAGCTGAGCAGTGGTTAAAGTCAGTGGGAACGCCGGGGAACGCTAGTCCCGGGCCCCACAAATTTCATTCCTATGGATGCCTATGGGAAGGGGGCCCAGAGATTAGGAAGATTCTGGGGCCCATCAGATTCTTCTTTAACCACTGGAGCTGAGTCTACTTCGCCATCCACATAGACACTTAACGCCAGCAAAACTTGTGTTGTTCAGGGGTGTGTTTTTTCACACTCATGAACGACAAAAGTTTTCCCAGCCAAGTGCTGTGTCGACAAAGCCGTAGGCACCTAGGGGGGGATGGGGAGGTGGAATACTGGGATGTTCCCGTTAACTGGACGTGTCTGCTGGTGCCCAGCAGTGAACTAGTTAACAAAGTTGACATTTAAATTGTCCTTTAGATTTCAGGGTTAGCATCCCAAAGAAATGAACAGGGAAGGTTCTGATGCTTGAGTTTGCAAATTCCATACACGAAGAGCCAGAAACGTGTGTGATGGCTTTGAGAATCGTCAGACCTCCGGAATTGTAACAATATAAAAGTTTACCCTTAGTGACCTTAACTTACGAGCATGAGAAGCTTTAACTTGCTGAGCTCTTTGCTTTCATGTCATCCTGCTTACGCAAGCGTTGGTTGAGACAGGAGCTCCTTTCTCTTCCTGGTGTGCAGTGTATCCGTGTTTTTAAAGGCTGGGTACACTCACGGGGAGAAGATATTTTGCATTCACAACTTCTAAAGACTAAAATGTTGCAATCGTGTTGTTCTGAATTATCCTTGAATTGTTGTTGGGAAAACAAAAAGCGTCACGGAGTGAGGATGCTGCTTCAGCTAAACAAGAAAGCCTTTGCTTTCCCTATGTGACATTTCGCTGTAACGTTCTCTGCCTGCTTTCTCTATTTTGTAAGGTGGAGATGAAACTTGCTTGTGTCAGGGGAGAGGTTTGAGGCTTAGCTTGCTAATATTTGCAGAGAGCTTTCAGATCTTTGCACAGGAGGTACCTTTCCACTTGCCAAGTTTTATAGCATTGATTTTTATGATTTGGTTTCTCTGTGAAATGCGATTTTTGTAATACACACTAATAATGGATATGGCCAGTTCATGAATTTTGAAGCTGCTTAGCAACAAAAACAGACTAATCTGAATTCGGAGGATTGCAGATTTTGTCCACAATTCTATAGGCTGCTTGCTAGTGTGTGAGGGTCTTCAGACATAGAGCAGCTTTCAGAATTGAGCCTTAGTGTATGTCTTGATTGCAAAATTAGCCCTGCCTCTTATTTGGGTGTTGCTCCAATCCACACACACATCCTCCCCACTTGAGCTTAGTGGTGCTTTCAATCTGGGCTAGCTGGCACCATCGGGGTATGAGTTAGAACTTTTTTTACTTTCACATGGGCTTGTAACTAGCCTACAAAATGAGGATGCAGGCTAAATAGTTCCAGTTCTAATAATCCTCCAGTGGCTTCCCATAATCACCCACTCCCCCCTCTCTGTGTGTCCCAAAGGGCAGACAAGTTCTCTCACATAGCTACTTGGGAAGGAATCCTAGAGCTTACTGCAAAGTAAAGAACCATGGAGTATATCCAAGAAGCGCCAGCATCACCAGTGAGGACACAGTAACTTGATGGTGGCTTGGCGGGATGGACACTCACATCGGGGGTAGGTTAATCTGGGCATGCCCACCTGGGCACCGGTTCTTCAGGTTAACTCAGCTGTGAAGACACACCCTGAGAAACAAAACTTTAACAAGTCTATTTCAAGCCTGGGATTCTAAAGAATTAATAATAAAATTCCCTAGGGTGTTTGTATCTGTATCATCCTAGCTCTGCAATGTCAGATCTTTATGTGCACAAAGAGAGGAATGAAGTCTAAGGTGCTGGCTAGAGAGGAAGGGTGGTCGAATAGTTATGGTACTGGCTCAGGGGCAATCAGGATTCAATTTCTTGCTCTGCCATAGACTTCCCGTGTAACCTTGGGCAAATCACTGAGCCTTTCTGGCCTCCGTTCCTCATCTGTACCACAGAGGCTAGTCACATGTCCCTGCTTCCCAAGGGGCCTGTGAGAATAAATACATTAGATTGTAAGGTGCTCAGATAACAGTGATGGGGGATTTATATATATACCTGATGCAGAAAGGTATATTCTCATTTATATCAAGGGTCCCTTATTTTGTCAGAACAGGGTAAAAGGATTTTAATGTAGATTAGAATCTGCCCAAAGAAAGGTTTTCCCTAGACTTGGTTCAGTGTCAGCTAAATCAGTAGGAATTTTTCAGTTCAATTCAGTTGGTTCAGTTTCAGCTAAACCGAAAGAATTTTTTCCCGAAAATTCACTGGTGTGGAACATGCCTCAGACAGACTGCGTTCCTTTTCTGTTTCAGGCCTGCAGGGTGTTAGCTGATGTATTTACACTCTTCTTTTTGGTCTGTACTCAGACAAGATCAAACCTGATTTTGCGCTGTGAGGTGTTTTTTTTTAAAATTGTAATATAATCTCTGGACAAATTGCACTTTAATTGTAGCTGTGCTATGACTATGGACTTGGCTTTCAGCTGTATCCTTAGTTTAAATTGTAGTTTGGTTTTTATTTAGATAATCGTTGAGTTCATAGCGAAATGGATATCTGCTGTAGGCTAGTATTGATTTAAAGGTCTTCTGTGTGTATTAAAAGAGAGTAGAAGTTTATAGCACAGCGTATTTTTAAAATAGAAGCTTGTTTAAGTCTTCAGATCTTAATTCTACTGTAGGTATTAAGGAGCTGCACTGTGCTTTTGATATGGATTATGTTCTTTCACAGCAGGTATTTGAAGAAGATCGCATGTGTCATGCTAGCCAAAGAAGATAGTGGGAAAATTGTGCATATGTGGCGAAAAACGACTCAGTTCCTAGTGCATAATTGAGTGTTTCGAACAGCTGGATTCGGGGCGGGGGGTCTTAATAACCCCAAAACATGTATCTTTTAGATCAAATTCAAAGGTGGCATATGGGCCGTGCAAACTACTGTTAGTGGGAGGATTTAACCTCGGTGAAGAGGAGGAAAAAGATGTGGGTTGTAGCAGGAATAATAGCCTAAAGCAGGTTATGGAAATGAAAAATGTGGGGCCCCTTTCTATTTATCTCTATACACTAGCTTTTCTTGCTATAACACCACCAATTTGCCTGCCTACTTCTGTGTGTGACACTTCTAACAATTTTCCATCACCACCTACATTAATTAGCCACAGTTTGAATTTTGCATATCATTCATTGCTTGGGTTTTAACTCAAATTTACTTCTACCAGTAAGCCTTTACCTGAATTCAGGCAGATTTTACCTGTAATGTGTACCTTGTTGATCGTGCAGACTCGGGATAAAAAATCTGAGTGGGACGTGGGGAGTGGTGGTACCACAAAGATGTGGCAAAGCTTGGCTCTTTAGAATTTGTGCAGCATATTTGTTTTCTCACACAATGTTGTTCATTAATGAATTATCCTAGTCTGCCCGAGGGTGGAGGTGTGTATTCGCACAACAATATTCCAGACAGTTTGGCACAATTGTGGATGAAGAACATGCAGCATCATGTTGTGAGTTCCAGGCCAAAATCTCTGATAAAAACGAACCATTCAGATATATTGATGAGGTAGCCTTGTTGGGAAAAGTAGAGAACATATTGAGAAGAGGATTTGCTGATACAATGCATAGGGAAATGACCTGTTTATCTGCAACCAGTAATTTGGTTATGAATAACCAGCAAGAAAACAACAAGCTTAATTAAAAGACAAATTAATTGCATATATTAATATGAATGGGGGGAAACCTAGGGAATACCTTTATGTGTTTTGATACTAGAATCAAAGTAATTGGCTCATTTACTAAACAAAAAAATGCCCCACCCCTCCTCTCCCGGTTTCTTAAGTTGCTCTTGTAAAACAGTAGCTCGTCTCCCAGTGCAATCCAGAATAATTAAGATGACCAGGTTTTGCTGAGCACAGAGTCTGCAGCGTGCTGATCCCACTGTCTCTCATTTTAACAGAAACCTGAGCTACAACAAGTTGACGGAGATCGATCCTTCTGCCTTTGCAGAGCTGCTGAACCTACGGGAAGTGTAAGTATTTTTTCCAAGGCTTTAATTGCATTTCTCCCAGGATGGCTTATGGAGCAATAGGAAACTGTATACCGTTTCCCAAGACACCCCTTAGTTGACTTGCATCAGCAGGTCTGACTCGGTATATTTTTCATACTGTACCCGTGTGCTACTTTTTGTAAACCAGTCAATTAGTAGAACACAACACATCAATTAAATTGGCATGCAGCTATTGGAAATCATTGCTGTTTGCTTCACTCTCTACTTCACGCATGGGAGTAGTTCAGTTATCACACCTGAGCACACACACGGCTCTTTGCTGAAAGAATACCCCTGCAGCAAGGCAGAACAAACTCAGCCCTGACATCTGATGCCAATGTAACCCAAATCTCCCAGGAAACAAAGGTGTAGTGTAATGGACAAGAAAGCACTTAACTATGTCTCTTCCCGCCTCTGGAGTTTGAATTGCTTTGGGAACCAGTACAAATTTTGTTTGCAGTCTGCTTTGAGAACCTAAAACTGTGGGTTTGATTCATGGTTTGGAGGGGTCGGTGAAGTCAGGATACTCTAAAAGAGATCCCCTCATCTCAGATGGTACTATTAAGGAATTTCTACCCTGAAATTGCAGGATCTCCTAACTCAGATCTCTGAAAACATTCAGGGGTTAATCCCCACACTGGTTCTCTCATTGTCAGATGTTAATAGCACTTCCTTGAGCTCAAGCTTGGGGTTATGAAAAATGAAAGTGATTAAATATCTGCAGTGGTGGGTTGAGGTAATGGTCTTTCATTAGAATGCTAAATTACTGGCGTATTTTGGTTTCTGTTGGAAAAGCTACTGAAAGCTCCTGGGAAGCTAAGAAAACATTTCCTTTTAGAAACAATTACGCATTTTGTCTTGTCCTTCATCCCTTTCATTAAGCGTTGGCTCTTGGACTTGTTAAGGGCCTGATCTTGAGGTCCTGACTTAGGGAAAACACTTGACAGAAGTGCAGTCTTCCCTGAGTGACGCCTGCAAAATTGGATCCTCCGGATGTTACTTCTCCACCTGCCCAATCCTTGGTTGCATAGTGGACATTGGTTATTGGATAACTGAGATTCATGATGTTAGGCAAGGAATGCGCAGGAAGAGTAGCTGGAATGCTCTGAAACAAAGATGATTATATTATAATAACATCAATGAAAGAAAAAGAAAGTGATACAGCTGAGCAAAATTATTTCTATGTAAGCTGTTTTCCGAATTCTTTACACTCCAGAAAGCCTTTCATTGCTCAGGGTCTTACATCACTGAATCTTCGGATGCCATTTCCAGTTGGCTTAGTGTTAGCGTGTAGTGAGGGTTGAAGAAGTCGGCTGGAGATATGCAAGGTATATTACTCACCTTCCATATCTCCCGTCGACAGCCACCGAAAACAGCGGCTAGTGTAGACTAGGGCTGAGAGTAAGGGAGCGGGAAGGCTGGTGAGGAGCATAAAGGGGTGAGGCTGCTGGCTGTGTCCAAGAAGGTCTTTTAAAAGTCCTATCTAGCCACCTCTCTCACCCCCCAAAAATTATTTCAACAAGCAGAATTAACTTAGATTGCCCCCATCTTTTTGCTCTTCCCATACTGCCCAAAGGGTGGCCCTTGTCCACCTCTCTTCCACACCCTTCTTCTGCATTACAAGTCGCTTCGCTCCTTTTGGTTGGCTTCTGTTCTTCGAGTCCAGGTCAGGTGTAGTTTTGAAGCACTGCAAGAAAGATTGCTCCCTGTGTGACCTTCCTTCATTCCTTTGGAGGGGGTGCCACCTTTTGCCTAGTGGAGTTGGAGTAAGAGGGTGTCAGCTCTTTGTGCTGCATTATTGCTAATTTTGAGTGGCCATCATGAGGACCTCTGCAGGCTTGTGAATTGGAAAGGATTTTTTTTGTCAAGTGCGGCAGTGTGCTGGCCTCTTAATCTCACATGATAGTAGAGTCCTTCAGCCTATCCAGATGGAATAGTTTTAGGAGGGGGCGGGGTGGAAGTGGAATCTAGAAAGCTTGTAACAGGAGATCCTGTGCATCATGGAGAAGGGGCTCCTGAACCCCTGGGCGTGTTAGTCTTGCAGTGAGGGCTTCCATGTCCTGCTTTGCCCGTGGCCTGGATGTAATTGCTTCAGCCAGGTCCGGGGGAAGCAAGCAAGAAGGCCAAGAAATTAGGTAGTGTTCAAGCAGCCGGACGAGCCTCTGTTACAGTAATTAATTGACTAATTCACTCTACAAACAAGGGCCCTTTAAACTGAGGAAGGATTTGTCATGTAACACAGATCTGCTTTCACTCTGGGAAACACTTCCAACATTAGGCCATTGAAGAGATGTTTCTGTATGTGCTAGCTTAGTGGTAGGAGTGGTGGTGGTGGTGTTGGCTCCAGAAAGGTTGCACGTATCCCGAGCAAAGCAAGTGTTCGTTAGATCTGCGACGGAGCTGTAAAAAGAATGTTATTTATTTTTTCAAGTTACTTATTCATTTATGGTTTTAATTAATGGGATGAAGGCAACAGAATGGTGGCTTGTGAGCCCTCTTCGGACGATTGGCCTGTCACTTCTAATGTACCATCATGGCTTTTCCTTGGCGTGCCCCTGCAGAGAGGAAGCAGTGTGGGCTAGTAGACAGAGCACCGAACTAAGTTTTAGGAGGCCCGGGTTCTAGTCTCACTTCTAGGATGGCTTTCTAGGAGACCTTAGGCACGTCACTGCCCCCACTCGGCACCTCAGCGACCCCATCTGTGAAATGGGGATAATGATACTGCCTCGTTCGGAAAGAGCATTGAGATGAAAAGTGTCAGATCAGCGCTAACTGTTCAGTATTGGGCTCTTCAGTTGCTAAATCGTTGAGCCGAAGCTGCCGCCATCTTGCGTCCTGCCTGAGAGTAAGAATCAAGGTGACACATCCACGTGGGGAGGAATTCAATGTCTGTAGCACAGATGAAGGGTGGGGTTGGAGAGCTTGCCTGGGAACCAGGTTAGCTGGGATTAATTCCTGGCATGTGCCATGGTCTTCCTATGTGACCGTGGCCACCTTACTATGCACTAGGACTGCGTCAAGCTGTTGATGATCGGCAAATTAGCTGTGTATTCATACAAAACATCTGACTCAACTCATCCCAAGCTAGCAGGGCCGTCCTTGGCGGGGCGCGAATGGGGCGATCGCCCCGGGCCCTGCGGTTATGTGGGTCCCGCTCCCAGCGGGGCAGTGCAGGGCCCGCGACACGGTCCCCCCATGGCCATGCTTCGCCTCATTTCCTGCCGCCCAGCCAAAGGCAGCGGGACGGAGCGAGAGCGCTTCGCCCGGCCTCTGGGTCGACCCTCCCCACCCCGAAGGCGGAGTGGCTGGTTGGGCCGGGGTGGGGCAAGCTCTGCTCTGGGCCAGCCTGGCCTGTCCAAGCCCCACACATGGTCCGCGGCTGCGGCCGGGGCAGGGCCGGCCCCTGCTGGCGGTGTGGCCTAAACCGGGGCTGGCTCCCAATCCCCAAGGGGCAACCGGGGTCCCTGGGGGGTGGAGCGGGCTGGCCCGCCATGCTCCCCTCCAGCATGGGGGGGTGGGGGCCCCACCTCGGCCGATTGGCCCTGGGCCCCGCTCCCCCCAAGGGACGGCCCTGCAAGCTAGTACCTACTTTATCTTCAAATGCTTCTTTTAATTCTTAATTTCTGTTTGTTTCAGACGACTGAGTCACAATGAGCTGACAGCAATTCCCTCCCTGGGATCTCCTTCTTCCCACCTCATCTCCCTCGATTTGTAAGTCTTGCCTCTAGCATGCCTCTTCCTTCTGTTGTCATTTACAGGGTGGTTTAAAGTGTTCCTGGCAGAATGCCTGTTCCAACGCCGCCTTCTTTTGCGCTGTTATTGTGAGCCTCGTGGTATTTGGGGGTTTTACTTAAAGCCCGAAGTCCTGGAGCCAGGAAAACCTCAGCTCTTACTGAAACAAACGTGTGATCGCGGACAAATGCTGGAGGGCGTGACCTGAGTGCACCCTAAAGGCTAAAACACAGAAGGCAAATAAAAAGAAACCAAAATGTATTTGTTTAAAGAACTCTCATTGTTTAAGGCAGGTGTGATTTGAGGGGACCTGACTTTAGACAATGAGATTGGTAGTAATGCTCCACGCCAGAGGGCTGGGCACAGAACTGCCCACTCAGGCACAGAGGCATTTTGGGAGCCATAAGCATAATGTGAAATAATCACCATCACTATCTGTAGTAAGACCCATTAAAGTAGAGCTTCCCAAAGCTTTCAGCCCTTGGGTCAGTGGAGAGAGAGGAATGGTGTGTAGGAGCATTCAGAACAGCTGTCTTTTTATGAGCATTAATGGAGCTAAAGTGGACATGTATCTTCAGTTAGCAAGTATTAGTATGAAAGTCCAAAACATAACTTCTCAGGCTTACAGGTATTTCTCTGTCCCTCCAGCGAGGGCTAGGACTACACATTTTAAAGGCCATGTAAAGCAGGGGTGGACAAAATTGGCTCACAGCGAGGCACCAGAAATTTTACTTTTTGTCACCAGCGGGTGCTCCTCCATTACATCTCTGCAGTGGAGCTAGGTGACAGGCTACTAAAACAGGTCGCCGTGGTGACCAGAAACATAGATTTGTTGAGGCCTGATGTAAAGGAAAAACTTAAGGTGCAGGAAACAGGTTTTGGGCAGGCAGTCTACGTCAACTCTAAAATACGCCTAGGGAGTGATCTAACCAGCTAGATCAGCAGGGAGCCCAATAGTGTCCTTTAGCAATATATTCTGGAACCCCTTCACATCTAATGCTTTAACCTTGGGTTTACCTCATCTGTATTTACTTTTAAAAAATGAAACAGAATCAATAGGCAGCACCGAGGGGACTTGGCTTAAAACTGCTCTTAATAAGATTGTTGCCTGGGTCTGTAGCTCAGAGACTTGTGCTGGCAGGGTGCCTGCGTTCTGAAGGCGAAGCACGCTCGCTGAATGCCCCCGTCTCCCTTAGGTTAACTTTCCGAGGTCAGGGTGGATCTGTGACTCTTGGCAGAGACTGGATTTTAGAACTATTGTGTAGCTCTAATACACCCCTAATTTGTGTAAATGAAGCAGTAGGTAGCTTGGTTTAGCATTTAAAAGGCCAAATGAAAATCTTGGAACACCAGAGTGAATTACTTCTCAAAACTATTATGTTATGATGGCACCCAAAATAGGCAGTTGCCCTTTATTGCCTTGACAGAGCCTATGGCGATATCTCCAGATTTTACCAGTGATCCAGTTCTCCTCAGTGAAGCTTCTCTGGATTTAAATGTGTGTCACTGAGCAGAATTTGACACTGAAGATCTGAGCTTTGGTATGATGTTCCAGGACGTTTCCGTTCCTTCATCCTGACACCTCCACTGTATTATAGAGGAAATGATAGACTGGAATTGTCTTAGACTAGTGGCCCATCCTGTCTCGGAGGATACATCTACGCTGCTGTTAAAAACATGGCTGGCCTGCATCAGTTGCATTCAAGCTAAGGGGCAGTTTAATTGCAATTAAGCTGTTTGAGGTTGGGCTGGAGTTTGGCACTGGGACCCCATGAGAGAGGACATCTCAGAGTTCAGGTTCCCGGAGCCTGAATCTCTACACAGCAATTAAACAGCCCATTAGCCCGAGTCAGCTGACATGGGCCAGCCACTGGTGTATTGTTGCGTAGACAGACCCTGATAATGACAAGCGCCCAGTGCTTCACAAAGAGATCTGATAGGCCAGGTGGATGATTATTGAATAACCAACCCATGGCAGAAGTTTCTCTCTAACCCTTTCAATTGATCGATTAGTTTATTGTCATAGACGTGAAGGTTTCATCCCGCCCCCCACTTTTTTTTTAATGTGGATGTTCTCTGTATCCATATAAATGTCAAAGTCATTAATCTCTGAATGTTTTTGTCCTCACTGATACCTTGTGGCCATAATTCCACAGGTTAATTGTGTTACATGAAATATTTTGTACGCATCAGTTGCCTTTCAGTCAATTTCATTGACAGTTCTTTCCTGTTGCATTAGGGAAGAGTAAATACAAGAACCTGATTTTGCCTTCTCTCTACAATTCATTATTTTTGACTCCTGTATCATGTTCACTCCTCTTTTCAAAAAATTGGGACTGTTTATATTTTAATCTCTATTTACATGCGAGTCTTTCCTTCAGTTTAAGGAAGTTCGGTTAAAACTGGCAGTTACATCTCTCTTTTGGCATGATGTGAGTTTAGTTCTTATTGGAGGTATGGTTCCTTTGAAATATGGTTACTAAGATAGCACTTGCGTTTAGTGCTGCACACGATAGCAGAAACCACATTAGTGGATGTGCGGGTGAATGAGCCCCTGATGGTGTGGCTGATGTGGTTGGGACCTGGGATGGTATCACTGGAGTCGATGTGCGGGCAGAGTTGGCACCGGGGTTTGTTGCAAGGATACGTTCCTGGATTAGTGTTCTTGTTGTATGGCGGTCGGTTGTTGGTGACTATTTGCTTCAGGTTGGGGGCTGTCAGTGAGAAAGGATAGGCCATCACCCCAAGGCTTGAGAGAGTGTGGGATCATCTTCTAGAACAGGTTGTAGATCTTGGATGATGTGTTGGAGAGATTTTAGCTGGGGACTGTAGGTTATAACCACATCAGCCACACCATCAGGGGCTCATTCACCTGCACATCCACTAATGTGGTTTATGCTATCATGTGCCAGCAATGTCCCTCTGCCGTGTACATCAGCCAAACCGGACTGTCCTTACGCAAAAGGATAAACGGACAAAATCCGACATCAAAAATGACAACATCCATAAACCTGCAGGAGAACACTTCAGTCTCCATGGACACTCAGTAGCTGACCTGAGAGTTGCCATACTTCAACAAAGAAACTACAAAAACAGACTTCAGCGTGAAACTGCACAGCTGGAGCTGATTTGCAAGCTTGACACAATCAGACTGGGTCTGAATAGAGACTTGGAAAGGTTATCACACTACAAAAAGTGATTGTTCTGTTCACACATTTATCAACAGGTGTGAATAGGCCCCATCTGCTGTCTGAACTGACTTTGCTAACACTTGCCCTCCTCCATCCTGGCATGTGTATATACACCTCTCCTCTGTGATTTCCACTTCATGCATCTGACGAAGTGGGTTATATGCCGAAGAAAATCTGTTAGTCTGTAAGGTGCCACAGGACTCTGGTTGTTTTTTGCTGTACACAGACTAACACGGCTACCTCTCTGGAAATCTCAAATTTCAGAGTTCAGAAAGTGCAAGGCCCAGTGATATAAAGAGAATAACATAACAGACCTGCCTAGTCTCACCGTTCTGAAATATGTGCTTCTTTGCTCGGCTGCCATACATAATGATTCCCGATTAGCTGGCGGCGTGCTACCCTTCTGCGTTAAGGATCTTATTGTTCAATCTGTTTAGGAGAATGCTCCAGACCATTACATTTCATTTCAGATTTTATCCCAGGCAATAAATGATGTTTAAAATCACCTCTGTCAAGTGCTGGATTCATTAACTATTTGCATGGATTACCAAAGGAAGAGGGATGTTCTCCATCACTTGAAATATGAAAGATATGCTATAGTTCAACCACAAGTTACTGGTCTTCAGGCAGGAGTTAGTGGGTTAAATTGGTTAGCCAGTGCTCTGTAGGATCTCAGACTAGATGATCACAGTGGTCTCTTATGGCCTTAAAATGGACCTAGATTTGGGGGTGTTGCACAGATCGAAGTGAGCGTGAAAGCTTAGAATTAAGATGGTCATTTTGTCCTGAATTACGCTTAAGTGTTGTCACACAGTAGTGTATTCCTTCTTTTAAAGAAAAATAAATATATTCCTGCTTTTTTGAAAAATGTTTATAAAGGTTTGAAGTGTGTTTACTGCAGAAACCTCTCAAGTAATACATTGTGCATTGCCTCAGACTAAGTATTTTCCAGACGCACACGAATGTATTAGGAGAACGAGCCTCTCCTTCTCACAACCCTTTTGAATGGCGTAAACAGCTAATCTATGCCTCTCGCCCTGCCTGGATTGGGGGGTGAAAGTATTACTACCCTTAACATTGTGAACGCCTCTAAGAAACTCATCACAGAATTAAGGCAGTGAGTAAAAACTTCCCATGGCCAGGAATTTATAAATGTAACTGCTGATTTTATTTCTTAGTGTCTAAAAATGCCACAAGACTTCTTCTTTGTTTTGTTGGACTAGGCTCACATGGCTACTCCTTTGGAACCTGCTGATTTTATGTGTCTCAGATTTTGATGCCCAAGCAAAAATACTTTAAAAGGTCCTGATTTCTAGAGGACGGGCTCAGCACTTCCAGAAAATCATGTCCCTCACGTGGCTCATATTGAGCACCCAACATAACTTGTCCCCTTTTACATTCTTGGCCCACCTACTTTGTGGCATCACTGAAATCCATTATACTGAATCCATTTTCCTCCTGTGTCTATCCCATCAATAGGTTTTCTCTAAGAACCTCGCCTCAAACATTTTATAGGTTACATAGGCTTGTTAATTTTCTCTGGCTGGCTTCTCACTTAATAGAGGATGGACACAAAGGGCAGCTTTTTCCTTCTCTTTTCCTCGGCGATGAACCATTTGTGCTGTACCTATTATCTTCTGCACCAGGAT
The DNA here is from genome assembly GCA_007922175.1 of Pelusios castaneus. Taxonomy (NCBI): domain Eukaryota; kingdom Metazoa; phylum Chordata; order Testudines; family Pelomedusidae; genus Pelusios; species Pelusios castaneus. Next base: position 22,504,495 of record ML685770.1, read on the forward strand.
GGTTTATCCAGACTGGTACTTGACATCTGTAACGGGGCTCACTTTTGGAAATGCGAGTGTGGGTGAAAACAGGACTAATTGAAACAGGATAAAACGACGGGAGCCCTTTTATTACTCAAGCAGAATCAAGTACTGGAAAGCTAAACTGAGGTTATTCCTTGTATATATGCACCCTGAGACATCCCATAGTGTTTTCTCCCCACAGGTCTCAGGTCACTTTAATTGAATGTGCAGTTAGAGTAGCTGTAAATTTGGCATTTCCTAACTTTTTAGGTGTTCGGCTTTGTAACCCTAACTTTAATGACACCATATGTCCCTTGTGGCAGATCTGAACTTCACTCAGCTACACAGAGGAGCATAGTGCAGTGAGAACCAAATCTAAGATCTGTGGTGTTCATGTTACATGTCCCCATGTGACCCCTGGTGCTGCGTGAAAAGTTTTTATCGGTAGGATGATTCTGAAACCATGGTACAAACCTGCAGGGGTTGTTGGCCGGCAGCACTGATGCAGATAAATCACATGCAACAAATTAGCAATGCCACAATATTCAGCGGTGAAGATCAGTTGTAATTTGGTTTAATTATTCATAGAAGAGTCAATTTGTTTGTCTTGCACTTTGAAAATGTCGCCAGAGCGGCTCATCTCCAACAGCAGGAAACATAAGGAACTTGGTAAAGCTTTTAATAGAACAGGGTGGGAAGAAGAATATCTGTGTACAAGTTACCAGATAAAGACGGCACCAGACATTAAATGCAAACATATGTTATGTTTTTACACCAGAGCCAGAAAATGAAGCATTTAGGGCCAGAGTCTGATGGAAATCTGAACTAATTGTGAGCAACTGAGAGCAGGATCTGTCCCATAATTCCTGCAGCCGTTGTGTTTCTGCCACAGTTCCTTGATTTGAACATTTGGGAGGTGATGGCAAGTTGTTTTCATCGGAGTGCTCTGAGCTGTGGGGTGCCTGTACCAACATTCGGCTGTATCCAGGTGTGTTAACTCTCAGGCTTTTCCCTGATCTTCCACTGGGCTTGTCTGTGTGACAGAGCTAGTTTTTCGCATCAGGGTGAGTCCTTTCGATGAAGTCCTAGGGTGAAGGGGAAAATGATAAACAGCCCTCAGGTGCAGTGTATGGCGGAGACCCCTTTGCTTTGCTAGTTAAGGCAAGGAAAGATGGCAAAGAAAGACTAGACAGAACTTGCCTTCAGAAACTCAAAGCAGCTGAAGAGAATTACACCAGCCAGCGGAGGCCCTACGCCACGCCTCGGCTGAAGTACCTCATGCTAGTTGGCCCAGATGATGATTTTTCTGGAAAGAACGGATTAGCTGAGCGGATTGAAAGGGGCATGGGTGATCCCATAGTTGCAGTGCTAATATGGACTGTGAGAGACCCTGGGGGAGTTCTCTCCTCTGCCACAGACTTCTTGTGCCCCCCAGGGCAAGCCCCTTAAGTCTCTCTTTGCTTCAGTTCCCCCATCTTGTACAACGGGGGGAGCAGTACGTGCCTGCCTCAAAGGGATGTTAGGAGGATAAATACATTAAAGATTGTGAGGTGTTCAGTCTTGAGGGCGAAGTGAGTACCAATGGATAGCCTGAAAATGAGAGCTTAATCAAGTGCAGTGGATGTAATATGCTATTGTGGCACTGCCTACGATGCGTTTTATTCATCCTGACTTGGCTAAGACTCAAGGAAGCTCACAGGTTAAATGCATTAAGGTGACTTTCATTTTTCCACTGTAATGCTTCTAAAACCCTAAATGTCAATGTCTCGAAGCAGAAATGGAGTGTGACCCAGACCATTTAGATGTCTGTGTTTGAGCTAATCTGGCCCCTTGACCTTGCTCTGAAGCGTGGAGGATAAGGAAGCCAGAGCAAGGATTTTTGGAGCAAAAAGGTGGAAAATAGGATTAGCTGTTTATAAAGGACACAGCAGAGCTCTACTGTTTATTTACGAGCGAAGGGACATCTGTAGAATCTGCTGCACAGCTGAGCACAAAACTCTCCTGAAAAATCGATTTGCTTTACAGGGTCTTTAATGTAAAGATCAATTAATCATAAACTATAATTAAACAGATAGAAAATAGAAGGGTAAACCACCCGCTGCTCTACCATGGACAAAATATATCCCATGAATTCCCCCAAATAAAGGAATGCAAATAATTGGGAATTGAGATTGGCGGGGAACAGACTAAATTTACAAAATGGCCTGTTTGCTCAAGAGTGTCTCAGTCCAGCAGCATAGTCACTCAGGCACTAAGATTCATAGGCTCTGTCTACACTGGCAAGTTAGTTCGAATTAAGGAAGCTTAATTCAAACTAACTTAAGCCTTGGCCACACAAGTCATGTAATACTTGTGCCTCAGTTTCCCTCCGTCTGTGAATGGGGATAGCGCTATTTCTGTACTTTACAAGGCTCTGTGATGATAAATTCATTAATGTTTGCAAGATACTATTGTGTTGGAGCTGCGTAAGTAGCTAGGTAAATGGAAGTCTGGTCTTCCTATTTTCACTAGATGCCTCTTACGGTGTGTCCATACTGCACTGTAAATGTGGGTCTGTGGGATTTGGTGTTTCCAATGCCATGCTTAACCACCCATGCTTCATGGTAAACCTGAGTTAACAGTTGCTGGACCCTGGGCTCACATCCATGCTGCGTTACACAGACCTGACTTAGATCTGATGATTGGCCTGTGTTCCCACAGCAACGTGGCAGGGTTTGGATTTGAACCTCAGCGGTACTTGAGCTCCTTGGACCTGGGTCTTGAGTGCTTGTTGACCCCGGTCAGGCTGATTTGTGTGTGTATGGAAATGTGGGACTGAGTTCAAGAATCAGTCAGTGCCCAAGGCCAGGGTTCAAGGCTCAGTCACTGCCCATGTTTACTGTCCTAACTATATATGTAAAATGATGGGGTCTAAATTAGCTGTTACTACTCAAGAAAGAGATCTTGGGGTCAGTGGATATTTCTCTGAAAACATCTACTCAATGTGCTGCAGTAGTCAAAAAAGCAGGGGAAAAAGGAGTTGGGAATAATTAGAAATGGGATAGATAATAGGACAGAAAATATTGTAGTGCCTCCTTATACATCCATAGTACTCCCACATCTTGAATCCTACCTGCAGATCTAATCACCCCATCTCAAAAAAAAAAAAAAAAAAATATTGGAATTGGAAGAGGTACAGAAAAGGGTACCTAAAATGATTTAGGGGCATGGAATAGCTTCAATCTGAGAAGGGATGAGTAAGACTGGGACTTTCAAGCTTGGAAAAGAGGCAACTAAGGGGGGATATGACAGAGGTCTTTAAAATCGTGACTGGTGTAGAGAAAGTAAATAAGGAAATGTTACTTACTCTTCACAACACAAAAACTGGGGGCCATCAAATGAAATTAATAGGTTTAAAACAAACAAAAGAGAGTATTTCTTTACACAACACGTGGTCAACTTGTGGAACTCCTTGTCAGAGGATGTTGTGAAAGCCCAAACTGTAACAGGGTTCAAAAAGAGGACTAGATATGTTCGTGGAGGATATGTTTGTCAATGCTATTAGCCAGGGTAGGCAGGGATTGCTGTTCGTCAGAAGGTGGGAATGGCCGACAGGATCACAGATCACTTGAGGATTACCTGTTCTGTTCATTCCTTCTGACGCACCTGGTTTTGAACACTGTCGAAAGATAGAACACTGGGCTCGACCATTGGTCTGACCCTCTATGGCTGCTCTCCTGTTCTTAACTTAATATTGCATGTAATTTTCTCAGATTTTTTTCCCCAATATCAGAACTTGCTTTTATAGAATCATCTCTCAACAATTTAAATCCCTGAGTTTGCATTTGCTTTGCAACATACTTTTAACTACGAAAAGAATATATTTCTTAGGGAGCAGATTGAGATTAAAAATGAAAAACTGTTAAATACTCAGTAGAGTAGTTGCTTGCATTCTCCATTTGATCCTCAATTATAATTTTAAAGGTCTGGGAGACAAAACATTTTTTAACCAATTTAAGGCAGATCAGATTGAAATCTAAGATTCTTTCCAACGAAGCAGGTTGAGTAGAGGCTCTATATCTCTATCCTCTCTTTTAAATCTTAGATTGAAAGATTGACCATACGAGACTTACTCCTTAACATTTCTGTTTTCTAATGAATTACATTTTCTGTGTTGAGAGTACTGGAAAATCACTTAAAACAATTTGATCTTGCTCCTGGCAACCCTCTCTAGTTCTTTAGAGATTATAAATCAGAAGTGCATTTTTCATCTGTTTTTTAAATGGCGTAGTCAAAGTAATTCCCTCGTTCCTCAGAGTCTTTCCCCACTAGGTATACTTGCCAAGTAATGGTGCTGGAACCCAGCACTAGACGTTTTTTGGGAGTGGATTTGCTGCTTTGATCATGCCGGTGTTCCTCACACTGTGGCATTCAGCTTCTCAAATTTAAACACCGAGTGCATTCTTAAACACGACACAGATCATACCAGTGTGGTTAGAAGATCCCACAATTCCTTCACAGGTGAAGTTTGCGGCCGGGACATCTCAGCTCTGTCATGGGCAGATCAAATGTACCAAGAACAGCAAAGAGGAGTTGAAGATTTCATTCAGGCGCTGCTTAAAAGTATCGCTATAATGGATAAACAGAAAGCTTAGAGAATTTAGTATTATTTCATATGGCTTGATTCAAAGCCCACTGCCTTCAATGGACTTTGGATCAGATCCATAATGTGCAAGTGTTGGGCAAAGAGTATCCATATCCCCTCATTGTGATCCTTCTATGGGCCAGAGATTTGGACTTCAATTGGGGGTTGGCTTTAAAGATAAACCAATTCACAGGGGGAACAGTTTGTATTTCTTTCAGTTTAATAAAGAGCAGCTGAATGGAACATCTTCCACTTTTCAAGTGCAAAAGGATTGCCCTGATATAGGAACAGAAGTGGCTTTTTTAGTTTTCCAGCCACCCTCTGAGTTACACACAGAAATAGCTCTTGCATGGCAGGGTGGAGGGGAGGGAGGTAAAGTCTGTACATCTGCTTGTGTGATGAGAAGGCCAGATGTGCACAGGCCAGTGACCCATACTGCTACCCTAAGACTCATTTCTTCTCCCTGTAACTGTACTGTAGCTGAGACAGTTCCTGTTCAAGTGTCGCACTGCAATTCTATTGCTTTTGCTCTTTCTCCGCTAAACATTTATGATTTCAGTTTACCTCTCAACTTTTATACACGTTGCTTCTGAATCCATTGATGCACTGGCCTTTTAATGCTAGCAATTATCTCCTCCCCCCAAAACAGGTGGGAGAACAATTATGCTAGTTAAGTATCTTCTACTCTGCCATGACAGTAAGGGCCAGCAACTTCTCTGGGCCCTGATTTGATTCATGCTGGTGGGACCTTGCACTTACCTAGAGTCTGGTTCGTGTCACCATATTCCACACGCATGCAGCTCAGATGCAATACTGTTGGGAAGGGGGTGTGTTGCATAATGATTTGTGTTGGGTAAATAGGTGTGGTTCCATCAAAATGACTGGATTTACACCCACTTGCACCAGTTCTAAATTTGGCTCAAAGTGATGGAGAGCCAGTTCTGTGGTCTTCATTAAGGCAGTTTCACACCACCTGTCATTTAACTGAGGGAGGAAGAGTTGCTTTTGTGTGGACAGCCAAGTTGGATCTTTTCCATATATATTTTTGCTCTGTCAATGTTTGAGGACTAATAAAAGGAATGTAGGAAAATCAGGCAGTTTATTATGCAACCTTCTTTAAGCAGCAACATAATATATTCTTAAACCTACCACTTTTGTTCATTTTATTTGGCGGTTGTTCTAGGAATCAGGTGTGTAAAGTCTGCTGCTTGTTCAGGTCGGCGATTGCAAGAACCGTTCCCAATGGAGGACCTGGTCGTTAATCATGTTCTCTGAGGCACCAAGGGAAGAGACAGTGTTTTGACTTTTCTTTTTGGTTGTTGGAACTGTTCTGATCATTTGCATGTCTGTGTCAGGATTGCACATGTAATGTGGACACATGGAAATGGCAAAGGATCTGAGTCTATTCCAGAGAAATGAATAATCCTTCCGTTTTAGAAAAGCAGCAGCAGTGAAATAGATCTTCCTCAGGCTCCGTAAACAGAGCAGCCAAAAGAAATGTGGACAAACTTAAAGTGATGTGCTTGCTAAAAGGAGAAAGACAAAGATCGGGGTGTTTTCTGGAGTTCAGATTAACTCTTAACATTGGTCAAGTAGATTTATGGTGAATGCTTCTTTCCTGGGGGTGTCACCATCGTATGATGGCAACTTAATTTTCTGCAAATGGAAAACCATTTTGAGTAGGCTGTTTTGTGTTGGAATTGGTTTGATCTTAATGCAGTGCCTTATAGCCCTGGCCATGTTAGCTCCCTTCTTGTTTTGGATGTGGAGGGATGATGGGCTTATGGGGCAGTGTATAAGGCTGGAAATTAGGACAAGATTTATTTTCCTTGATACAATACAGACTTACTGTGATCTGGGACCAGGTCACATCAATATCCCTCGTCTGTGAAATGAGAATAATATATACCTCCATCTCAGGATAGTATTAATTCATGAATGTTTATGAAGCCCTTCCAGATCTTCAAAAGGTAGGCGCTCTGCAGAAGTACACGTTATTTGTCCCTGGTGACATTACGCAAGACGTCTTCCAGATTCTTTCCTTTGGAAATCGGGCACAGATTAATTGTAGAAGTAGCTTGTGGACATGCTCTTCTGGTAAGGTCAATGTGAAAAATAACCTCATTGTTGCATCTTGAGGGTGCCAAAGCTTGTCTCAATTAATATCTGCCAGTACACCATCTGTCTAATATAATGGCAACTATTAGGTAAACACATCACTACATAGATAGTTCTTATGTTCGTTGCTTACAGGTTGGACAGATTTAAGCCATAAATAACTGCTGAGTTAAACTGGTGCTTTTTGTTGTCTTTCAGCATGTTGAAGTTGCCAGTTTGAGTCTCTGTAGTAACCTACAAGTTAGTTTGATTTAAGGGGAGTGAGCCAAATGTAAGCGGCTAAATTCTGTCTAGATACATACTTAGTGTTCAGTTCCTGCCTTTTACAAAAAATCCTTAACCTCTATTGGAGTGTGTATTTCTAGCAAACAGTCTATTTTAGGATTGCAGGATGTGAATATTTTCAGTGGAGCTAGTCAACATTTTTCATGTAGTTTGAAATGTTGATGCAATTATGTCAAAGCGTCAGATTTTATCCCCCTTCTCTTCCCTCTGTCCCCAAAAGTGAAAATTTTTTGATTATTTTTTTCCCCTGACAGTTCTAATTTTCAGCCTTCAAGAGCTAGATAATATTCACTCCATTTTTTTGGTAACAAAACTAGTTTTTTGGGAAAGAGAAACATATAAAAGGTGCAATATTTATCTGTCCTATGTTCAAGCATAGACTAGAGTGGTTAAAAGCAAGAATCAAATGATCACCATTGTTTTTAGAACAGAACAACACCTCTGAGCAGCCTTGACTAACAACTTGACATCTTAGCTATCAACATTTTGAAAATGCCACACTTTTGACTGCCTGAAAATACTGTGAAAGGCTTAAAAACTCAACCAATAGCAATACACGAGACCTTGCATTTAGTGCAGGGATAAAACATTTCAGTGATTGATAAATGTTCACCTTCTTTAAGGACCCAGAGGTTAAAACAACAGGGGGTACCTTACATTTTGTTTATGCTAATTCTTGTACCATTCCAACCACTGGCAGCAATAGCCATGATGAGAAATCAGGGAAGGAAAATCCCTATTGTATAACAGCCCTAAATGGGTGTGATTAGCAAGACAGTGTGAGAAAGCTTACGGTTTTTGTTTGGTAGCTAAACTGGAGTTGAGGAGATGGTCTGGCACCTTTCACCTGTGTTAAATTCCCCAAATAGTGGCAGAGATAGACAAGAAATGATCGTATTAAATGTTCTGATCTTGCCACTCCAAAAATAACCTTTTGAGGGGAAAAACTCCTGAATGCCAGTTATTGATCCTTCATGTGTATAGATGAAATGATCATTTAAGAGACCATTTTCCCATCGAAGTGTGTACATAATTTTCCCTGTTAATGGGAATTACACACAAGTATTGATTGGGAGAAAGTGGTTAGTAAAATACATGTTCTGCTTGTCAGACTATTTAGTGTTCCGGTGAGTAGCGGGAAAGGTAATGAACACAGTCAGAAAATGAAACAAGTAAATAGGCATGTGTGTGAGAAGAAATGTGTCGTTTTTAACTGTAGAAGATCTGAGCAATTAGGAATAAATCTATCTAACCTACCTGGCACAGCAGACAAAACAGAGACCATAGGTATGGGTAATCCTGTTTAGGCTTAAAAGAATAACTTGTTTCCATTATCCCATTTACTCTAGTCCATGGATTGCACAGAAGGGATTGTTGAATGGAATGACGGTTATCTTCAGCGTATGTTAAAGACGGTGGAGTCATGTACCACTAGCTAGAAACACTCCTTGGTGATGTTGAACTTGGGATTTCTCCAAGTTATGCCCTTGAAACAGTTAGCCTATTTTCTTTTTAAAATAAGAGGAACCTAAGAAATGACCATTCCTTTTAAAGAACATAAACAATTTGATTGGATTCATGGCAAGTACGTGAACACCAGTGACTTCCACGCTCCCCAGTGGTGTGTCTAGGAAGCGGATGAAAGCACATCTCTGTTATAAGCCTGGGTTAGTACAACACCAATTTTGCTTCGGAGCTCTAGTTCTGAATTGACGAAACCTTTTGGGCCCACTCTTTTGCAGAACCATGGCCCATTTCAGTGTGTAATTAGGGAGCAAGAGGCATGGATTTGTCAGTTTGGGGCTACTTCATCTGTTTTCTTTGGTAATGTGAACATCGCTCTTTGAGGCAGGAGCTTTTTCCTCTTGAAGGCTGAATGGTCTCAGCTGGGCTGTAGAAAGCCCACCAGGGAGGCTATCCGCCTGCCTCGCAGCCTTGTTGACAACATAGATAAACCCTTTCAACAGAGCATGAGTGTGTGTTGCATCGGGACAGACCATCCAGCCGGCTTCCTATCTTCTGGCTTTTTAAAGTGTTAACAGGAGCCTGGATTTAGGGATATTTGTCATAAACTCGTTTCCCATCTTCAGGGGCAAGAGCCGAGGCAGATTGGAGTTAACGTGAGATGCATCAGCCCATAGGAGACTAGACAAAATTTTGTGGTACCAAGACGTCATCGCTGTCTCAATCGGTTCCTGAACCGAAGTGACAGAATCCTCATTAAATCCATGTGTTTTTATTGTAATCCAGTCAAAGATGTTAGTAAATGTGCTAGGTCCATGAGTCCAACTCTAGCTTGCAGGCAGAACTGGTGTGTGATTTCAAGCAATCTGTTTGTAATTAGTGTTTGGATTCACATCCCAGAATGAGTTGATACAGTTGGTTTTCACTTAAAAGTTACTCCTCTGCCCTTGATCTCCTTCTCCCCAGCCCTGCAGAGGAGCAAGAGCAAAATACAGCAACCCCAGAATACACACTGACTATTCTGAGGATACATCGCAGGGGACCTTAATTCCTCTACATTGCTTGTTGGTTTAGTATGTGAAGAAAATCTAAAACCAGTGTCATGTTTTAGGGGAACCATTTTCAAAAGCAGTGACTTTAAATTTAAAAATTTCCCCAATGTGACCAGGATTACAAAACTGTCCTCTAAGAGGATCAGGAAGATGATTCAGACTTTCCGGCTTTGAAGTGAGTTGTGGTGGCTTCATTTGTGCTTGGAAAGTTGCCTGAGGACCATTAGATTTGTCAAGTCAATTGGATGAGTTTTGATGGTTCTGCTGGGGCCGTTCAGGGCCCCTTTGTTTCTAGGCACTGGACAAGCACAGTGAAGGAGAAGGCCCAGAGACAAAAGGTGGAAGAGGGATTCGGCGTCCGAGCCAAGCCGATGAAGGCGAGGACATGCTATTGCCATGTGTTTGTTCATATTTTCCATTTACAGCCAGTAAAGGGGAGGTTGGGAAGAAATTTGAAATCCAATCTGACTTGAGTAACTGATGCTGTCAAGAAGCTCTGAAGGTTCTTTCTCTATGTGCAGGAGGGGAAGCTGTTGGGTCATATGCCTAAACAAGATCTTGCAGGTAAGGAAGGGAGACAGGAATTGGGGCAGGAAGTCCTTTACTTACTCCCCGCCCACATAGATGTTGAGAGAGGAGCCGTGAGGAACAACCCAAAGGGAAGAAGGTCTCCGGCTCTCAACAACATAGCACCTGACTGACTTGCGTCAGCTGTAAACAGCATCCTCCATATCACTGCTGCTTTAGTGCAGCACTGCCTCGCCCTGCCTGCCTCACCTCAGGCTATGCCCCCAAACCGGCCAAACTGAGACAAACCAGGTAATTTCCACAGGTGCATAGCCTCTGGTGAAGATCTTGGGCCACCAGTCCTGGGAACCCTCGGGAAAAGCATCCAGTCCCTATCAAAGAAGGTCACAGTCTTACAACTTCGTAGATCACTATCAAGAGAAGGGTTGGTGCATCGGGGTTGGCACATACGTTTGTACTGAACCAAATGACAGCCACAGTTAATAGATCTGCTTGATAGCAATGGAAGAAAATAAGTGCATGTTCATGTATTGTAGCCCATAGAGCTAACTTAGCTTTTTATTTTTATTTTTCTTTGCTGTAATGAAAGGAATCTAGAGGCCTGAATCTGGTAAGACATTGGCTTAAGGAAGTTAGCATAAAGTATAGCAGGCCTATGACCCTTAGCATAGGTAAAATGGCCAACAGTTACCCCAAATTATGGGGAACTGGAAATAGGTTACTCAATAGAATGTGGTGGTCTATAACGGTAACAGTACCAGACAATAGGAACACTGGACTGATACGGGATTTGGATATGTTTGGATACAATCATGGGCAGGTATCTAACCACAAACTTGCTTGGGCAACGGGACAGATATAACGAGTTAAATGCCATTGATATGTTAACCTATAGGATAAGGGCCACCAAGTGTTATGAGGGTGAGGAAGTTAGATTTGGAGATGGGGAGGCTGGGCAGCAGAATGAATATGCATGATAGTGCTCAGGCCCTATGATAGGCCAAGCCACCATGTGGAGGTGATCCCATTATTGACCCTTCATCTCTTTATTGTTACCTGCCTCCAATTTGTGGGCATTGGGGATCCTGGAACATTGGACTCATTCAGCATGTGAGAGGCAGGGCTGGTCCTTTTTCTCTTACCACCTGGTCCTCAAGGAAGGATGTAAGCATGTAGGTCTCTGAACCTATGTGAGAAATGACACCACAGACATCCTCAATACCATATGATTCCACTTATAAACTTTATAGCTTTTGTGTCTTTACTAATTGTTTTAATAAAAATCTACACGGCTTGGCTTTGCCCTCAGTGTGAATGTCCTTGCCATTCAATCCAAGGTTTCCTATAAGATAGTCAGCTTTAGTTCTGTGGAGCCTTTTACCCTCAGTTGGTTAATTAGCAATCAGTACAATTATTATTACCCATAAAGGATCAAGCAACAGCATACAAACACAATGTGTTGTGGGGTAATTTAGAATGCCAACATGTGGGTGCCAGGGTTAAGTGATATCCAGTGACATATGAGTTCACTGAAGCGTTCGAGGAATCCGATCCACTGAAGTGGAGGGAGAGCCTAGGGCTATGTCTACACTTACTAAAGTTAGTTCGAATTAGTTCATTCGAACTAACTAATTCGAACTAATTTTAGTTAGTTCGAATTAACTTAATTCAAACTAGCAAAATTTAGTTTGAACTAAGCAAGTGCCATTCATGGTACTTACTTAGTTTGAATTAGTGAATTGTATTGAGTTCAATGGGCCGGTTAGTTCAAACTAAGCAATTTGTTTGAACTAATATGGCAACATTGGTTAATTCGAACTAAGTAGTTCAAATTAACCCTTAGTTTGAATAGCATATTCGAATTTATTAGTTCAAATTAAGGAAGCCCTTAATTCAAACTAATGAAAGCCTTGCGTAGCCATGGCTTAAGTTAGTTCGAATTATGCTTCCTTAATTCATAGAATCATAGAATCATAGGGTTGGAAGGGACCTCACGAGGTCATCTAGTCCAACCCCCTGCTAAATTCGAACTAACTTGCCAGTGTAGAAATAGCCTGGGATATTGGAAAAAGACTGATACTGATAAAACATTAAGATATTCCCTGAAGGTCAAGAAAAACATGTTGAGTATTTGGGTGCAGTCTGGTTGGGGCTGTTACTGTGTCCTGACGGGAAAAGTTATCAGATATACTAGCGAGGACACCAGGAAGACTTCTTGGAGTTCTATAGGAGCCACTAAAAGAGAACAATGAAGTTTTTCAGCTGAAATTTTAACCCAACCTATGGAATACTACGGAGGACTGATAATTCTGTAGGGTTTTTGTTTTGTTTTTTAATAAACCATCAAAAGGCTATTCTCTATTAAATTCTACACTGTTTTCCCATAAGAGGATTTGTTCCGTTATTACCAGGTGTGGGCTCCCAATAGATCTGCCATTTTAACTTTATTTCCTGCTCTTTAGTTTGAAAGTTGAGCATTATGAATGTTATAAAGGCAGTGTTAGAATAATTACCGGCCACCTTCACTGAGCTATTTAATCAATCTGCTCCTTAAGCCCTGAGCATTGTGTAGTTCTTTAGCCTGCCATTAAAATAATTTAAATTTGGTAATACAGCGCTCCAGCATGGCAGCTGTGTTAATTCTCTGAGCAGATCTGAGAACCGGGGCATGCTTTGCAAGTTGGGGGAAGTGCTCCACGGGTGACGTGCTCAAGATGTTCGCAATCCAGGGAGGTTATGAACTGAATAAATGTGGACTCTCGTGTGGTAGTTTGCCCTATTGACTGTGGAAAAAACCCGGGGGCCTCCATCATGAATCAGAAGTTGGGGCCACCCAGAAACCATGTGGCTCGTGGCAAGCTGAGGTGATGCCACTCTTAAATGAAGTCATCTCCAAGCACAGGTGTGCTTGGATGGGGCTGAATGAGTCAGAGCCAACTAGCTGACGGAGATGGGGGTTTAGGCAAGAACCTGTTTGTGAGTGTGGGAATGAGCTAGAAAGGAATATCCTACAGATGTGATGGTTTGGCAGCACTGAGGAGGAAGTACATTGTATTTCTCTTATCACTGTGATACGGAGCGGATCGTTTGTGTGGGAAATAGCGTTTGGGAGCAAAGCAGGTTTCCATCCTCAGCTCAACAAATGCCAGCTCATCATCTTGCTTTCAAATAACATGGAGCCAGATGAGGAACGCTTTAGTCGTAATGGTCTCACATAAGTGACTGCCCGGGAACAATTTGTGCAAGTGACTGCTTGGTTCGCCGGGATGGGGACCTGTAAGCTGGCCCTTTGGGATCTTACCGAAATAGCCAGTTATGTCGAATTGAAAGCAGCTGCCAGGAAAATTCCATCTCCCCGGCTGCTTCCTGACACTAACTGTCCCCTACCTGATTTTCTGTTGGGCTGGGTACCCTAACCTCTCAGGGATGGCAGTCCAGCAAGGAACTTGTCCTCTACTCTTCTGCCTATGTATTTTTGGGTTGGTTAGCATTTGTTTTTCACGTGCTCTTTACATCAGTTGGCAGCTTCCCGACCCTTTGTGCCCATCCCACTCTAGGAAATGCCCTGGGAAATTACCTTAGTGCTGTAAGACAAGGCTAGAAAACATCACATGCCAATGAAGGGTAAGCTAAATGGTGCAGGTCCAGCTTCTGGAGGCTTGTAATGTTTAGTCTACCATTGGGATGTGGGCTGATTGGAGCAAATTTCTTATCCTTATTGTTGCAAAAGCCACATTCCATACAGGACAGGGAATTGAATTAGCTTGTGTGCTGCCTGTGCATGTGGACCCGTGTGTCTGCATCCAGTGACTCCATCCCCAAATGCCCAAGATGCATGCATGTCCCATATCCTGCACACTTGTGTCATACAAGATGGCTGTGGAGGGCTCTTTGCTCCTAATAGAAGCAGCAGGTGCTCACGACTCATAGCGAGGGAGTGTTAGATCTGCACCTTCCACGGCTGCCGCTCTTGCCCCGACAGAACTGCTGTTAGGATTGTTTGAGACTTCCAGGGGAATTCAGCTGTCTTTTTCCTGCTCAGCACAAAAACTTACGCCCACTGTTAGCAAGGAGAATAAACCTGGCTAGCGGCCCACTCGGATGATTCCTCAGAGAATGCAATAAACTCACGACAGCGTTGTGAGCACTGTTACTTGAATCCCAAACTGCGGGTGTCCTTTGTGACTTTTCCCACATCCTCCTAGCGTGGTCTGCTTGTAGCTGCTTACTTAACATGTGTCTGTCTTCGACTGCTGTCGTGCAGGAAGAATGTAGCAGTTGCTCCCGGACTACTACGCTGTATCCTTGTCTGTGGAGAGGATGTATAGTGCATAGAATAGACTTTCTGCCATGCTTACGTGGAGTACATTGGATTTAGCTTGAATAGATCTACCTCTTGTGCTCCTTTGCGTTTACACGTAACAGTTGTAAGAACCCAACAGAAAATGGGAAGAATTTTTGTAATATGCAGAATATAAAGTCCTAGCCGGAAGGAGCCCTGGAGAGATAGAAGGCCCTGGAATATTTCTGCAATAAAAGGCAAATTGACTGCTGTGGATTGCCGACTGGGAGAATTCGAGGGCATTATCTGGTTAAGAGGCTGGCTGAAACAACTTGCACAGGATCCTTGTTATGCAATCTTTGGGCATGTAACCTCCACCTGAACAAACAGAGCTGGGGCTATGTCTGCAACAGCATGAGAATATGCCCAAATTCCCCGGGGAATGAATGATTCAGAGCGTGTGAGAAAAGTGAGGGCCGCTTATATAGATACTTGCTTCCTGCCCAGAGAATAATCCACGCAATTTTGTTCTGAAATGAAAGTGGCACTGTTCCCTTACCTAAGTACAACACATGCTCATTGTGAGAAAATTAGGCTACTGATATGTATGTTGTTCTGGTGTCCAAACCTCGTAGGTGGTGATCTATAGTGACATGATGTAGTGCAATGTTTCTCAACCTTTTACGATAGCAGGGATCGGCTTGTTGCCTTCCTAAACTGTGTCAGGGAGATCTCAGGGATCGGCGCCAGTCCACAGATCGGTCGTTGAGAAACAGTGGAGTAGTGCAAATGAGTTAGACAAACCTGCTGGGAAAGTTCAGTCTGCAAAGGGCCATTTGTATAGCGTGATAAATAATACTTATTATTTGTAAATACTTGGCCATTGAAGTTTGAAAGAAGAAAGATGGTTTTGTGGCTAAAACACAGGATGAAGAGTCTAAAATGCTGGGCTCTGTGCAACCCTGCCATAGGCTTTCTGGATATCCTTTGGCAAGTCAGTTCATTTCTCGTGTGCTTCCCTTCATAGAATTATCCTAGTTTCATTCCCTGGGTAATATTTTGCCTCCAATAAAGCAGTGGATTTCTGCTGGAATACTTTTAAAGAACAAAGGTTTGAACAGCAATATTTTATAGTCACATGAGAAGCTTTATCCTCCTGGTTTTACTGCATCATTCAGAACATATGAACTGACTTACAAACACATTTATCCTCCCTCCCCCAGTGTCACTGAGTTGATTTATAGTTTTCTCAGGGCTTTTTTCTTTCCTTTAAAGAGATATAGACAAACACCAGAAATAATTATCAAGGGGAAAATCTTCAGCTGACTTCCACAGAGTTATAGCCATGTGCATCAGCTGGGACTTTGCCCCATTATATTTTGGGGATGGAAAAGGGAACTGTTCCCTTCTTTACCCCCACAATTCAGGTTAAGTTAGGTTTAAAGATGTGGTAGAAGTTGCTTTACATGTTTCTCATTTTGCAGCAATCCAACCAAAGCATGCTTGAAGGACTTCCTGGACACACAGTAGTTAGAGGCAGATGCAGGGCAGAGTGGAGGTGGAGTGGAGATACCACCAAGTGGAGGTACCACCAAGGCCTGGAGGAAGCACCTTAGTGAAAGCCCTGGCTTCTCCCAAACTACCCAGAGCTGATGTGCAGAAGGAAGATGCTAAGAGTCACTTATCCTGTATTAAATTATCCGATGAAGTTGAAACTCTACTCCAGGCCTTGACAAATCTGCCACACACATAGGGGTCAGCCCCAAAGTGGAGGCACCTAGGTGTGTGGCAGTGAAGCGGTCCTCTGCTTCTGAAAGGCTACTGGTGCAGAGCATCGAGGGCCCACCACCGCTGAGAAATTGCCACGATACTTTGGGTGGCAATGCGGTGCGTGAAAGCCCCCCCCCACTGAAAAAAGTGACTGCCAGGGGGCACTTTTGATGGGGGGGGAGGTGGCGGCTTTTTTTTTAGGCACCGGGGGCCGTTTGCCTCTCTGGCTACCATGGAGCAGCTGGGCACCATGGCGACCTGTCTCTCCTTCCCACTCCAAGCCTCCTGTCTGTTTGCCAGGGTGAGGCTTGGGGAAAGTGTGTGCATCTGTCACACTCACCCCACCCACTTCCTTCAGCCTCATGGCTGCTGCGGGAATGGAAGAAACGGGAGGTCTCTGTTTCTCTACTCAGTCTGGCTTTTTTGAATACTCCTCCCCTGTGATTAGCTATGGCCTCTGCCTCCCCGAATACTCACAGCTAAGCCAAGCAAGGTGAAATCAGCATCATTCTTGACCACTGTGCTCTGCAGCCCTCCTGGCGCTGAATAGCAGAGTGAGGCTAATCTGAGCTTTAGTTTCACTCTATTGCTGTTTGTTTGGCAAAGCTAAGAGCAACCGCAGAGGCACCAGAGATGCCTCAGGAAGGCAATGGCAGATTGGTTTGCATTCAGCTTTGGAACTTCCCTTCATGACCTCATTTATGAGAAATGTAATAGCACAAATCTACAGATATCGATCGTTTAGTAGAGCCCTGCGTGGATACAAATATGTGGATCCATATCCAATCTGCATCTGCAAGAAATGGTCTGCAGATGCCCATGTTGTATCCGCGGATGCGGATATAATGCGGATGTCCACGTATTTGCAGGGCTCTATCGTTTAGGCCCCCTTCATACTCGTGAAGAAAACTGCCTACTTAGCACAGGCTAGTGCGAAAGTGTGGCTGAGCCTGTGCAGTCCCTTGCATTGAACCTTAGCCAGTTGGCACTTCTGTCTGGGGTGAGAGCAGTGGTGACCTGTCCCATGGACCTTCTCCCATCTTTCTAAGGAAAGCCAGGTCTTGATGCTGCCAGCCTCTTCCAACCTCCCTGGGAATTGGGGTGGGAGAGACTGCCCAGAATGATAGGATGTAATTCCAGGCATCAGTTAGTCATGGTGTATTTGATCTATCTCATGTAACACTTTGTCTTGACCAGGCCCTCTTTGCCTGGCTCTGACATCAGACCATAGATGCCCTTCAGTAGCAAGCACCTATAATTCTCCATGGCTGGGAGATCTGGCTTCTTTGATGCTTGACCATTTTGCAAATATTACCCCAGAGTAAAAACTGACTCTTTAACCCTAGATTTCTCTACCTTCAACTGGTCCTCAACTCCCCTTTATGCTCATTCCGAGAATGTGTTTGAATTTTAATAGACCTCTTCTCACAGTGCATATTCTCTCTCTCTCTCTCTTTTGAAGCTGATTGCATTTTTGATGCTTATAACAGGTGCTGGTTGAATAGGTTTTCTGTATGCGGATTTGTTTCCCCAGAGCCCAGCCAGCACTGTAAACTGACACTAGATGAAGGCTAAACATGTGATTTCTCCCCACCTCCGCGCTCTTCTCTCACATTAAGCCATTTGTACTGCATGCTAACACAGCCCAGACAGCATTGACTCAGGCCTTGTCTCTCTGAGAAAATTGCACTGATCTAATATAACTCAGCGTTTAACTGATTTAAACTGGTTCGAACCCTCTTATTTTCCAATTCCAAAGGGGTAACCGTGTTAGTCTTTTGTAGAAAGACAACAGAGTCCTGTGGCACTTTTAAAGACTAACAGATTTATTTATTGCATGAGCTTTCGTCTTTAAAAGTGCCACAGGACTCTGTTGTCTTATTTTCCAGTTAGAGTGGCTTGTTTCTTCTTAACTTAAACCGATTCCTAGGAGAGTGAACCTGACATAAGTCTGATTGAAATCTAAATAAATTCCAAACAGTTTTCTGGATTAGTTTAACTACACCTCAAGTTGAACTGGTCGGTACAACTTTATTGTATTTAAAAAAAGCCCTTTGTAGCAGTGGAAAGTGAATTCTCCTTCAATTAGTACCCGTGGAAAATGCCTCCCCAGCCTATGTATCCATCAATATTCACTAGGACACCGAATACTAGGATACCCACTGAGATTAAGGTATAACTTTACCTCTAAAATACAGGCCTGGATTCCTGGAAATACTGTGATCTTTTGAACTTGGGCCACCTGTCTTTCCCAGCCCCCCACTTAAAAACCAACCCCCATTCACCCTCTTCTCTCTGTTTCCTTTGAACTTTCCATTTGCTTTTTTAAACTTCAAGCAATTGAGCAACGCCAAGGAAATATTCACTGCTTGCTGGAAATTGGCTATTGGCATTTGGCTGGGTTTGGAATAGATGGTTTGGGAGGTTCATGTGAATAGTTTATAATATTGGTGGGCATTTGCAACAGCTGTAGAAGGTGCTTGGTTCGAAGACTAATACAGCTAACGCAGCAGAGTAAATTGTGTTTACTTTGATTTAGAATATTTTGCTCATTTAGCATCTTTCATCTGAAAACATTTTACTGATGATGCTGTGGACAGGCCCTCAACATCAAGGTGAAGAAGTCAGAGCTCTAGTTCAGTGCTGTAAGCTGAAGGATGGTGATACATGAGGGTAGCAGTCAGGTGACACGTAACCAGCATTTGTCACTAAATTGGATCCATTGATTGGATCATTCGCTTCCCCGGGCTGGGTACTCATGGGGTGACACACGGGTCCATTACCTCCTTCTCTGGTCATGGACCTAGCCATCTGCCTACTAGGTTTTGATCTGCCAAGAAACTTGCGGTCATCTCTGAACTGGTTTTAAACAGGACAGAGCAACTGTGCCCTGTCTATAAATGGGATTTTTCTAATGACCTGTGATGTAGGTGCAGTCAACTTCAAACTACATCACATGTCCACTGACTTATTTCAGCGGTTGGCTACCGGCTCTCCATCTGGCCTACGAGGATGCCTTCAAATGGGTTGGACACATTGCACAATGCTGATAACTTCAATTAAATCTTCCCAGTCAGGGTTTTGGATGGAGCACCTCTCAGTGCTTCACCGCCATCCTAGTGAGAAAGCTTTTCCTAATACACAATCTAGACCTTCCCCACTGCAACTTGAGACCATTGCTTCTTGTCCTGTCATCTGCCACCACTGAGACCAGCCTAGCTCCATCCTCCTTGGAAACCCCCTTCAGATAGTTGTATCCTGTCGCTACCCTCCAGCGTATCTACCACTGCCCCCAGCTTAGTGTCATCTACAGACTCACTAAAGGTGCAATCCACCCCATCCCCCAGATCATGAATGAAGATGTTGAACAAAGCCAGCCCCAGATTCAACCACTTGAATTCCTCTTGTTACCGGCTGCCAACTAGACATTGAGCCACTGATGACTACTTGTTAAGCCCCAGGAATTAGCTAAATTTCTATCCACCTTATAGTCCAGTCATCCAACCCATACTTCTTTCACTTGCTGGAGACTGTATGAAAAGCTTTGCTAAAACCAGGGTATATCACCTTCCCTGCGTTCCCCACATCCACAGAGCCAGTCATAGAAGGCAATCAGTTGGTCAGGCATGACTATATTCATATAGTCATTACAGACCTGAATGAGTGTAGCCTGGTCAAGTATTGCCCGTCTTTTACAGATGACTAAACTGAAGGTATAGAAGTGACTCGCCCAAGGCATGAGCTAGAAGCTAGGTGATAGGGACTTGTCTGCCAGGCCTGGCTCCAATCACTAGATCTCATACTGAGCATAGTCATCTTGTGTGCTTGAGGTAACCATGGCTCAAATGAGACAGTAAAATCGTTGCCAGGGGTTGTGATATCAGGGGGAGGAGATACTTGCAGATAAATTGGGTGTAGGAGCACCATTAATTTGCGTTTCAAGTCGTTTTCATTAAAATTTCATCTGTAATCTGTGCAGTCTAGGAAGTTAAAATAACCAGTACCCAGTAAAGTCCCCCTCTCTGCTAAGGGGGACAGACAGGATCATATCATCCTCACTCTTTACTCTGTTTTCAAACTTTGGAGTGGCAACGAAGGAAGCTGAGCTGCAATAGGAAGGGTTAAACCGTGTTTCGGTGTCTATTGAAAGCATAGAAAAGAAAATGTAATCAAGCTGGTGAAGGTTTGGAGTCAGTTGTGTTTATATCAAACGCTGTGTATAGGAAAAGTCATCGGGGCTGCTTTTGTTTGAAGTGCAATGTTCTGAGATGGCGCAGTGCTCACAGCAGACTGTCTGACGTTCCCCAGCTGGACCTGGCTGGAGGGGGTGCTTCCAGTCCGTACTTGCAGTTGGAGTGGGCCCATCTTTGAGAGGGAGCAAGAGAAGCCTGGCTTTCCCTTGTGAAATAATGCACCCTGCTAATCCGCCAACGTCAGCACAAGAAAAAAGACACAGCTGGAAGGACAGACGTCACCTGGAAACTGTTCGTACAGGGCTCAAGCAAAAATAGCACCTTCCATTGTACCATGTTTTCCTTTCCTTCTTAAACTGGACCCTGTTGTAAACACTGGGAGATTGTGCTTCAGACACATTCCGTGGACGATAATATTCCAAAAAATGGCGTTGGCTTCTACTTCTGAACAGTTTTTCACATCCAAACCCATTTCATGCTCTCAGTCCCTTACAGACTCACTGCCTCAACATTCTTTTATATGAATCTACAGTCCCTGCTCACTTAGCGCTAGATTCTGGTTGTACTTACGGCGGTAGATCTGAGATCAGAGCTGAACGCATAATCCCTGGTTCAGCCCGGCATTGAAATGCGTGCTCCGTCTATCCCTGTTTTAACAAAGCATGTACAAATGCCTTTATCTTTTAAGTCTATGCTTTGCTGAACAGAAACGGATTTAAGCGTGTGCTAAAAGTTAGGCATGTGCTTCAGTGCTTTCCTGAAATGGGGTCTTAGCCACTGTTTAACATTACCTATTATCACACTCATTTGAAACGGATCCTGTCAGCTTGAAAAACCATATTTCGGTTTGGAAATTGGAACCGGTTCAAGTGACAAATAAAGATTACTAACTCAAAGCAGTGGGTGCCAGAGAAGTTCTTTCTTCCATGTGTTTCAAATTTTATGGATGTGACTGACTCTTTTGCATAGTCAATTTCACTATTTCCCCCTAGACATATAGACAGAATTTGAAGTCAGGCCCTAAGCATGAATTCACTGGGTATGTCTACATGGGGATTAAAAAATCCATGGGATGGTTTGGGTCAGCTGATCCTGGCTCAGGCTCCAGGGCTTTTTTCTTATCCTGTAGACATACCCTCAAGGAATCCCTCTCACATGCAATTCATTAGAGGAAGGAGAAAGCCAACGTTCATTTCTTCTCTGCTGAAAAATTAAAAAAAAATTTTTTTTCAAATATTTGTAAGGGTTGTTTTGTTTGTTTTTTAAATTTCAAGACACGGCTTGATTCTCGTTTGCTCTAAGGCTTGTTTATGACACGTTAGCAGTGTGTAAAGGGGCTTTTTCCGCAGTATGACCCCTTTATGGCCAGAGTGGTGCAAAAAGGACCTTAGGGTGCAATTTTCAGAACTGGTGAAGTGACTTAGGATCCTAAATCCCCATGACTTTCAGTCAGATTTTGACTCTTAAGTCATTTAGGAACCTTTTGATAATTTTACCCTTGATGCAAATGAGAATCAGGCCTATATGCTCCAAGCCTTAGTCATCTGGCAGTGAAACCTTTGAATTGTTGGAAACTGACTAATTTAAATTTGACCGTGTCTCTTTAATCTGTGGAGAAACAAGGGGTTTTTATTGTTATTTATTTATTAACGAGCAGGGAAGAGAGCATCATGCTGTGGAGAGTGACTTCCTCACCATTTATTAAAAGCATTTTTGATTCAGTGAGCCAGGCTTTTATGAAAGGATTTTGTCTGGACTTATAAAGGGCCTGTAAAGGTCTGAAACAGAGAGTGGGAGATAGCAAAGACATGTTCAGAGAAAAATGCCTGTGTGTGAGTATTGGATCCCATTGGTTCAAGTGTTTGTTTAAAAAGATTCCTCTTGGTCAGGAGAGCCCATTTTGCATTCAAAAATGTTCTGGCTGGCTGCTGCTTATGCACTCTCCCTTCCCCTCTCCAAATGTGTGCTTAGATTCAGTGGATAGCTGGCATGATTAAGCCAGTGTTTGCCTGTAATCACTTTACTATCTCTTATTATTCAGCAGGTTCTCAAGTGTCTGTGAAATGTTTCTATTTAGAGCTGTCTGTTTCAGCCTTGCTGGTAATTTCAATGATAGCTCACAATTCATGTCAGGTCGTGCTTTACTTCTTGTGTCTAATGTCCAGCAGATAGAAGGGACGATATAAAAGTTGACAAGTTCCAACGTGGTGGCCGAATTAGTCTAGGTCAGTCAAACAAATGAGGAGTCCTGTGGCACTTTTAAAGACTAACATGTATTTATCACATGAGCTTTCGTGGGAGAAAATCCCACTTCGTCAGACGCTTGAAGATGAGCAACTTACAGAAAAGATATAGAAAAGTTGGTTACAATTCTTCCTACTGAGCCAGGCCAAAAAGGGGTAGAAAGAACGGGCAAAACTCTCCAGGTGCAAACAGGTGTGAATTAAGTCTTCAGTTTTGGACAGCGGTGGAAACGCAGTGAGTGATTTCTGTGAGCAGAACAATTCAGTGTTCAGTCTCCAGTCTATTGATGAAAATGCAGCCGGCTTGGATCATTACTTCGGGGCTAGATCTTACAACGCTGCTGAGCGCGGTGCTTAGTACTGACAATTATTCTAGGCATGTAGTTTGGTCTCGGGTAGCAAACAATATGCTGGGAAGTGATTGGATACTGTTTCTATGCGTTGGAAATCATTGCAGTGTCGCCTGGAGACTTTTCAAAAGGGCCTCAGAAGTAGACAAACAGCTCTGAGACTTTCACTGGCGTTTTGGTGCCTCTTTATCTCCCTCCCTTTGAAAAATCCCAGCCTGTGTGTATAATGATGGAAGTTTGGCAGTTGGCTAAATTGTCCGTTGACAGTGTGAGAATCCCAGTCCTGCGATCTCGATTCACAATACATTTATCTTGGGAGTCAAGGCATGGAAGGGATCCAGAATGGGGCCAAAATCTCTGGAGAGAGAAAACAGCAGTCGGCTCAATAGCCACAGAGAATTTCTTGTACTAAAGCAGAAAAATCAGCCCATGTGTGTGATTTACGACAGTCTGACTGGCCAGAAAAACGACATGGGGCAGGGTGTGTATCCCTGACACTGCTTACTGATTGGACCGTTGTTTCAGAAATACATTAAATACCAGGGTAGAAAGCTAGCTGGTGAGGGATGGAATCGATCGCGCTCTCTGGTTTCGGTTTTTCTGTCCGGAAATTAGATTCTCTCCAATTCTCATCCTGTCTCTTCCAGGCGTCACAACAGGATCCGCAGCATTGAAGCAAGCCAACTGAAGCCTTACGTTGCCCTGGAAACGTTGGACCTGAGTTACAATGACATCACGGAAATACGAAGCGGCTGCTTTCCACAGGGACTTCCCATAAAGGAGCTGTAAGTTTTTCTTGTTCAGAACAGTTACTGCAGCAAAAAGTAGACCTCCAGATTGCCTTTCAAAATGAGGTGGCAACAAACGTTTCAAATAGAGGCTTATAATTCTGCGTTCTAAGTGCAATCATGAATTAAAACCCAGCCACCTGTTTCCCTGTCCTCCTCCCCAGCTCCACGCCAACCTTGTCCTTTTTGTTATCTGATGTATCTGTGAATAATGCAGAGACATCATTTTGCTAGCTGCTCTGGGAACAGTGTACAGTGACAGAGAAAGGGAAGTGTGTCCTTCAGGTGCCTCTGGAAACCTGAAACCGAAACAATTATGCACAGCCAAGACTGCTCTTCATAATGGGAATCCTAGAAACGGGGGTCTGGAAGAGAAAGCATCTGGTCCACCCCTACACTGAGGCTGGATTAAGCATACCTAACTGAGGCTGTCCCAGCCAGGTGTTTATCTGGCCTAAAGTGTGTGCTTTGTGTCTGAAACCAGATGCGTGCATCTGGGGAAAAGTGGCATTTTGCCTTGTGTACACATATTTGTGTAAAAAAGACCATTGGGCAGCTCCATTTTTATAGTCATAATGGTCCAAGGGAACCAGCCCAGGACCCCTTGAGCCGTGCAGAAAAAAATACAGCATGACCCTAATGTGTAGGCAGCCAGTGATTAACGTGATGTGTTTTCTAGAGGGCAGAGAATAACGACTCTTCAGCATTCATTTAAAACAGCCTCCAAGCCCTGTGTGTATATAATGAATGTGGATGCTGCAGACTCCCACTGTATGGAAGCTATTCATTTTTGGAACAGGTGCTGCCAGAATGGGGTGACACCTGTGGCCCCTTATATGTTGTGGGTCTGATAGAGAGCCTAGCCTCCCCCTACTATCTCCTTTGGAGTAGAAGGTGCCAAGCACCACTTAACAGGCACTCAGCACCTTGCGTTGCCAGGCGCTCGCAATGTGCTCCCGGGAAAGCGGGGTTGTTTTTTTTTATTTGTCCCCAAATCTGATCGATTCCAAGGTAATATGTCTATTTTCACCAGCCTGTTTGGAGAGTGAGCAAATGCTGATAACCGAACAATGAAGGCCTTTGACACGACCCTTATGTTTTCTGTGCTGATTTATTGCAGCTGCCTGGGGAACAACAGAATCAGCACCCTGGAGTCTGGGGCTTTTGATAGTCTGTCACGGTCCCTACTAACACTTCGACTGAGTAAAAACAGGATCACCCAGCTTCCTGTTAAGGCATTCAAGTTACCCAGGCTGATACAACTGTGAGTAGACATGTGCACTTTAATTAAGGCTCACCAAACTTTATGGAGGCCAGATTTCCCCGAGGACATGAACACCAAATGCAACCCTTCCTCACCCTACATTTATAAAACTTGGAATAAGCTTTATTTAATAGTCCTGTAGCAACACCTAATAAAACATATGAGGAGGGTGGGGGTGTTTGTTTGTCCGTCTCATACTTGTTCACTTATTTAGGTCACTCTAGATGAGGGGGAGAAAAGGAACTGATCAGCCTCTAAGCTATTTACAATATCAAGTATATCTAGTTCCCTAAAAGCAGCTGGTCTTTTTCTCCGGTTGGGAATAAAACGCAGTTTGCAAGTGGTCAGAAATTGCCAAATGACAGTTATGTTTTCGAGACCACACAGGTACCTTTATGTGGCCATAAAAATGCAACAAAGGAAGGTTGTTAAACTGTGCAGTGGTATTTGGGCAGACAGAACAGTACTTTAGATGAGTTAACACACACATTGCTATTGACTTGGCTGCCGTCAGCTCCAGAGGCTGAAATACACATCAGCATCTATAAATGCGCTTTACGTGCAAACAGTCCATCTAATAGTTTAACGTTTCCCCTTTACGTGCAAACAGTCCATCTAATAGTTTAACGTTTCCCCTTTACGGGCCTGATCTGAAGCTTGCTGAAGTCTTTTCGCTGAGTGCGTTGAGCTCTGTTTGCAAAAAAGACCACAGATAAGAATGAAACCAGCACTTCTGAAAGGCAACACATCACCACCCCATCCATTAAACCTAAAGTGCCCAGAACAGTTTTGTTCAAACTTCAGTTAAAAACTACACCCACTACCCAGCTTGTCCCTTGGGAAGTTTGCATATGAGGTGCTTGACTACATACATAACTTGCTATAAAATTTGCCCTTGAATGCGTAGAGGATTCGCATTTCCTTCAGCACTGTCCATCTCCCAGGAGGTTTTGAAGAGCACGTAAGCTATTGAGGAGGACAAATTCCATGGAAAGCCAACGGGCTTTGAGTTCTTAAGGTGCTTAGACTCATTTGAAAATGTGTCCTAATTTTCCCCTGTACGAATATGGAGATGAACATCTAGAACTGCATCCAAAGTGATATCGATGGGGCAGCTGGAGCTTTGGAATTAATTGTTATAACCTTTCAGGGCAAGTATCACTAGCAATGCTCCAGAACAGGAAATGGCAAGTGTGACTACCTTTTAATCACATACAAAAAGGATGTTGAAATAGCATTGAAGCTGAGTCATCGTGCCTGAAATCAGTCACAGCTGCTTCTCCCTCCAAAAATCTGTGTATTGCCCAGGCTGGTGTGACACCTGCCACCATGGCCACCCTGGGAATTGGAGCAGAGGCCTCCATTGGGTTGGGTTTGCATCCCAGCAAGCCGACATCCAGGTCACTGCTCTACACGCACAGTGCAGGAGCGCAGGCATTTTTGCAGGTGCAAAATTGGAGGCAGGCATGAGTGAAAAGTTTGGACCATCTATCCATTCTTAGTACACACTGTTGGATGAATTCCTGCTCCTACTGATGTCAATGGGAATTTTCCCACTGACTTTAGTGGAACTAACATTTCACCTAGACGCCTAGATCTAACTCAGTTCTAATGCCCCTGGTATTGGTACTTCACGGCTGGCAGCCATCAACGGGAGATGCACAAGATACACACTGTATCTCCTGTCGACTTACTGACGTACTGAGGCATCTCCACTGGGCTGCATCGAGAGGAAAAACCCTCCAGTTGACACAGCGGTGCTTTCTTCGGGGGTGGGGTTGGATTTTTGCATTAACTGGAGAGTACTATCTGGATCAATTGTGCATGTCTCCATTTCCTGGCCCATCAATTCTGCTGCATCCATCTGTGCAGCTCTGCACAGCCCCATCAGTGTAGACGTACCTTAAGGCCATGTCTTCACTGAAAATGCTGCTCGGATCGACACAGTGGGATCGATTGAGCGGCCAGTGCGGGTCTGCTCAGTCAGTCCCAGAAGCTCTCTCCCGTCCACGCAGTAACTCCACCCCTCCAAGTGGAGTAACGCTTCATCAACGGGAGGGCATTGCCGGTCGACGCAGCCGAGTGAAGACCCCAAGGTAAGTGAAAAGTAACTAAGTTGACGGGAGATACGCATTCTGCGGCGCACAGGTTGTGTATCTCCCACCGATTTAGCCCCACAGTGTAGAGTAGGCCTAAATCACCCAGTCATGGCCACGTATTACTGGTGATTATAATGCACAGAAATAACAGGTAAATTTCCTAAGTTTTATTTAAACATTCCTTAGTAGGGAAAAAAAGATGCTTAATAAAGAAAACATTTTGGAGATCTCAACGGAAACCTCTCGTTCCTTTCTGTATTGCTTTCTTAAGATAGGAAAAAAGACTAAAGTTGTCAAGGAAACTGAAAACTATCCTTCCAAACCTAGTCATAAAATTTGCATCCGGGGTGACACCTGACACAAGTTTATGTCAGAGTAAATTTTCACTGGCCTGCTTCAAGTCTTTATAAATAGAGATTTGTAAGGAAGTACGACTGATCCCTAATTGTATGGGTTCAAATGGGGCTTCTGTGGTGGAACAGATAAAGCGTGAAAATTGAACTCAGTGGATGGAAAGTAGAAATGGCTTATCAGAATAGTACATGGGGGAGCGGATTACTAGCCTACATCCATTTTACTTATTGCCCTATATTGGAGTTTGCTCAAGAAGGAGTTTATTTAACAGAGAATGGACCCCATGGACTTTCCTGTCTGGTTTCCGATGCCCTTCTGCTCTCTTGGGAAGAGTTCACAGAGAAATTGTTGGCATTCCTACCCCCATTGTGTCTCACACAGATGGTTTCATGACAAAGGACTGGGGTTTAATACATTTCTCCGGTGTTGATGATTTTAGGGAGCTAAACCGGAATCGCATCCGCCTGATTGAAGGCCTGACATTCCATGGATTGGACAGCTTAGAAATTCTGAAACTGCAGCGTAACAACATAAGCAAGCTGACTGATGGCGCCTTCTGGGGTCTGGCCAAGATGCAAGTTCTGTAAGTTGGGGGGAAAAATATTTTCTCTGTACAGTTTAGCCTTCCCTTGGGCACTCCCCTTTTCTCCCACTTGGCCTCAAATTGTGCCAAGTGGGCCCTCTTGACAAATGACTGCAGTCACACAACAGCAGATTTTTATGCTCTGAGATTTTTGGTTTTCTCTCTCATCCATGATACACCCAGTCTCTGCTCTGCTGTGTCACCTCCGCATTGCTTTACAAGAGATGAGTGTAAAAGGGAAGGACAGGTCAGTACTGGTCCCTCCTGCGCCGTGCACTGAATTCCACAGTGGTGCAGTGAATAATCCTTCCCCTTTCTCCAGCAAACTGTCTGTCTGTGCCAGTGTATTGACTTGGGCTACCTGGATTACACTAGAGGAACGAAGAACTGTTCTTTAGCCCTTTAGCCTTTTTGCAACAGAGCTCTGAAAAATAACTCCTGGTTTATACTGGACAGAGGTGCGGGGTGTGTTTGGGAGGCAGCTTTCACATCTGAACAAAGGACGATTAAATCACTCCACACTTTTTTCCTGAGTGTCCTTGTATTTACTTACTTGGCCTACACACATACATGTACACAGGTATGCTTGGTATGTGTAGAGAGGTGCAGGGCTGGTTTTAAATAAAATAAGTGAACCTTTTTCTAAACACATTCCCAGATCTTTCTGAAATTCTGAACTTCATCAGAATGTGCCTGATGCTTCCTAACAGTGTGCATGGTCTATAATTTACCTGGCTTGTTTTCATAGGCACCTGGAGTATAATAGCCTGACACAAGTGAATAGTGGCTCTCTCTATGGCCTCTCATCTCTCCACCAACTTCACCTCAGCCACAACTTGATATCCTACATCAACCCTGAGAGCTGGAAGTTCTGTCAGAAGCTGCATGAGCTGTAAGTTGCTTCCTGATCGTCACAATAACGGTGGTGTGACATTTCTTTTACCTGCTCGAAAGGTGTTTGTACTGGGCATAAGGAATAGATCCTGCTAAAAGTATATACAGTTGATTATAGAGACTAAAATGCAGATTAAGATCACGGTTTGAAGCTCCCCAGTGCTTTGAAATTATCTACTTGCAAGACCTGGGTTCTTTTGCATTGAATCGAATAGACAGCTCAGCAGAAACTTTGTGTGATTAGTTTGTGTTTTAAAGCTAGCCTAATAAATAATCCCATTTAAACCACTCGAGATCTGACCCCAAAAGCAATGAATGAAGTGTTTTCTGTTTATAGATTACTTTTACTACAGGACTCATCTGTTGGGAGGTAAACACGCTGGCCTTGTTCTCCTAAGATTCCCAGCTGGGAACATTCCATTTACAATCTCTTTGTTAAATAAAAATGTATGTCGCTGCTGACAGCCTTGGGGGAGAGATGTTGGCGTCTGTCATTGATGATGCTCTGATGGAGAGATACATTTGGGATCTAATAAGAATTGCAATCACTCCCACATGTTCAGCTGTCTGGTTAGAAAACATAATATAGATGTATTTTTAAAAGAAAAACATGGATATGTTCAGTTTTATGATGGAACCATAGTTTATGATTTAGGGTCTCATCCTGCCAGGTGCTGGGAGAGTTGGGGATTCCAAGGTCAAAAGGAACCATTATGATCATCTAATCTGACCTCCTGTGTTACACAGGCCAGGGAACTTCCCCAAAAGTAATTCCTAGAGAAGATTTTCACAAGCTAAACATTTTCAGAGTTCCCTCTTCCATTAAGAAAGATACAAGATCGCAAATTCAGAAATTTGTTGAGGATGAGAAAGGAAATACTGTTTGAGAAAACAATGTTTTCATCTCATTTTTCAGACATGATCTGAGGCTGGCTGTCCTGAAAGGCACTTCTTCTTCTCGTTTTATGCCCAGCATTTAGCCAGATGTCTGCAGGCTACTCTACATAAAGAGCCAAGTTTGATATTTCATGAGTTCCAGATTTCAGAGCTGAGGCCCAATGGCCTTCTGTCTGAGTCAGCACGATGCCTCATCCATGTCCTGCTTAAAACTAAAGAATGGGGAAGAAGGAAGCATTCCTTCTTTGGATATTTATAGGGCAGGGTAGCTCTATCTGGTGGAATGGCCACATTTAGAGTCACAGAGGGTATTTATCCTGCACCCTAGACTAAGGAGAACACCCATGTCAGCCAAGTCATGGATCTGGAAGGAGATTAAGGAAATGTCAGAAGCCTTCGAGGCTGCTGAGAAAGTCTGAATGAGGCTGGTTCTAAAAGTGGGGGAAACCATAAAGTAGGGCAGCCACTTGGACATTAGCCCACACCTTGGCAAAAGGTTTCACGGGAGGGAAGGGGAGTCTGATGTCATTAAAAAGTTGTCTCCATCTTCTGGTTGGAAGGAAATAAAGCCCAAGCACCTGGATTTGTATAGAGGATGTCAATGTGCTGCCATATAGGTGTCTTAACTGTTTGGTTCATTTATCCCTGCATATTATGCTTGCAGGTGGGGGGTTTCTTCCAGGATAGATGGCCAAGTACCTGATTTGCAGGCACAATCAAACAACAATGCGGCGCTGGGCAGACACCTTTTTAAAAAACCAAATGAAGGGCATCGTCTGCAGTTTGATTTAATGGGAATGACGCTTCATGAGGCGTGCAACGCAACCTAGATTAGCAGCTTTTTGTTTTCCTGTTCTTAACACTCCCTTTGCTCTCACTCAGAGCACTTGCCACCAGCCAAGGAGAGCTATTTAGACAGGCTGTTCAAAGATACCACAGTGCTGCTCGTGATGTAGGGCAAGCCGTGCAGACCTCTCTCAATCCGGCTAATGTAAATGACCGAGGAGGAAAATGGGCCTTTCTATAAATCAGCCTGTTCCCAAAGCGGGAGTATGCTGAAGAACCAGATGGGGGTTCTCTCCGGCCACGATTGTGCCAGACTCACAGATCTTCTAAAGCTTGCCACTGACCATCTCCAAGTGATATCAGGAAAAACTGAAGGGGACATTGCTTTGCTGG
Source organism: Pelusios castaneus (assembly GCA_007922175.1). Taxonomy (NCBI): domain Eukaryota; kingdom Metazoa; phylum Chordata; order Testudines; family Pelomedusidae; genus Pelusios; species Pelusios castaneus. Next base: position 22,535,465 of record ML685770.1, read on the forward strand.
TCATTGGGTGATATCAAAGGGAACTATTTTTTCTCTAGCCAGGTTTAGAATTACTTTCTAGCACTTTGTTATGTGTGAAGGAGTGGGAGGGAGGGTGGGTAAGCCAAATTCTTTAATCGCAGGTGAGGACATAATTTTGAATGGCTGCCAGTTCTTCCTAACGAACGCTACAGCTTCTTTAGGAATGGAAGTATGTTGTCCTGTGCCTTTGGAAACTCATTAATCTCTGCTGAATTTCTTCCAACGCCTTCCTGCTCACACATTTAAAAGATAGACAGCTCATTTGCCAAGTAAATGACACTCACAGTGTTTAAGAATATATATCTGTTTTGACTTAGATTTTGGCTTGTGCAGCAACTTTCGTGTGCACCCTCAACATAGTTTTAAGTGGGTGGGTAAGGGGCAGGGCCGTACAAGGGATTTGGAGGTTTGGAAAGAGCTGAGGGATTGTTTTCATTGCCCATTTTACAAAGGGCTTCAGTATTTGGCCAGAGCAAACTGGGTGTGGTTGTCAAAAGCACCTAAGTGATTTAGGAGCATAAGTTCCAGTGGCTTCCATTGAGTCTTGAGCTCCTAAGTCACCCACCCTGTGAGCCAGCTTTCTGGCGCTGATCAACTGGGGTTGGTGCCAAACCTTTGCGGGGGAGGGAATGTATAGCACTCCCCTCAATGCTGAGCCTTATATAGCCTCCAGTTGGGCATCAGAGCAGGGTTGGGCTCCCTCGATCTGCTGGCAGATCCTTAATTCTCCTACTCCTACTGATGCCTTAATTCGAACTAACGTGCCAGTGTAGACATAGCCTTTGAGTCCAACTGTGAACTGGGAGTGGGCACAACCATGGTGGATGCTGGGCCATGTGTTCTGGAATCCTAACCAGAGAGTGACTCCCGCTCTCCCTTTGCTGGTGTTTGCAGATAGCTATCCTGGTTTACCAGCCTGCTTTTCACTTAATGTTCCTGTCCTGCTTCCCTACAATAACTCTGTTTTATAGGAGCAGGTGTGCTTGGAGGCGATGTGGCTATGCGTAGCATTTCAGGCTGTGCCGGCTAGGCTGACTGGATTTCTGTTTGGTTCTCTCTTCAGAACATTGTCTTATAATAACCTGACCAGACTGGATGAGGGGAGCTTGGCAGACCTGGGAGGATTGCATATACTGCGGCTCAGTCACAATTCCATCAACCATATAGCAGAGGGAGCTTTCAAAGGACTCAAAAACCTGCGTGTTCTGTAAGTTACCCGAGCTGCGTCTTGACAGACCCTTCCGTTCCTTCCACATTTTTACACACACTCACTCAAGCAGCTCACCCTGCTGCCCTGGCTAACGCAGGAGATTGATTTTTCTGCCAGCTACATCTCCCTCTGCACTTTCATTTGGATACAACATTCTTCCTTCCTTTAGTATTGTAAATTTTCCTAAGTGTTCCTGTGCACTGTTAAGCAGCTGTTGCGTTTCATCCCAGAAGTGGCCGTATTTCAGTGTTGAAGAGTGAAGGGATTGCTATGTATCCCTTATGGACAGTGCCTAGACTAGTAAATGTTGCTGTTAAATCCTAGCCTGAAAGGCGCTTTAAGAGTGCAGAGTAAAATTAGTAATCAAAATTATAGCTCTGCACTTGGATAACATTAATTTCTTTGTCGGTCGGGGGCAAAATTTTTCATGAATGATTTGTTTTAGATTCCTTGGTTTTGTGGCTCACCATTTGGGGTTTAGGCCTGGCAGAGCAGAATGTGCTAAGCTAAATGCATTGTTGAAAGCCCTGAAAGTTTCTTCAACTCTAACAGCAGCGTTTTCCATGCTGTCCTTCTGGGATGAATGAAGATGTGCCTCTGGGTCAGTGTTAGTTGGGCAGAATGAAAGGGCAGAATCTTAAGCAACCAGTTTTGATTACTCTGTAAATCCAATACATATGAAGAAGAACCTTTCCATTGCCCAAGCTTTTTTACATGTGTTTATTTCCCCTTTTTATTAACCAATAAATGGAATATAAACATCTATTCTAAAATAACATTGAAAGCCTGACTGACTGGGGCCATTGGATTCAGTGTCAGGGCTAGAGAGATGATCACTTGTAGACACGAAGGAAAATCCTGCACTCAGTTTTGGGCTTCAGTAATAAGACCGACAAGACAAAGGATACTGCAAGTGACAAGAGAGGACAATGGATGCCCAAAGTGACGTGCTTAATACCATGAGATGGGGGAAAATGGCCTGACTGGCCAATTTGATGATTGCATCCTTGTGTTTTTTATGCATCCCAATTCCGTCAAAGTCACTGGCAATCTTCCCATTGGTTGCCATGGGAGGAGGATTGGGCCCAACATCAGGGGAACAAAGGGTCCCCTTTTTTGGTTGTGAAACGTTGTGTTGATTTGACTCCCTGTCTGGGATGCGAGCAAAAGAAACCTCTGCTGTTTTATAAAGAGAGTGCTTCGAAGTGTCCTGCCCGGCGTAGCCTGGGAAATGACCCTTCTAGTCACTGTCCCGCCCTCGTCAGGTATGTTTCAAGGAGAATCCACACACTGACCAGCTTAGAACAGAATGAAGTATGTGGGATCAAACAGTGTGCTGTTGGAGAAAAGCAGCCCAGCCCACATCCTCAGGAGGATACAATTTGATTCATCATCATAGTTCCCTGGGTTTTAAGGCCATTAGATCCTAGTCTGACCTCCTGTGCATGACCAGCCAGAGAATTTTGCCCAGTGTCAGATCTGTCCCTCCTTGATTGATCCCAGTAACTTGCGTCTGACTAAGCGGATCGACCAGAAAATCAGCTACTTTCACTATGAAGGACCCACCTCTTCCTTCGGACAGCATGTTACTGGTGCAGCTCCTTCTGTTTACATCGGCTGAGGATCTGGCCCAGCCCTTAAATTGCATAGTTCTTTAATCTCAGCTGCTGTGAAGTCCCTTGTCCGGGTTTTCCAGTTCTGTTCAGTGGATTGATTTTATTTTGTTTTTCCAAAAGAAATACAGCTTGATACTTTTATTCCTCTTCACTGAGCCCCATTATGCTTTGATTAATGAAAAGGAAGTCAGAACACAGAAGCTATCCTCGCCCTGCTTACTGTACCGGACACATCTTATTTATTCCTTTACTGAGTTTCACACCAGAGGAAGTGACTGAAAAGTGATTCCTTTTTTTTTTTTTTTTTTTTTTAAAGGCCGACGCCTTTCAGCCACTGACATTCAGAGAGGGCCTTCTCCCAGTCAGCTCTCAGTGCCAGGACTAAAGTCTTCCAAAGAAAAAATAGGGGAGCAGGAATTGGTATATCTGCCCTTTGCTGTGAATGCAGTCTTTTTTGTGTCCAGTGCAAGGGGAGAAAGCTCTAATTGAATAAAGAGGATGGCGATTGGGTCCTGCACCTGGTGAAAAAGACCCGAGCATGCTTTAATTATGGCCTATTGTTGACGAGCCTTTGGTGGGTGTGAAACTGCTGAAATGTGGAGCTATTCAAACAGAGGTCAGGGCTGGGGACCTCACAGTGTAATAATTAACAAGGCAGCGAGCATTCAGGCTCAGCCAGCCAGAAACAATAGGAAATTGGCAAGAGGGGCTGGGAGAGAAGAGGAGTTGAATACAAAGAGGGCCAGGGCAGAATACCCACGCTTTCTGAGTTTTTTTGTCCATTTTTTCTCCCCATCTTAACACTAAGCCTTTCAGCTTCCTTTGGGGGAACAAGCAGAGTGACAAGCTGAGCTGTTTTCTTTTCCTTTTTTTAAGAAAAAACACGGTGATGTTCTCTCAATAAAAGTGTGTGTCAGAGATCTCAACAGCGCCCTCCTGTCGTCTCTCCCACTGTGAAGAGGCCAGAGGCTAGTGGATCCTAAGTACAGAGGCAGGGGCGGAGATGAGTTGGCCTCCGGACAAATTTCCAGGAATAGAGGAAAACGGGACCTGATTTGCAAGCAGGAGAGTTAGTTAATTTACAGTGTGAAACTGGTAGGAAATGAAAAGATGTGGCCCTAAGAGGTGAAACTTTTCTCTTTATGTAACATTGCCCTCCCAACATCCTGCAATGCGTCATGGTGAATAACCTTCCCAGACCCTGCCTCTCTGTTCTCACTTGTCTTTCCCCAACTGCCACCGCAGCATTGTTTGCACCCACGCCCTGCTACATTGTTATTTTGACGTCTGCTTGGCATCGCTCTACCCACACGTCACATTGACAGGCACGTTTACACTGAAATGTGGGATGCAGGTCTGACACTGACACCAGTTGAGAAATGGGCATTGTGGCCGCTGGCCGCTTCTTTCCACAACTTTAGTCTGTGTTGAAAAAGCCAAGAACAGAGACTGCAGAACAGAGACAAGTTTGGATATTTGTGGCAAAATTTCAGTGGTCCTAACTAAGGGAGTCTGGGCGGAGGGCTGTGTGCATTTCATGGGATTCTTCTGTTCTCATCACGTGCTAATGTGTATCGTGTATCACACAAAGAAAAGAGGAAACCTCTTTGGAATTCTCCATTCTTTTAATAATCTTTTAAGGTGCAAAGAAAAGAATGTATTTGTGGGGACAGGTTTTTGTTTTGCGGGCTTTTTGCTTCCCGGTGCTGATAAAAGGCTGAAAAGTGTATTTATTGTATTTATTTTTTTTTCAAAGACTACTAGAAACTCTAAAGTTCAGTCTGTGCTGAAAGACAATCTACTACCTAGAGATTCAAGGGATGAGAGGGAAAAGGCATTTTCGTCAAACTGTTTAAAATCTCTGATGGTTTCTTTTGTTTGTTTGCTTGCTTGTTTTCATTAAGATCAGTTTAACCCCAGTAACTAATGAACATGTTGAAAAATAACCTGGAAAGATGCCCTCTTTATTCAAGAATAAGAGGGACAACATGGAGAGTCATCACAGTATAACTATGCTGCTAAATTTATCTGTGGAATTCATTGCCACAGGAAGTTGATGAGGGCAAAAATGTGATGTGAGTCAAAAAGGGACTGAACATTTATGCGGATGACAACAGTATCCAGAGTTGCCCCATTAATTGTAACAAAACTCTGGAAGGGATATTAAATCTCATGTTTCAGGGTTTAAGCCAGTAGCTCTGACTATTAGACATCACGGTGAGACCTAATGTGGAAAAATGATCATTCCACATCTGTGTCCTGTGTGATTCTTATATCCTCCTCTAAGGCGTAGGCTGCTGGCCACTGTTTAAAACACTTTGTCTGATGCATGAGGTAGAAACTGCAGTTTAGGAGGTAGATATACACTTGCAAGGGTGAGAAACATTACAATGGGACAGCCTAATGTAATGTTTCTCACCCTTGCAAGTGTATATCTACCTCCTAAACTGTAGTTTCCACTTCATGCATCTGACAAAGTGCGTTGGAGCCCACGGAAGCTTATGCCCGAAGAAATTTGTTAGTCTCTAAGGTACCACAGGACTCTCATTATTTAAAACAGAATACTCAACTGGAGAGACCTTGTGCCTGATAGATTTTGACAATTCCTTTGACCCTGGGTGGTTTTTGGTTTTGTTTTTAAAACCAGAAGAAACTTCTCTTTGTGTGGGGGCAACTTCCTCCCCTCCCCCGGACTACTTGGTACAGCACAAAGAAGTAGAAAAGGACCAATTCAGATTTAAAATCTTTAAATTGGCAAAGGAGATGAGATTGGAAAGCATCGGTTACTAATGGCCCAGAGTCCTTTCTTTAGTGCAAGAGAAGTAATGTAAAAGTCGTTGGGTCTGATCAGACAAAGTTGATTTGGGAAATCATGGGAAAATCATGGAGCAGGTCCTCAAGGAATCCATCCTGAAACACTTGGAGGAAAATAGAGTGATCAGGAACAGTCAACATGGATTCACCAAGGGCAAATCGTGCCTGACCAACCTGATTGCCTTCTATGATGAGATGACTGGATTTGTGGATGCGGGAAGAGCCGTTGACATGGTATACCTTGACTTTAGCAAGGCTTTTGATACGGTTTCCCACAGCATTCTCATCGGCAAGTTAAGGAAGTATGGGTTGGACGAGTGGACCATAAGGTGGATTGAAAACTAGTTAGATCAACGGGCTCAGCGGGTAGGAATCAATGGCTCGATGTCTGGTTGGCAACCGGTAACGAGTGGAGTGCCCCAGGGGTCGGTCCTGGGGCCGATTCTATTCAACATCTTCATTAATGATCTTGATGATGGAATAGACTGCGTGCTTAGTAAGTTTGCGGATGACACCAAGTTGGGGGGAATGGTAGATACTCTGGAGGGCAGGGACAGGATTCAGGGAGACTTAGACAAATTGGAACACTGGGCCGAAAGAAACCTCATGAGGTTCAACTAAGACAAGTGCAAAGTCCTGCACTTAGGACAGAAAAATCCCATGCACTGCTACAGGCTGGGGACCGATCGGCTAAGTAGCAGCGCTGTAGAAAAGGACCTGGGGGTTATGGTGGACGGGAAGATGAATATGAGCCAACAGTGTGCCCTTGTTGCCAAAAAGGCTAATGGCATATTAGGCTGCATCAGTAGGAGTATTGCCAGCAGATCGAGGGATGTGATAATTCCCCTCTATTCGACACTGGTCAGGCCGCATCTGGAATACTGTGTCCAGTTTTGGGCTCCCCACTACAGAAAGGATGTGGACAAATTAGAAAGAGTCCAGCGGAGGGCAACAAAAATGATTAGGGGGCTGGGGCACATGACTTATGAGGAGAGACTGAAGGAACTAGGCTTATTTAGTCTACAGAAGAGAAGACTGAGGGGAGATTTGATAGCAACCTTCAACTACTTGAAGGGTTGCTCCAAAGAGGAGGGAGCTAGGCTGCTCTCGATGGTAACAGAGGACAGAACAAGGAGCAATGGTTTCAAATTACAGCTGGGAAGGTCAAGGTTGGATATTAGGAAAAACTTTCTCACTAGGAGGGTGGTGAAGCATTGGAATGGGCTATCTAGGGAGGTGGTGGAATCTCCATCTTTGGAGATATTTAAGGCTGGTTAGACAAAACCCTGGCTGGGGTGATTTAGTGGGAGTGGTCCTGCTTTTTAGCAGGGGGTTGGACTAGATGACCTCGTGAGGTCCCTTTCAACCCTATGATTCTATGATTAACTCTGCTTAGCTGCCCTACTAGACTTACTGACCTGGGAAGCTCTTTGGAAGCTGGTCCCAAATCTTTTCCTTTAGTTCTTTAATGTTGAGCCCAGGACCGAGAAGTTGATTGTGAGCTTTCTTTTGTCTTCTCCCCAGGGACCTGGACCATAACGAGATTTCTGGCACAGTAGAAGACACCAATGGGGCCTTTACAGGCCTTGAAAACCTAAGCAAGCTGTGAGTATGCCAGCTTTCCAAGTTCTCTTGAGCTGTTTGTGTGAAGGGATGGATAGGGACCGTTTCTTGCGCACACTTTGTTCTTTGGGACCAGGGAAAAATCAGAAGAAAGTATGAAATGTGACAACTCTCGGACGCACTAAATGGGTGTAAATGCCATTCCTAGCAGCACGGTTTCGTTTCATCGGCGTGAACCTCATGTTGCTCAACCTTAGAGCGGTTGAATTTCCCTGTCACTCATTTAATGGTGGTAGAAGCAAGCTGGTGGATTTGTCCTGTATCAGACTGAGCAAGGGCAGTTGTGCTTCATCTAGAAAAATCAAGGAGAGAAGCTCCTTTTTACAGTTGGACAAGATCATTGAGTGAAGCACAACCTCTAACCAAAAGCAATAAACCAAAGAACATCTCAGGTTTACGCTTAATATATGCCAACTTTTGCAGTTGAAGTGAATGGGACAACATCTGTCTCTTAGTGATTTAGCTGCTGGTTTTTTTCAGCATATGACCGATCAGTTTCACTAGGAATGAAGAACTTCTTTGTGCTGTTTTATTTATGAGGGGAATTGTGATTACCTGGGAGAGCGCGTGTGGGTCATAAAGATAGGTGCCCCTAATAGGGGAAGGGATAAAAAGCAACGGATTGCTTGAGAAGAACATGCAAGAAAATCCCTATTGCAAATATTTGTATATGGCTTGTCTGTTTCAGGTATTCAGCCCACGGTGGATTTCTGAATTGCTGAGGGCTTGAGCTCCTTGTTAGATTAGATTGTTCCGTTTCTCCTTTTGGAGGGATTGCCTGGAGAAAGATATTTGAAATCAGCTGTCTATAATCAATCCTGTCGGGCAAGTTTCTGACGGCTTGTAACTAATTGGGAATCTCTTTTAATTATTACTTCTTGCCTCGGAGTTTTCACCTCCCCCATCAGCTGTCTCTGATGTGGACATGCCAGGGATGCACTACATGCTAGCAGATGGCCGGTATGAATCTCAGCAGGCAGTGCATTGTCACTCTCTCACTGGAGATCTTCAGGAGAGTGGTTTCGGTGGAGTGGTGGGAACCTAGGACAGGGTTGGAGAGGAGGAACTTGCCCTGGGGAGTGTAGAGCACAGACAAAGGGGAGGTATGGTGGTGGTTGGAGAGGCAGGTGGGGGAAAGAGCAGTGCATGTTGGGATGGGGAGGGAACAGGAGTGCGGGAGATAAGGAGGCAGGAGAATAACTCTGAGAAATGCAGGGCTGGCAGGAGATTGTATTAAATCACAGGGGGAGGTGCCAATGGTGGGTGAGGGAATGTCTTGGCTGAGCTTGTTGATAGTTTGCTTTTATCTGAAGAGGCTGGTGGGGTCCTGTGTGTGGCAGGAGGTGCGTGCGGGAGAGTTTGAGGAAGAGTCAAAGGGTGGGATTTAGCAGGTGGGCTTGTAGGCAGGGGAGGGGATGAGTGTGGGAAGATGCTACTCTTGACAGGACGGTAAGAGCAGAGAAGAGAGCTGTGGTGGAGGAAGTCCTCATGGTCAGAGGACTTCCTTTGGAGCAGTCATTGGCTCAGGCAAGGGGGAGAGCAGTAGCTGTTAGAGTTGGGGGACAGGGGCAGTGATTAAGGGGATCAGGAAGGTCAAGGTGTGAGAAGGGGCCAAAGGAGTCAGAGTGGAAGAAGGGAGGGGAGGGAATCCCAGCTGAGGGGTTGTAGCAAAGACTCGTGTGCAGGTTGCTGGACTGGGGATTACAGATACTGGAGGGGAGAGTTTAACAGTCCCATCGCATTCTCTGTCTAACTCTGCAGCCTGCAGAAAAATGGCAAGTGTCACACTTCTGCTGTAGTTCAGAGTCCTGCTCCGACATAGACAGCAGGCGGGAGAAACTGAGCTTTGAAACACTCTGATCGATCTTTGTCTGTGGTGTTTACAGCTCTCGGGTGGCGAAGCAGAGCCAGTGTGCCGGTTCCCCCGCATGACCGGTCTGTGTCTTCCATTGAGCACGCAGCAGTCAAATTCTGGGTGGATGTGGCTGGAGGGGATGCACTGAGATTGATAATACAGTATAGTGCACTGAGCAGATTTAGGACATGCCTCCATGCACACAAGAGAACCAAGCCTTGCACGGACACTGATTCTCTGCGTGGATTATCCTTTTTGCTTTAAAATATAAGGTTGGAACCCTGCTTATAATGAGCCCATAATCTAGCTGCCTTTCTTGAGGCATCTTTGTCACATTTCGAGTCTCGCAACTCAAAAGGGCTTTGAATTTTGTCTCGGAGCATCAATTAAGTATCATTCCTACTTCCAAACCTTTTTTTTTTAAAGATCCCGGCCTCCTTGTTACCCATGTTTAAGTCGTCAGTGGGCTTTTGAACACATTAGCATACAAAAAAAATAAATGGGTACTTCAGAGCAAACCTTCAGATGAATTAATAATCACTTCAGCTCTGTGGAGATTGCCTTAAAAGCTGTTCCCCTTTGATCTGGCCTGGATTAGGCTGTGAAAGGATTTAGCCGTGAGAGTGTTGTTCAGCATAATGAAGGTGTTAAGCTGGGAGGAGGGAGAGGCCACTCGCTGTAGCCTTCCCTGAATTATAGATGAAGCTGTTCAGAATGGAGAAGCCAGGCCTAAATTAAAACACCGTCTCGGAAAAGGGAGCTGAGAACCACTGAAGCGTGAAATGCATCAGTGAACCAGTTCGCTAATTATTCAAGCCGCTAAACTTAACCGTTTTTTGATGGCTCACTCCGCTAAAGACCTTCACATAGGCGCAGGGCTGGCAAGAGGGGCAGACACTGCTTTCGAATGATTTGGTTGTGGCACGGTGTCATTATTTAATTGCCGTGTTGATGTACTCTTGCTGACTCGCTTTGTAGTAGAAGAGTGTTGCTTCGTTTGAAACAAGCTGGCTAATGGCAGAGCCACACCCCATTGCTCTTCCATTCCAAAATACCAGATCCCTTCGAAGAGAGTCAGAGTTAGTAATCACTTCAGAATTAGGAAAGTGATTATGTGGCATCTGCAAGGAAACAGGAATATATATTCGAGGGAGAGTTTGCCAGAGTGTGCAATAGCTTCTTATTACAACTGCTCTGTGTATTTCTCAGATACATAGCTATACAGAATAGTTGCATATACATATACCTAGTTATATGCAAATGCAATAGTTGCTTCTAAACAGCACACACGTATACACTCTATAGGTAGCGGTGGGTAAATCTACCTCAAATTTTAAAGGACCAAGATTCACTATAAATAGTGAGTGGGAGTCTCCAAAATGACTAAATTAGCATGAACATATAACTGGGCCTTAAAAATCTCCAAAGATGGAGATTCTACCACCTCCCTAGATAGCCCATTCCAATGCTTCACCACCCTCCTAGTGAGAAAGTTTTTCCTAATATCCAACCTTGACCTTCCCAGCTGTAATTTGAAACCATTGCTCCTTGTTCTGTCCTCTGTTACCCTCGAGAACAGCCTAGCTCCCTCCTCTTTGGAGCAACCCTTCAAGTAGTTGAAGGTTGCTATCAAATCTCCCCTCAGTCTTCTCTTCTGTAGACTAAATAAGACTAGTTCCTTCAGTCTCTCCTCATAAGTCATGTGCCCCAGCCCCCTAATCATTTTTGTTGCCCTCCGCTGGACTCTTTCTAATTTGTCCACATCCTTTCTGTAGTGGGGAGCCCAAAACTGGACACAGTACTCCAGATGCGGCCTGACCAGTGTCGAATAGAGGGGAATTATCACATCCCTCGATCTGCTGGCAATACTCCTACTGATGCAGCCTAATATGCCATTGGCCTTTTTGGCAACAAGAGCACACTGTTGGCTCATATCCAGCTTCCTGTCCATCATAACCCCCAGGTCCCTATCTCTATTGGAAATACCTTCCCTCATGCATCCTAGGTTTACATTAACCTTTTTAATGGTTGCATCACATTGGCAGCTCATAGTCGTCCTGTGATTGGCCAATATTAGAGAGTTCTCTGTCCATATCCAGATTGGATCCTGGAGGTCTGTAGCATAACCCAAGAACTACCCCAGTGGAGCTCCTGTTACCTTTCTTCCCCAAAGTGATTTTGACTCAAAGAGATTCCATTTTATTCATCCCATCACTTCTAGTTTCTTTACAGTCTTCCTGCTCATCAATATGCAATACTCTTCCACGACCTTTACCTTTAATTCTGTCTTTGCCGAGCAGCACATACCCTTCAGTATCTGTACTCTAGCCCGGACTATTATTTTACCTTGTTCCTGGTTAGCAGGTTTCACCTCCTGCCCCAGTAATTCTACTTTGTTACACAGGCTCCGTGCATTGGTGTATGGACAGCGTAGTTGTGTTCTGCAAAATGACACAGATTGTCTCCTGCTCATTAGCGCCGAATGCTGGTCCAAAGGAACGTTGATCATTCTAGGGACGTTAGAAAACATCCTCACCGTCCCGCTGGCTCACCAAACGGTGTTTTGCTCAGGACTCCATTGGCTTAGGCACTTGATTAACATGTCTCAAGAGACTCTGCCCCTTTAAAGATCTTGCAGCCCCTGAATATGTGCTCAAGTGCGGTCGTCTGACAGGACAAGCAGCAGTGATTAAATTAGCCCTCTTGTACTAGCTGAGAAAAAGTCAGAAGTGGAAGACGCTGCAGCGATACCCCGATCACTTGTTAAACTGGCGTCACATTTAATTCTGTCCGTGCCCAGCCATCAAAGAATACAGGGCACCCTCAGTTAACTCAGCAAGCCAATTCCCGAGTACTATCGCGAAGCTGCCTCTTTATGTGATATGGCACATTCCGTTTCGTCCTGTCATCACTATTAAATTGTAATACAGATAAAAGTATTTAATTTCAGGAGGGGAAGACGTGCCTGCTTCACCCCCTTAATCTCTGTGTGGTTCAGATTTCCAGTGCCTTACATTGGACACTTTATCAGATACAGTCACACTAATTGTGTTCTTTCTTTTGCCTTTTCTCTCTGTTTATCTGGCACTGGATGTTTGGAAACTGCAGAACTCTGTTTGGAAACAAGATCAAGTCAGTGGCCAAGAAAGCATTCTCAGGGCTGGAGGCCCTGGAGCACCTGTGAGTAACCCACCGTCCCTTGCAGTTTGGAACGGGGCCTGCCAAAAGCGGCCGAGGAGGCCTGCTAGCAATTTAATAGCATCTTTGTAAAATGAGAAGCCAGTCCATTTGTGGGGGCCAGCTGCTTCCTTCTCATTATAAGTCAGTTTCAACTTTGGCCTTTCTTTGGTGCCAGGAACAAAGTTGCAAAACATATGGCAAATTTGCCTGCCCTTAATTTTTTGATTTGTATTGGGATAAATTGACTCCTACCCAGTTCCTCGGCAGCACCATTGTTTCAGTCCTGGCCAGCACTCCCGACCTCAGTGTTCCTCCAGACTCCAGGAGGAGGCATGTTGAAAATGACCAGCTTCTGATACACAAATAAAAGTCTTGTTCAGTATAAGCACTGTAGAGCTATCTACAGGAAGCAGATCTGGCTGCAGCTAAGCAGTTCTTTGCATCTTCTCCCAGGGCTGATGATTCATCATTAGTGTCCTCCTATGAATTTAGCCAAGTTTAAATATTATTTTGTTCTATATGACTTATTGGAGGTTGGTCATGTTGACTGTTATGCTGCTGGCACCAAAAATAAACGGTGGGGAACAAGTGTGTTTTCGAGAGGTCACTAGTGACTCTGAGATGTGCACGTAAGGAAGCACTTTTCACACTTCAGGGACTGAAGTTGGGCATAATCTCTCTTCAGAGGACAAGTGAGTTTTTCAGTAAAATATTGATGAACGTTTGCAGGGGGAAGCATTTAAAAATACTCCTTTTTGGAAATTTCGCCCCCTTTTCTTCACACTGGCTTTAGGAAATTTAAAGTAAGCAACCACATCCTGCCCACCCCCCAAAAAACATGTTCTAATAATTGCTCAGACATATGTCCCTTTTGAACATTTATAATTAAGCACATAGACCCGTGATGGCCAAATTTACTGCATATAACAGTCTTCTGAAGTTTGAGAGCTGGGGTGCATCTGTGTGGCCTTAGGGCTTCACCTGTGTGGCAGGGCTCAGGGCTTCTGCCCCATGGAGTGCATCTGCTGAAGCCCCAAGCCCCAGCAGGTGCCTCCCATGGGGCAGTAGCCCTGAGACCCCTCCTTCCTTGCAGTGCGGAAGGCCCAGCAGGCGCAGCCCATGTGGCAGGGGCTGTACAAATACACATTGCTCTGCACTCCTTGAACAAGGGCCGTGCATGCCCAAAAATGTGTTCTGAGCTTGGGGAAAAGATGTGGGTCTCTTGACATTACTGGTGCATTCATGTTTTTTTTTAAAGCGCCTCTGGTTTCGTTCTGCAGGAATCTCAGGGACAATGCAATCCGGTCTGTCCAATCAGATGCTTTTGCTAAGATGAAGAACTTGAAGCAGCTGTAAGTGTTTGGACTGTGTGTCCCATTGAGCCTCCCCTGATCTGTCCCGTACTGTATGTGAGTGGTATCACATTGGTCACACGTAGAACATGCCCCTGGAAACAATTTGAATTGCCTCCATTCCCCCTCTCCCTCAACCTTCCCAACAGGTTATTTTTACACTTGAGCAGATGTCCCAGCCTCATCTCACATTTAGCAGTGAGTGAAATGAGATCATCGTAACCAGGGCTTGCCCATCTCTGCTCAGAAAATCCAGTCTTGCTAGCAAACGTGTTCTCACACAGTGCTCTGTGACCTATTTAATTCCCGCGGTGGCCCGCCTGCACTTCCGTTATATCTATGTTTAGAGTCTGCGCAGAGTGCTGACATTTCAGCCATGATCTTTTCGGCGCATTTAGCCGCGTATCCTCTCATGTCAGCCGTAAAAATGGGAACCGTGTATCAGAACTGCTCCTTCAGCGCCATGGTAGGGCTGTGCCTCGGTCTGTACAGACACACGGATACGTATCTTCACCTCACCGCATCCTAAAGATGAAGCTGTAATACCTGACCACAGTCAGTGTATCGTTAATGTGTTCTACTCCTGTAAGCCACACATGTATCGCTTCTTCGTGGTGAGGGGCGTTTAATAGAAATGCCTTTTCCTAAAAATCGCTTTTATCATATACTGTGGGCGGTGGAGTTTCATCTGACACTTTAATGGTCGTCATATGTGGTACGCAAGGGCCAAATTCTCCACCGATGTAAATTTGCAGAGCATTATTGGCCTTTGAGCTGGGAGGAGTTACACCAGCAGAGGATTTGGCCTTGAATGTTTTAAAAATTATGCGGGAAACATCTCACACCTTACAACCCAGGTCTAGCTTTATTAGCTTTAGGAGTTTGACTGCGTCTGGGTCGCTTATGCCCCTCCTTGATGGCCTTAAGACAGACCTGCAGGTGGGGAAGTGTCTTCCGAATTCTACGGAGGAGATTCTCCACAGCAGCCACTAAGTTCTCAGGGGGATGCTGAGACGTTTTTGTTGTTGTTTGACTTAGTCGCCTTACACAAAACGAGCGTGTGGTTTGTCTTCCCCTCCCTGTGGGCCAGTGGTTAACCAACAGACACAGTTCCCTGACTGAGGGTGTGCCTCTTGAACCCCTCAGGAGTGCTGGTGCACAAACAGGAGGAGGAGTGGGGGAAGGAGAGAGATGCTGGCTTGGAGTGCATTGCGTTGGCCAACGAGATTACTCAAGGCTGTCAGTCGAGAGCGTCACAGAACCCTTTTGACACCTTGCATTCAGTGCCCTGTGAAAGACACTTGACACACGTGGGCAGAGAAGCAGCTTGTGTGCTTCTCATACTAGTGGGCCTCCTGTTCCTGACTCTGCCACTGATGCATGCTTCCTTGGTAGGCTACTGACCTCCAGATCCTCAAAGGCTCCTAGCTTCCATTGACGTCTGTCTTTGCCTCAGTTTACCTCACTGTAAAACAGGGATGTCACCCCTGCCAGTCTCTCAGGTTGTTTAAAAAGTACCAGGAGATTTTCAGGGGGAAAGGTGCTATACAAATGTGATGTGTTTAGCACCGTTGGATTTGTTTCCCACCAGCCATCGTCTTCCCGTTTGCTCATGCTGAGGGAACGGGAGGACTGCTCAATGCTTTAAAGGGCATGGCGCTTTGCAGCACGTCTCTTGCAAGGCTCACAGCGGGCGCCCTTATTTCTGTTTCCCTCCAGCCACATAAACAGCGACAGCTTCCTGTGTGATTGCCAGCTGAAATGGTTGCCGCAGTGGTTAGCCGAGAAAGAGCAGCAGCCCTTTGTGGTAGCTACCTGCGCCCATCCCGAGTCGTTAAAGAGCAAGAGCATTTTTGCCGTCCCCGCAGAAAGTTTTGTGTGTGGTAAGTCGTGTCTGGGTGTTTTGAGGCTGTGTGATGGGCAGGTCTCGTTTTGGAAGAGATCCGCTTACTGCTAGACCGTGTCATTATGGGGTTTTTGTGTCATCACACCAAACCCAAGCCTACATTTTAAAAATTTGTCACTGACTACAGTTTATTTCCCACCAAAACCACACATGGCTTGCATCGAATGAATTCCTTTTCAAGGCGCTCTGAGTGTCAGATCAAAGGGCACTAAATGTTGTCTCAGTGCTAAATCCAGCTGCTCTGTTATTGGAAGGCAGCTTCGGTTCTAAAGGGCTTATATGGCCAGGATTTGAGCTGTAAATTTGCATTGTGAGTTCAGTTGTTGGGTTTGGGATATTTTCCCCCTTGCATCTCCTCTCCCTGTCTCTGTGGTAACAGCAAAAGGTTTCTAAGAAAACTGTGGCGGGGAGGAGTCTTTAAATAGAAGCTCTTTTTATGGCCGTTTTATCCATTAAATTGGAAACAATCAGTCACTAAAATTTGCATTTGTGATTCATTTTTATTAGCTTGGACCATAACTGCTGCTTTCCTTCCATCCAACCACTCGCTGCTGTTACATCCAAGGATGGCTGCAAACCAGTATAACAAATGCAGAACAGCTGAGGCCACACACAACCTAGCTTTTAATCAGGATCAATTAAAAGTTACGAACAGAAAGCTGTGATAGGAGAATAGACCAAAGTCACCGTTGTTCATGCTCTCCTCTTAAACTAAAAGGGGCGCAGTTTGGGTACCTCTCTGTGTGTTCTGTCTGTTAATTGATGTGGATTTTAGGCTGTCTTACTTCTTTACTATTGCATGGAGGGCAGAATAGCTCTGGGGAGTTCCTTTCTACACTTGAAGGCATATCTCACATGTGTCTTGGTGGTGAAAGTTCACCCCATATGCCATGCACGCCTGAGAGGATCACAGATCTACACGCACACGCTTAAATCCCATGGCATCAGAGCTGCTGAGATGGCCTGCCTCCGAATGGGCTTGTCGGGTTTGTTATTTCAGTCTGAGAGGAGAAAAGGCGACGTCTCAAATGCTCGGTCCCTATGGCACATCATCCCAGAGTTGCACAATCACCATTTCTAGTGCAGAGACAGCTTTGCCTGTCAGATGCCTGTCAAGTCCCCAGCCCCCAAAGCGCTGCCGTTTCATTAAACATTACTCCAGGATTAAATTCGGCTGTTGGTCGAAATCTAATAAACGGAACTGCTTGGAACTCTGCTAAAGCCAACAGTTGCCCAGAGCAGTGGGGTGCGCACAGGCCTGCGCTTTGGAAGGATGATAGACAGATAGCTGCTGGTAACCTACATCTCGGGCTGTAGCGTCCCTGCTTCTGAGTGTCTGTTGGATGCAGCAACAGCTTTAACCTGGGTCACCCACCACTTAATGCGAGAGTTTGAGGTGACGTCTAAGGGGCAGCAACTTATTCTTGAAGTTGAATTTGAGATTGGCTCTTACTCTTTGAATTGATGCCTCGCAGACAAGGGGGATGAGGTTTTGTGATCGCACCGAGGTCCTGTCGGTGGATCGTGCGCCCCATTGCGGTAGGCGTTATACACATGTACACACACACACACAAAATCCAGGGCCTGCCCCGAACTGCATACAGCCTCGCTTTCTGCTGGAGCAAGCAGATTCTCTATTGCGTACAGATCGTTGCTCTTCCCGTCGACAATATAAAACGCCAGACGTGGAGAAGTGTCACTTCCTCTAAGCGTACTCGTCGTCCATCTCCACAGTCTGCCCGCGGCCTCCCCTCGCTACCTCAGGAGCAGCAGCATCTCCTTCATGGCTTGGTCCTCCAGCCATGTCATTGTCTGCGTTCCCCCCTTCCGGGGGCGGTTAGCTCCTAGTCCAGCCACTTCCCCAACGGCAGCTGCAGTCAATTGTCCTGCCACGTCCCCAGTGGTGGGGAGAGGGGACCCAGGACCACCCACTACTTCAGATTCAAGCCCAGGGACTCTGTAGGTTGACGCCTCCTGCTGCGCCCATGCATTGGTACCAGGGCATTCCCTTGGGCTACTTCCCTTGGCCTCATCACCTTCCCGTCTCAGTCTCAACAACCCATCCAGGGTTCCTTCTCTTTTCCCCAGCTTCCTGCCACCTCTGTATTGCCCAGGGTGCTACAGGATTGTAGCCTGCTCCAGACGCTGTTCTCCCTCCTTGAGCTCCAGGCAGCAACTGACCCTGTTCTGCTCCGAAGTTGTTTTAGATGGGCCTGCTGGCCCCTGATTGGCTGCTCCTCACAGCTTCTCCTCTATTGGCTGCTTTCTGAAGAGCTTCCCTAGCGGTTTTGTTAACACCCCATCACATAGACTCATGCATAGGTTGATGAAATAATGATGCAGGGTGGTTTTTAAATAGCAGAAATGGCAAGAATTTGCAGCCACCAGTGACGGATAACAGTGGTCACAGTGTCCTCATCTGGAGCTGAAACGCTGTCATTGTTTTTCAGATGATTTCCCTAAACCCCAAATTATTATTCAGCCGGAGACAACCATGGCCGTCCTTGGCAAGGATATACGCTTCACCTGCTCAGCCGCAAGCAGCAGCAGTTCCCCTATGACGTTTGCCTGGAAGAAGGACAACGAGGTCCTGCACAATGCCGAGATTGAGAACTTTGCCCATGCACGGGCCAGGGACGGCGAGGTGATGGAATATACCACCATCCTGCACCTGCGCCACGTCACCTTCGCCCACGAGGGACGTTACCAGTGTGTCATCACCAACCACTTCGGCTCCACCTACTCCATCAAGGCCCGGCTCACTGTTAACGGTGCGTCACGCAGGGTTCAGATTCATTTCTTGTAGGTAAAAAGGCCTTCCAGCCTTACGGATTCCACGGGGGGCTGGGAGGCCCCCCAGTACAGGCACACACTCGTCTTGCTGTGAGGACCCCATTCCAGCAAGGCACCTAAGTAGGTGCTAAACTTTAAGCATGGGAGGAATTGCGAAACACAGGCTTCACCCCATTGGTTTCAGCCATTCCAGGAGGGATGAACATACGAAAGGGATAGAACGAGGGAGCGTCTCGAATAACATTTCCCTTTTGAGGGAGGATGGTTTTATATGTGGTCCATACCCTGAAGATTGATCCCAGAAGCATTTGAAATTAGTTTACCCGGTGGGGGGAAGAGGACGTTCTCAGGCAGTAGAAGGCTGATCTCATTTCCTCAAGGCTCTTTGTCTTTCTTCTCCTTCACAGTGTTGCCTTCATTTATCAAAACTCCCCACGACATCACCAGCCGGACTGGGACGACAGCACGGCTGGAATGTGCAGCCAGCGGCTTCCCCATCCCACAAATCGCTTGGCAGAAGGACGGAGGCACCGACTTCCCAGCGGCCCGAGAGCGCCGCATGCACGTCATGCCAGATGACGACGTCTTCTTCATTACAGACGTGAAGATAGAGGACATGGGCGTTTACAGCTGCACGGCGCAAAATTCGGCAGGCTCCGTGCTGGCTAATGCCACCCTGACTGTACTAGGCAAGAAGTTTGCTTCCTTGGGCATCTGGGCATTGCGGGCAAAAGTTTCTGGAGGGAAATGCTCGGTTTATCAGAAGTCACAGACATGCAAGTGGGACAGTGGGATTGGGGCGACCCTGATAAGTTGTGGTTCACCATGAAATGCCCCAGATATCTGAGAGCGCGAATCCTGATGCTGTTGGAAGTCACACTTCTTCTGTGGGGGGAACCCCTTAGGCCAGGCGATTTGCCTCCCCCTGCCAAGGAGAAGTATACAGGAGGAAGCAAAACTCTGCCTCCCTGCCCTGCAAGGTTATTGGTATGTGACCGCTGTTCCTCCTCCACCAAAGTGGGGGACGATCAGCCTGCGACGTGGCCTGCTTGTGTGAAATATGGGCAGAGAACTAAAGCAGAACTGATAGTCAAGGCCCAGATTATGCCCTTTAGACATTAGCCTGCTGTGGGGTGTCCCTGGGGAAGTTCCAGGAGGCATAGAAGACCCTGAATTGTTTAGAAAGTTGCTAACTGTGTCTGCAGAAAGGCTGGTTTGGTTTGCTGATCTAGGTCGGGGTGGGCGAACATTTTGGTCTAAGAGCCACATCAGGGTCTAGGCAGGTCAGAGCTGGGTGGACGAGGGGTGGGGCTGCCGTACCTCAGTCAGGGCACCATGCAGGGGCAGTGGGAGAGGGGTGGAGCTGGAAGTGGGGCATGTCCATCGCTCTCCTGCCAGAGTGCCGCAGGGCCCACGTGGCAGGCAACGGGTGGGGCCAGGCAGGAGAAGCAGCCACCGGGCTCTGTCCAGGCCCAGCTGAGAGCCAAATGAAAGGTTCCTGCAGGTGCATGCGGCCCACTTCTGCTGTAGATGATACACGTCATCACAGCCCCCCAAGACACTTAATATCTCTCCTTAAACCCTGCAGAGACACCGTCCTTGATCCACCCCCTGGAAGACCACGTAGTGTCTGTCGGCGAAACGGTTGCCCTTCAGTGCAAAGCAACGGGAAGTCCCCCGCCACGCATCACCTGGCTGAAAGGCGACCAGCCCCTGGTTCTGACCGACAGGCACCATTTTACCCCCGGCAACCAGCTGCTGATCGTTCGGAATGTCGCACCGGAGGATGCTGGGAAATACACCTGCGAAATGTCCAACACGCTGGGAACCGAGCGTGCGCACAGCCGCGTGAGCATCTTGCACTCGCTCGGCTGCAGGAAGGACAGAACGACAGTGGGGGTCATCACCATCGCCGTGGTGTGTAGCATCGTGCTGACGTCGCTGGTCTGGGTGTGCATCATCTACCAGACGCGGAAGAAGAGTGAAGAATACAGCGTCACCAACACAGGTAGGGCCCCCGCCCTGGCTAAAGACTCTTGGACCGGCGCAGAGCTGTGCTTGCGGGAACAGTCTGCAGGAGCGAGCTGGCTAGCTGTGTCGGGCAACCATTACTCCTGCTCTCAAAGGCATATCTCAGGGATCGGGTGCCCCGTATCATCTGCCCTTCCCGAGGAAGCTGCCACCAGCTGTCACTTGCAGAACATTCAGTGCTGTGATTTATGGCTTGCCTGGCTGACCAACAGCACCAGACTCAGTGACCTCCCCTGATTCGGAGCCACTTCCCTGGCGGCTGTCGGGAGCTGTGTTGCAGCCTAGGCTAACGCTAGGTTCCTGGCAAGCTGTATTTTCTCAGACGCTCTCCTCACTCCTGGCAGAGGGGGGCTTCGTTTGTGATCCGGGAAACCCTCTTTCCACTGGGGGCTCTAATCTTTCCACCCTGCCCATGTAACCCATCCAGACAGATACCTCCAGCAGTTCCTTGGGGCACAGTGCAGTGTCCTCCTGGAGGAAGTTTTCTGGTGTCGTGGCCTTCCAAAAACACCACTCTGGTGTCAAACTCAGGGCATTTGCAGAGACTCTGCAGAGACTGGGAGGAATATTCAGTGTAAACGCTAGCACAGTCTGTTGGACCAGCTTCCGGGATGCGGGGTAGCCTCTGAGCACCCCAGCCTGATGCCTCCCTGCCCTTTCTGGTATTGGCTCCCTCCACTATCTTCTCAGGAAACAGGTGCAATATGTATGAGGCTTTCAAAGCCGTGGCCGAAGGGAAGGTTTTGATATAATGTCATTTGCATGCTCTAAATGTAAGGATTTCCGTAGGAGCCTCGGATATTGACTTTTTTTTTTTAAAACCTCAAGATATTGAAGCGCTTCTGTCTCCCCTCTTCTTTGACTGGCATCTGCTCCGTTTGTTACAGGGTCAGATCTGGAAAAGAAGGGGACTCAGCCCCCAGTAGAATTCATTTTCCATTTGGCATAGCTTGGCAGGAGAGGGGCGCAGAACGGGACTGGCCAGGGACAGAGCAGTCTAGGGCTGAATCTGGCCTAGTGACTCAGGATCTAGCCCTAAAGCTGCTCTGTTTGCTGTTGGTGAAGTCTGTTTGAAAAACGAGGCCAGTTGCAGTGGTAAACAGTAAATGTATTAAAACATGGAGACGCCTCTCTTAAGTTCCAGTAGCAATAATTGTAACAGGGCGCTTGCAACAGAGGGAAAGTAGCAGGTTTTTGTTCTCTCTTTTTAAAAAAAAATCTGAGGTTGCTTTTCTGGTTCCTTTCCATAGAAAAATTAAAAATAAACCCAGAGGAGCTACAGCGTGTAGGACTCAGAGGTCCTTTTTCCTCTCCCAAAGCATTTGCCTGAACACGTTTGCTTTGTGCTGAGGCAGAGTAAAGGCAATCGCAATATTTATCAGCGGCTGGAGTAAAATAGGCCGACCCAGACACCCTGAGCAGCCCTGTCCAGTTGTTACCGTTCATGTCGAGTCCTGGAGTTAATTTTGGTCTGGTGTTTTCACGAGGCAGGGGACGGTACAAAGGGTGTGTGTTGCTCCCAAGCCACCGGCCACCCTTATCAATAATTCAGAAAACAACATTTCTTATTCTACCCATTTCCCCCTGTCCTGGCAGGCGTATTTGAAGAGACACCCAGGCTGTACCTGTTCTCTTAGCTTGCCCATAGAAAGTGTGCAGGAAGATAGGAACCTGGGCCCTGTTCTCAGAAGACCAAGATTTTCACAAAGCCCCCTAGGGATTTTCAATGCCTCAATTAGTGTCGCCTTCGCAGGGCCCTCAGAGATAGGTGCTCAGTGTGTTCTGAAGAATCAGGCTGCTATACGATCCCACCTAAAAATGTAGACATTGAAAATCACTCGGAAAAGTGTGGCCGGAGTCTCCTTGAAAGTCAGTGGGACGTATGCTCCTAAGTCACTTTACCAGCGTAACTCCTTGGGGAAAGGTGCTGGAAGCTCACAGTTGTCTTCACCTCTTCTTGCAGATGAGACCATTATACCACCTGACGTGCCAAGTTACCTGTCCTCACAAGGGACTCTTTCTGACCGACAGGAAGTGGTCGTGAGGGTGGAGAACAGCCAGCAGCCTAACGGGCACATAGAGAACAATGGTATGAATTGGCTTCTAATAAAAAGCTGTAACCACTCTTGGTGGGACGACTAAAAACCTTAGCTCCGATTGTGAGCTGTTGCCAGATGTGAACATGGAGCTGTTACACTGCACCGGGGACCCAGGCAGAGACATGTTTCTTCTGTGTCAGCAAAATGAGAACCACCTTTCCCAATCACTCATCGAAACAGATTCCTTTATGGATTACATATTCATCAGGCCTGGAAGAAGAGTCTTTGCCAGTATTTATCTAGTTCAAAAATTACCCCACAGCTACATTTGAATACACAATTCATTGGCACCCCCAAACCTTGCGTTCAGGCTTCCAAAATGAACGGCAGTATCATGCACTATTTAAAAAGAGGACATAGTAGGCGGGAAAGGTTACATTTCTGGGTTAAGATTACCATTAGTATATAAAGCATTTATTCCTTTAAAAATGGACTCAGAATTAGCCATTACTTCCATAGCCATTTTGATCCCTTTTGCTGTTTTTACAGCATGATAAATGACTAAGTGTTTCTCCTGCAAGAGCAGATGGTTGCAATCTTTAGCCAGCTGGTTCTTTTGTTATAGGTATGTGTCAGACTGATGCTGGAAGATGTCCAGATGTTGAAGCTCGCACTGTAGCTTGTAGACAGCCAAAGCTATGCGCAGGATGTAATAAAGACATTTGGAAAACCGAAGGCACAGCTGATGGAATGCTTGTGCCAGATAAGACAGGTACAAACCACATTAATCTGCAAAGGTATTTCATGTTAGTACAGACCAGAAATCATTTGAGAGTCGGAGTGCTAAGACGGGAGAAGATATGTTGCCTAAAAAAATGCCAGAAGTAATTCTCAGAGGCGGATACAGCTTTCTCCCGCTTACATCTCCATCACAGTAGTTTGAACTCAATGAACAGCCAGAAAAGGGTAGACTTTTGACTGTGGTTTTCACCTCTGCAGCTCAATCACGTTTTCAAGCTGCTCCTAACATGTAAGAACAATTCTGAACTGAAAGTGGTAGACATTTTCATCAAAAGCAGCAGAAAGGGACTGTCATCTTGAAAGCTAATCGGAACTTCAGAACTCAAGTTAAAAGAAGTTTTGGGCACAATGCCTGCTCCTCAGTTCCTTTGCCAGCGTGCATGGCTTTCCAATCACATTTTCCTATTTTTAAAAAACGTTTTCTCTCTTATCGTGCTTTATGTAAGAACCACTCAGACAGCAGGGGAAATTGACTGGTTCTCTAGGGGAAACGTTGAAACCAGCTTATTGACTGTGTGCAAATAAACAAAAGAAACTGGGAGAAAACGAACAAGGAGTCCTGTGGCACCTTTAAAGACCAACAGATTTTTTTTTTTGCATGAGTTTTTGTGAACGAAGTGGGACTTCATCCACGAAAGTTCATGCGAAAGATAAACGTGTTAGTCTTTAAAAGTGTCACAGGACTCCTCGTTCGTGTTGCTAACTAGACTAACGCGGCTACCTCTTTGGAACTTGGGGAAGAAC
This sequence comes from Pelusios castaneus, assembly GCA_007922175.1. Taxonomy (NCBI): domain Eukaryota; kingdom Metazoa; phylum Chordata; order Testudines; family Pelomedusidae; genus Pelusios; species Pelusios castaneus. Next base: position 22,559,450 of record ML685770.1, read on the forward strand.
AGACTTCTTCCTCTTACCTCTTCCATCTTTGATGTTATTCCTACCAACCATAAGTAAAACATTTTCAGATACAGATTTGATTTAAATTGACAATGCCCCTTTAAAAACAATAACAATGTTTTCAACATCTCCGGCAGACGTCTACCTTCCTTTTCTGCCCGGTCTGGTAAGCCACGGAGTAGCAATAGCAATGGAAGATAAACACAAAAAGCCTGGAAGGTGTCTTTGTAGCTCCCCTAGAAAGAAATGTGTGTGTTGGGACAGAGGAGCGGACCCAGTAGCTGAACTCCTGTTAGGGATAGTGGGAAATCCAAAGTCCTTCTAAAGGCAGGAGTTACCTAGATTTGTAGGAAACCAAAGACAATATATTTTAAAGTGACATTCCCATGTGGCAGAGGGGTGGCTTGAGATGTCTTTTCCTTCTCCAGCTTGTATGATGCTCTAATAAGAACCTCAAGCGGGTCACGTTTAACTTCAGTTATTGCCTTTTTCTCACCACTCAAAGGGGACGGCCAGCCATTTGTGTGCACTGATTGCGGTGGAAGTACAGAGAATGTGAATGTCACCCTTGACCCCGAGGACCCCGATTGCTATTCTCAGCCAACTAAGACTATGGATGACGCACATCAAAATGCATTCAAGGGAAGAGAGGCAAGTAGGAGTAAGAGCCGTGGTAGCAATCCTCTTCGCCCACCACCGTGTATTGGGACGGCCAGCAGCCAGAAAACGGATGCTGATAGAACTCTGTATCCCAGCAACCACGACAGAATGCCGTCCTGCACACCTCAACCACGACACGTGGACAGGCAAGGTACACGTTTTGCTTGGGCTCTTTCCCACCACGCTAAACCAGTCAGAGTAAAGAAATGTCTTGTTTCCACTCATTGGCATGCCTTGTTTCTTCTAAATCTGGAGTAAGATTTTCTGTGAAATGTAGGGCTTTTGGGGGTTGGCTGTTGATTTACTGCACATCTTGCGGTAATGTGGTGTGGTGAACGTCACCTCTTGTACTACCTTCACTTTTTACAGGCTCTTCGCAAGCTTCAGCGAATGCTGCAGAGCGTAGTAACCTTAACGTAAGAGCTTCCCCTTCAGAAGACTCAGTTCAGCAGCTAAAAGGGACTCCTGAAATTTTACCAACATCACTGGATGCGCAAGGTGACGCTGAAGCCGACACAGCTCTTCTTTCTAATGGGCATCTGCCCAAATTACAGGACTCCACCCATGACTTGAAACCATCAATAAGATCAATCAACTGAGAGGAGAAAAACGGCCATGTGCAAATGAACAAACCTACTATTGACTCTTTTTTTTTTTTTCACGGAGTACCTAGGCTACTTACGTCTACCTCAGCTCAACTGACAGCCTCTCAAAGGAAAAGGAAAACAAATGAGGTATGAGAAACAAGCTTGCGTGGGGAACGAACTCCTACTCGAGCGTCACCTGTTTGTACATAGTTTAAAACTTCAATGAGAAGTATTACCGGTTCAAAAGCTGCCTTGCATATGAAGCACATAAATGCAAGGGACTATTGTGTAGAGAAGAGAAGAGTATTTGATACAGTTGTACATAAGAGTTTTCATAAATATATATATAAAAATATATATCTTTTACAGAGGCTATTTTAATCTTTAGTGCATGATAACTGAGTGGAACGTCACAGTTTTGGCAATATTGTTTTCTGTATCAGGTTGCTGTTAAATTTTTCATGAGAAAGAATTCTGGTGCCTTAATGCATAAGCTGAACTTAAAAAACCCAGGGTGTTTCCAAGGAATTGTCATGCTTTTCAATGGAAATTCCTTTCAATCAAGCATTGATTGGGTTATTTAGCACAAATCCCCCCCGGCCCCTTGAAGTTTATTGCACTTCGCTTAAATTAGCTAAAAGAAATTTTAAATAGAGTTTATAGGGAGCGCCAAAGGAACACGTAGCAACCTGACTTTTTTCTTTATGGAAGAGCTTAAAATCCATGCCCTTCAGAACTGCCGTGAAGCACTAACGGTTAAATAGAGCTGAGCTCGTCTGAACATTACAGCAGACCAGCACAGAGACATGACGTTGAATTCAACTACCGTGCACACTGGAAAAAAGGAACGCTAAAGTCACGACTAAGAACAAAAATTGGGGCAGCAGGATGAGGGGATGTTCGGTTTTTCTTTTTGCACCTGTCAAAACTGTCAAGGAAATGGCCTTGTCCGCACATGCCAGTTGTATGCTGTTACTGTCCATAAAGTGGTCCAACCCTCTCCAGCATGGATGCCGTCATATTACGTGAGCGGCACTTATTCCTGTGGGGGGGCGGGAATGAGCTGCAGTAGCATCGGACAACATTACAGACTTATATATCCTGGAGTTGCGGCTCTGTAGCTGTCCCGCTAACAAATCCCACCCTAACTTCCTGGTTCAGATCTGCGTGTAGACCATGCCTTACATACCTGCCCCATTTCCCCACTGGCTCTGTATTAAGCCGTCTCTTTGCTGGACATAGGGCCCCTGATCTGCAGCACATCACATCGCATCCACACAGACCAAATGCTTTCTCCTCGCATGTGCGCATTCACTTCAGCCCATGATTCCGCTTTGCACAGCAGTTCCAGGCTATTTGAAATCGACTGGTTTAAAAACAAGCTGATGTTGGTCGGCGATCTTACTGGTCAAAAGGGCGAGTGCTACTCTGTGGTCTTTAAGTTTATCCGTGCATTAAAAATACTGCTCCAATGGATCTGTGTCATTCATAACTTCAGTCGGAAGCTTTTTATATTTAGAAAAGCTGCTCCTGTTTGTGTTGGTATCTGTGGATGGACGGGTTTGGGTGTTCGGTTGTCATTTGAGTTCTGCTAATACAAGGTTTCTAGATTTCGGTGATGACTACTCGAGGGAAAGGTTGGCTGGTTTTTCTTAGAAATAACTAAAGGCCAGTTTTACTGATGCAGTGGAAACCCTGCTCACATCACTACAGTAGCTCACAGCAGGTGTCAGAAGTCAGGGCAACACGTTAGAGCTATTACTTTTTAAAATCAGGGCCCAAGAGATCCACCTCGCTTTTCTCAAGGTATCTCGAAACTCCCACCTTCAAGAAAGGCAGCCGCCTTAGTAAACTGATCTGCGAGTCCTTTGAAGGGTGGCCTAAGACACTTTTCACTGTAAACTATTTGACTGAACCTGGCTTGTATTGAAGCAATGCATAATTTAGCCAGCTACCTGTCTAGATCAGTTTCTAACTGTAGACACATTTGCACTTTGTGGCAGGTGACTAATTACGTTGAGTGCCAACTTTTTCCTATACAGCAAATCAAAAGCAAAAGAGATGGATGATAGTAAATAAATGAACCAACGTGTATTTGTCCCATGAACGCAGCCCAATCTGCCTTCGAACCAACTCCAAAGGTGGAAAGAGCAGGGAGATGTCACATGGACATACACAAGGAAGAAGCGAATGACTTAATTGACCAATTTTGCTGGCAGAAATGTCATCACCATTGCAACTATTAAGCACATTTGCCACATTAGCATTGAAAATAATGTATTTTTTGATAAACGTTAACTGTTTAATGTTACTTCCACTAAATATGTGAATTTGCTGCTTCTGAGAGGCAACGTGAAAGAGGAAGTATTACTTTTGTGTACAAAGTTATTTATTTATTAGAAAATTTGGTACAATATTGTACATTGAAAAACCATGTAAAATATTGAAGTGTCTAACAAATGGCATTGAAGTGTCTTTAATAAAAGTTCATTTATAATATTACAGCTTTTTTGTTGGGAGTGAACTTTTCAGAGTTTCCGTTGAAAAAAATAAAAGTTCAAAACACCAGTTTGTCAAATTCAATTCCACGGATTTAGAGTTCTGTGCTGTAGACCAACACTGGAACCTGAAGAATGGTCCCTGGGTGGGAGAGTTGGGGAACAGCGCAGAGGTAACAGTGAAGAATTCATATGAAGTAAATTTCTAATATAAAAATATCAATGACCTAACTGGTAAACACATCTCCAGTGGAGCCAACACCAGATGGGCCACATACTGAACACCTTCAGCTGGATTTAGTCTCACTCATAACACCATCGCTACCTATTATGGAGGCTTCAGTTGCAGCTTCCTTGTTAAGGATGAGCTTAATTTTGCCCTTAAAGCAGGGATTCGGTCTACAGTGTTCTTTTTGAAAAGGGTAGTCACTCCAAATGCAGGGCTATTTAAGAACAGAGTGTGAATCCATTAATTAGTGTGGAAGTTAAAATTAAATAAAAATGGGTTCTTGAAGGAATTTAACGTCTAGTGTCAGACAACTTTTTTGCTCCTCAGCCATCTCTGTAATGACATAACATGAACTTTTCAAACTTTACATATAGTTAGGATGCAATAAAATCTTGAGCACAGGCTGCCATTGAAGCCCTTTTTTCTTTTTTAATGGTCTCTTTCCCCATTATTCATCACAGCAAAGTTTCTCCATCAGGAGCGCCAGACAACTAATAATCTACTAGAGCGAATTCTACAAAGGACTGCCATCTCCCTGGATGCCCCTCTCTCCCCTTATGCTCAAGACACAGATGCTCTCACCCCATTGGCTCACTGTACAGAGCCAAGCAGATGCTGAACGTGTTGGGCCACCAGGTGGGATGCTGTCCTAGGAAAAGGTGGCTATGTAGGATAGGTCCGTGTGTCAGGGATCCTGTCATGTTCCACCTCTGCAGGGTACATACACGTGGGCTTGGGCACCCTTCCACTCAGAGCAAGGCCACAGCATCTTTCCCCATGGGAAGCTGGCTTGCCCTGAGCTGGGGCCTCAGAAACCACAGGCTGTATCAGCACGGTAAAAGAAAAGATCTGCACCTGTTTTGAGGCAAACAGCAGCAGCAGTGGGATTTCATATCCGAGGCTAGGAGGCAGCCTGAGACAGAGAATGGGGAAAAGGAAAAGCCACCAAACACTGGAGAGGTTCCTCCACTCTGGAAGCTCTTCGGGGGTCCAGCCGGGGCAGTGTAAGAGGAGGGAAATTACATGAAGAATTTGAATGGCTGCTTTCAAAAAATCTGGGCCCACAAACACATCCATGCACTGCCTGAAACTGGGACTATGCCATGGCTCCACTAAGGAGCAGAGTTACGGTTCTCTGTGCATCCGTCCCTCAACGTGTTTGGATTTCACCCTTCACGCTTGGTTGGGGCGAGGTGCCGCAGCGTTGTAATGTCTTTTATTCTAAATGGCTGGTACACGCACTGGGCATGTTTGAAGACTGGCTGGGATAACGAGAGAGGCACATGTGACCATTGTAATTACGGCCACCATGTTTGTTTGAAAACAAGCTGTATTACAAATGGGGGGGGGCCGATTCCAGCGCTGTTTCACACAGGCAAAACACGGACCCAAGAGAATTTTGCATCCTGTTCAGCTACTAAAAATAAACCCCACTGCTCTCAGCCCAATTGTTGAAAAACAGGCCCAGAAAGACCTTCGAGCCAGTAGTTCACTTTTATGAATGAATTATAAACCCTCCCTTCGCCACATCCAGAAACAATTGGGCTCAATTGTTATGATGTAGAAAAGTACAGCGCGTAACTTTCTGAACGGGATTGTGCTAAACGTGACCACCAATGGTGTAACCAAACCATGGTGCTAGGAGAATTAACCAGGCAATTTGGGCTTAAAAATCACCCTAGGGATGAGACTGGGAACTGGTGGATCGAAATTTCAGTTTTAATTTGAGATTAGTTTTCAGAATTCCCACGTTTTCTCCTGTTTGCCGATCACGTTCTCACCGTCAGTATTCGGCAGAAAGGCGGTCTGTTTCTCTGCTCTTACAGTGAAATAGCAGTCACTAATAATCTAGCCCCAGGTACGTGCTTAATACTGAAAGGGTTTGCTTCATATTTGGACAAGGGAAAATCTACCCTTCATAGGAACAATGCTGCTGGTGTTTCTGCATCTCTCAGTTTGGCTGTTAGCTCCATTTCGTTTATTATATTTGCATATATTTTTATTAGGCTGTCTGCCTCCCTCCTCAGTGCTTCTGACAAAAACCTTATTGGGGAAGTGCCTTCCTGCAACTGAAAGGGGTTTTCAGGTTCTTAATACAGCCCTTTAAAGGAGTTGCTGTAAATTTGAAAGGCTGGCTTATTTTCAAACTCTTGGACTTTCTATTGCGAATTTTGAGCAGAAATAATGGCTTGTTGCTTTTTGGCCCTGCACGTGTTCTACTGATTTTAACTACAGCTTCCTTATGCTAAAGGAAGCGTTTAAGTATAGTCTGAGAACATGCCTGCCTCACCCTTGGAAACTATTCTGCTCAAGCTGTCATTTCAGGACAGAGAGGAACCTGTGGTTTCTATCTGTAGAGCCCTGTGCGGATGTGCTTCCGATCTGCATCTGCAAGAAATGGTCCACGGATATCCATGTTGTATCTGCAGTTGCGGATATAATGTGGATATCCATGGATATCTGTGTATTTGCAGGGCTCTAGCCATGCACAGATAAAAATGTGGATCCGTATCCGATCTGCATCTGCAAGAAATGGTCTGCGGATATCCACGTTGTATCCGCAGATGCGGATATTCATGGATATAAAGCAGATATCCGTGGATTTGCAGCGCTCTATCTGTCTCTTGCCCTCCGCAGCTGCGCCTCTCCCGTTCTGTGCTTTGTTACTACGGTCCGATCTACTTCAGCTTTTGGGAGGGAAGGCAAAAACAGGCAAGAGCTGCATTTTTTCTCATAGGCAGCTCTGTTGAACTGGCTAGCAGTCAAATAATTCAAAGAACATTACACCTTTACTGAAGAAATCTGAGTCTAATTAAGAAAAGTTCTGCTTCCCAAACGAGTGCTGACCATGCACCTGCAGGGAGAAACGGTGGACGGCTCAACTCAGAAACAAATGGGGATCATTTTTCTCACAGAGCCCTCCCAACTAAGAACATGTTCTGCAATCTTTAAACACTGCTGGGAACAGCTATGTCAACTCTTCCCCTGAACTAAAAATGGCGCCGGTGCTGAGGAGCAGGTGTCACTAAATAACGCACGTTCGTTTTATTCCGCCTTCACCGCTCACACCACGTTCTTTTGGTTTACAAAACATTTTCCTTGCATGAATTCTGCTAACGCTCTTCGCAGCTGCTGCAATTAGCTCTCTCCCCCCACATGTTGCTTGTTTCGCATGAGTCTCTATGACTTCACTGCTTTCCACGCAGAGAAATGTTAAGTTAGGGAAACAGATTATTTAAGGACCGTTTTTTATACTGAAAATACAAGTTCAGGCTGTTGAACAGCTTCTTAGCCACAAAAGGAAGCATGAGCAGGAGGCTGAATATTCTTTCTGGAAAGCAGCTCATTGGCTCTTGCTGCAGAAATTCCCGTGAAGTCAGAGCAGCAAGCTGCGAGTTTTGTGATATGTCCCAAGAAAGATAAATCCTCCCAGACTGATCGCTGTCATTCGAGGGACGACACCTGCAAACAATCTGAAAGAGAAGAGGAAAAACGGTTTCCTATGTTGGTGTGGACTAGCAACGAGCAGACGTTAAGACTTTCGGTCACGCCCCGCACAACCGTTTCGTAAGGCTGCGTACACAAACATTCTCTCGCTGATTTCTTGGGTGGGTTCAGGAAGAATTCCCTCCTAGTGAAGATATTTGTGTAGCCTCTATTACGGAACAAAAAAGGAGTCCCGTCGCAACCCCGTTGGAGCTCAGAGTATCTGAGCACCTTATCTTCAACACTCTTAGGAAGGGGGATCCCCATTTTACAACAGAGAAACCGACGGTGCGAGTCTTGTCTACCCTACACGGGAGTGCAGTGGAAGGGTTTAGGAAATGCAGATACAAAGAGATGCACGCTAACCGCCTTGCATGGACACAGCTGGTGCAAACTAAAAGGTATGTGGCTCAAGTTGTAGCCCCACTTGAAAGAGGACGTGTTCGTGTGAACGAGGAACCTTTTCATTCGGACCAGCTGTGTCCATACACCACAACGCTTTGAGCTCTGCAATCCACATCTCCTAGTCTGAGCTGCGGCACAGTGTAGACGTAGCCTGGGACCCAGATCCACAAATGTATTTAGGGGCCTAACTCCCGCTGAGAATCTGGGCCTAAAAGACTCACGTTCACCCAGGAAACCTGGCAATGCAGGCAATTAAAATCAACTTCAGAGCTGAAGCCAGCAGTATTTTATAAAGAGAGGGGAGACCAATCAAATGCCATATCCAGGCTTGTCAACAGGGGAATGGAGGTAATGTGCTAGCAGTGGATGGGCGTAGACTAGGGTTTGGAGGACTAAAACTAAAGTCACGCAAAGAACGCAAACGATAAAAACTACCCGACATGGCTAGTAAAAGCAGAGAAGGAAAATTGGGGTAAACTCTAGTCTGGAAGGCGTCCCTGTACGGCAACGAGCAAACGTCACTCATCCAGCGTTCAATTTCAAAGCCTGTACAAAGGAAACGCAGCAGCAGAAAGACCAGTCGCAACATGACCTGGTAACACTCGGCCGAGCCAAGGCAGTTATCTTATTTATCTGCCTGATCCCACAGCCCTTCTGGAACTGTACCAGGCCTCAGCCGTTCCCAGGAGTTCAGTACCAAGGACTAGGTACTTCACCCTCTACAGCCCATTAGTGGGTTTAGGAACGTCTGTACTCCTACACACGGGCCACGGGCCTGCCTCCACTGAAGGCAGAGTGTAAAAGTTGGCCAAACGGTTTTAGGGCTGGCCTCCTTTAATCTCCTCTTCCTCGTTTCCGTACGGAGACTGGCTGATTGTGCACATTACCCGGGGTGTGCTGTAAGTCACTCGCTGAGGCGAGTTAAAGGTAGTGATTCTGTGGCCTGGCCTGAGCCGCACCATTCATCTGCGGGCGTCAAGAGCTTTCCCTGTGTAGTTTTCACACCAGTGCGGTGAGTCCGTTCCGGGTAACGCCATGTTAGACCTGGGGCGTGAGATCTCTACGAAGCAGTGCGTGTTCCCGTGGCAATTTAGGGATCTTTCCCCTGTAAGCCTCCCAGCTAGTTAGACACCATGCTTGGTAAACCTCCAACGGCACTTGCTTTGGGTTTTGTGGCAATGAGCTTGGCTCTGGGGCCTGACAGCTGGAAACGTTTTAGGGCTGCACTAGACAGCCGTCGGGTCTATTACCGTAATTAGCTTTAAAACAGAGTAATTTGTACTAGCCAGAGCACTCGGGGGTAAACCCTACGGTACGGTCACCCCTCCCCGGGGAATGACAGTCTTTGGCGACACATTGCCAGCCCAGCTAGTGTGTACGCGTGGCTGAATAACGTGGCGTTTGCTAGCTAGAGGCCGCAGCTCTGACCTCCCCCTTATTGCATCCCACAGCTCTGCCGGAAACCTATTCATTTCCTCCGACTCTCACGTATCTGCCTTTAACCACGGGCCGGTCCATGCCCGGCTAACCTTCCCTCCAGATGGCCCCAGAACTAAGACACTGGGGACATCTTCATCTCTGCAGCCCCAGCAGAGCAGAGTCCTGGCCCGGGGGGCGGGGGCGGCTGTCTCTGCTCTGCCCACCAGACCCACAGCCGCACCTTGCGCCTGCAATAAGCAGGAGGGCAGGGTCACAGGGTGGAGCCAGGACGTCGGAGCTGCAGAGGGCTCCTAGCACGGCCACCTCTCCATTGTCCAAACTCCCAATTAGCCGAATACAATCTGCCTCCCTGGAGCTTGATGGAGAAGCCCGAGTCCACCGTGTAATTCCCAAAGTGAATCACCACCAGCCGTGCTTTATAATGCCTGTGTGCAGCTCCCCCCCCACCCATTTACAGTGCCAAATATCTCTCCTCGGTTGTTCATATTCTCTTATTTTCCATTTCGAAGGCAATTCTTCACCAGCGTTTCTCCCAGCCCTGGAACATTTATTCCCACATTCTTGGCCTCTCTAGTTCATCAGATCTTTGAGGCAATATGCAGGATGGGGCGGGTCCTTCCTGCAATATGGAATAAATCGCTATTCCAATAGAAAACATCAGAGTCTGCCGCCTGAAGTAACCCATTGGAAAAGCCCCGTTACTCGATACGACAGGTTAGGAGCGAAATGAGGCCCTTGCAGGCCTGCAGATGTTTAACCTCTGCAATTTTGGCCATCAAACCCTCAGTCGCATTCTGAACGCAAACTGCAGCATCAAACACATCCCTCCCCATTGCCGCTAAACCCCACGCTCCCAAATCGAGAACAGCAATGCACACTCAGCGTGCCACATGCTCCTTGGAGAAACTTTCCATTGAGTTCACTAGGTTTTGGAGTAAAAGAGTATGTTTATAGGCTTTCCAGCACCTATAAACATCTGTCCTAGTTCGCACAGGTCAGGAATTGCTCACCTCAACTCCCTTTTGCACATGCAAATGACTGTGACTACATGCACGTTGCGCCTTTACCCTCACCCATCTTCTGTCCACTGAGAAATATTCATTAATCCAACTAACTCTCTCTCGGACAGAAAAGGATGCTAATTTGTTGGCAGAAAGCACATGGATTCACTAGGTGTAAAACAGGGAGTGAGCCCTGCATTCTGGTTTTAATAAAGTGGCAATATGCAACGCATCTCTCAGCACACCCAGATCCCTTTCTCTTCAAATCTGAGACCCAGTAGAGGAGCCATATATTATTTTACAGTGCAGCCAGCCGAACAGCCCACCACTTTTATTGGTTTTGATTAATACATTTATAATTGGCAGCCGGCCCAGCAGTCTCTGCATTTATTTTTCCCAAGACTTTCTTCAGGCTCGTCACAGCTGATACCGTTTGGCCATTTTTGCATTTTTCCATTCTCAGGACTGCTGATTATTTTGATTTCTACTGGGTAAGCAGGTTTCAGGAGATCGGTGCTACCCCTTGGTTCTATTCTGTGGGCACAATCTGAAGACAGAGTTTAATTTCTGGTTCTCTGAAGTGGAAACAGCCTGGAGAGAACACAAATTATGTGCTGCAGAAAGGGGGAGATTTAGGCACATAACAATTGTGAGATGTCTAACGGCTATTTGTTCTTTGGAAATACGTCCTATGGTGCTCTAACCATACACAGTGTGTACAATGGGACCTAAAAACACTAGCTCCACACAGTCTGGTGCAGGCCTAACAGCTGGAATGCTTCTCAGAATAAGTGTCCAGGAATTTCCCGCAATTTGTTTTGAATTTTCCAAATGCGTCAAAAGAATATTGAACTTTGACTGGCTGGGTGAGGAGACATCAGATGTTAAGGGCCAATTATCTCTACTCAGATTAGATAGGTGGCCTCCAGTGTGACACAGACACAGCACTGGCTATGGAGTTGATTTCTGAATCCTAAAAAGGCCAAAGAATAGTTGTTTTACGACTTGTATTCCCTGTGGGCTACAGCTAGCCACTCTCCCACACAAGGGGTGCATCTACACTTACAAATTAAGTCGATTTAAGGAGGCTTAAGTCAACTTAAAATACTCCGTGTTTACACTGGGCTTTCCTTAAATCGAGTTAAGCTACTCCTTAAGTCGAATTAAGGAAAAGTTAGTTCGAATTAATAATGCCTCGTTGAAATTTGAACTAGCACTTAAATCGACTTTATTAAGTCGACTTAACCCAGTGGAGTTGCAGAGTAGTGCCTAGGTGGACCTTTTTAAGTCGACTTAAAACGTTCAGTCGACTTAATAAGGTCGAAAAGGGGTCACGTCTACACTTGAAAAGTTAAGTCCACTTTTGTTAAGTCAACTTGATAAGGTGCACTTTAAGTCGACCTTATTAAGTCAACTTCTTAAAGTCAACCTAACTTTTCAAGTGTAGACGTAGCCAAAGAGCACAGCCCAGTGGGAACAGGCCAATAGGTACCCAGGCAAATCAATCCTAAGTTATAAGCCTGAAGCATCTTTTGTCAAAGGATCTCGGAACGCTTTACAAATACTGATGAATGAGTCCTTACAATTCCACTGTCCTGACAGGAAGCACTGTTCCCATTCTTACTGATGGGTAAACTGAGGCACTAGGCAGCGAGGTGACTCGCCCAGCATCACACACGGGCCTTTGAAAGCGGAGAGGAAACACCTGGCCTTCTGACTTGTGCATTAGATATTAGACTATGATGTGTTCTGAGACGCTCAACATGTCTTGCTGCAACTGCCTGTTTGGCAGCTAATTATTTTGGGGGGGCCAGAGCTGAGCAGAAGGCAGCAAAGCCCAGCGCTGGTGAGCCGGATGCTTTGATTCTTTTTTACACGCATCTTTATGAGAGAAATCCGAGTGAGTGTCTTGTTTGTCACAGTTCTTTACGCATGTTGGCGACAGGAAACGCCACTGCACCATATATGAGTAGATAATTACACACAAATGCAGGCTACAGACATACGTTGTGTAATGAATGTTCTCGAATGGAAATACTCTACCATGGATGTTCCACGTCACCTCCAACATGGCCCACGTTCTCTCTCTTTGAACCTCTTTCCCATTTGGTACTGCTCACCTAAATGACAGGGTGCTGTAAGGCGTAACCCCTTCGTGCCTGGTACGTCTGACCTATCTAAGCCACCACTGAGAGAGGAAAGGGGACGGAAAGGCAAAGGGATGTGGTAGTTCAATGAACCCCTTGCATAGAAACCTGAGGGAGATGGGAGCAAAGAACTCCCAGCGGCCGAATGCACATTTCAAGGCTGCCTCCCTCATGTTTCCTGCCCTCTATATTTCTGCACATTTAAGCATTTTTGGTGTTCAGGGTGTGCCCTGGACCTGGGAGATGCTATGTGGATGGACTGGGAGTTGATGATTTATAGCTTTACATAGTGCCTGGAATGCAGCATCGTAGCTCCCCATTAAGAGGAAGGGGAGTACCTCCAAATCCCAGCTTCTGTTTCTTTGCTTTTATTTCCTCTGCTTTCTTGTCTGACCTCCAGGGATGGCTGGTGTCAGTGTCCCCTGCTTCCCGCTGGGGAAAGAGGGCAAAAAAGGGACGGAGGCGGCATTACTGATGTCTTCATAAAGACAATTGCTGGGTAAGTGTGGAAAACTGGTGGAGGAGGACTGGTGGGGCAGAAGGAAGGTGCCTATCCAAGGTTGGCCTGGCTCGCAGGAAGGAGTAAAGATTCTTATTGGTTAATATTTGTATTGCAGTAGCTCCTAGAGGCTCCATTATGCTAGGGGCTGTACACCCACAGACCTGAACGGTTGCTCCTAAGACCTTGTGTATGGCACATCAATTAATCTTTATTTCCGTGCTTAAAGACAGAGAAACACTTAACGGCCACCTCGCCACTCTCACAAGACAGTACTTACCCAGGGAGCCCTTGGGACCTCCAGACACTGTGCAGAGCAGACAGCACGTTCCCACTGGCATCGGTGGACCCAGCCTGTATCATAAGAACAGAGAGACCATCACTGATTGGACAACTGTAGCATCAATCATCAGCTGGACCAGTTATTTTCAGGGTTCCCATCCATTTAGAGGGTGGAGCAGCACAAACACACACCTTCAAACTATCGTGATCAGGCCCCAGCTGTGCTAGGCACTGGACAGAGACAGACTGAGAGCCACGCCCAGCCCCAGAGACCATCTAAACAAGGGGAAACAAATGCCGAGAGGTGAGGTGACTGTTCCAAGGCCACACAGCAGATCAGTGACAGGGGGAACAGAACCCAGGTGTCCGGAATCCCAATCCAGTGAACTCCACTGCCTCCCATGCACGAATCAGATTCCAGCACAAAATCTTTGGCTAAGCACTATCCGGCAGCGGTTCTTCTTCATCATTTCAAAACCCTTCAGACGCTTGTCTGGGAACTTAATTGAATAATATCTCCTAATGCCAATCATTCAGAAAAATCAGAGAAAGGGCGACCGGTATGATGGCAGGGCACGGAAGGACACGCAGGGCACATCAGCCATAAAAGATTTAATGCTTAATACCAAATCATTGTTTGGCACCTTTCATCTGAGAGCCTCAGTTTACCTCTGTGAGGCGAGCGTGTATAGACAGGGAAATACAACCCAAGGATAGGACAAGCTGCCCAGGGGGTAGCGGAACTCAGCGGCAGCGGTAGCTTGAAATGCTAGGAAAGAGGAGCAGCGTCAACGCCCCGTTCTAAAATGCACCGAGGAATCTGTTCCTGCCTGGATTTTTAAGATAGGCCGTTTGACTCCGTAAGGAATTTGCCATGAAGACTTTTGCAGCAGCTGCTGGAAGTCTAGATTTTAGCATATTCCCCGACCTAGCACAAGCACAATTCTGTCTTAGCCGGCTCCTCCAGGAAAGAACTAGAACAGCAATTAAAGGGCACAGCAAAGCCACACCGTTTTTATCCATGCATGCAATGCAGATTCACAGACATTCCTGGCTTAAAGTACAAGAGCAGAAGTCATCAGCCATCAGTATGGTGCTCTGTTTCACTTTCTTGCTACCATGCAGACGTTTCGGCCCTGCAGAGCACGCACCTGTCCATTTGTTCAGTTTTCTTCCATCACTTACCTTGGCCAGCATAATTCTTGTTTTTGCTACATCTAGAGGTGTGGTGACTGCAGCTGCAAATCCACCTGAGCATATTAAAATACCAAACACAAGTGAGACATTGTTTGCTGAGCGTGTATGCCACCCCATCGATAATTCCCACAGCTTGGGCCAAAACTCTCTCGTTATTAATGCTTACAGCACGGCCCTCAGTTCAAAATCGAGTATAATTGCAGTGTGCGTGTGGATAGAGCTTCATTAGTTTGCATTGACCTAAAGGAAACCAGTTGTTTCTTATTGATTATTATTATTTATTAACTCTATTATGGTAGCACTAATGAACCCTAATGAACACTGGAGTTCCATTATGCAAGGCGCTGTACATATCTATCTAGTAAGAGAGAGTCCCTGATCCAAAGAACTTCTAAGGTAAGAAAACATCTTCCATTTTATACACCTACACACTGTAAAGCTAATGAAATTGCTCCTTCATGCACACAGCAAGGAAATCAAGCACAGTATATTTTGCTCTGTCTTCTGCGAGTGGAGTGCTGACCAGTTGGATAGACGAGACTAGATCTATTAGTGTTGTTATTTATTTCTATTACGCTGCCTCCAAAGAGTCCCAACAATGGATAAGAACTTCATTGCACTGGGCACTGTGCACATTCAGCTCCAGTAGTGTGGATGAAAAGGTGCTACATCCCATAAATAAGCAAATGTGGTGATCAGTGATGTCCACAAGGCACTTCCTGGATCTCTATATTCAGAGTGCTTGGATCTGAATTATCATTATACTGTGAAAGGAAGCAGGAATTTGGGAGTGTTTGGATCGATAATAAATAATAATCTCTCTTCCAAACCGAGCAAACACTACTTCAGAAAGAATCAAAACTGAGTAGCCCAAACATGTGACAGCACTCTCTGTTTGTTGTTAGGGGGATTCCCAGCTCTCCCAATGCCCCTCCCTCCCACTAAAAAGGGGCTTCTTCTTCTGGCTACCCCTCCAGCACCTGTGACAAGCACCCTCTTCCTTCAGTGTATTTCTGCCCACCTACAGAGTACATTACTTTCCCTCAGGAGAGCTGGCCCAGCTCTGACTTCCTTAAGAACAATCAAGGAGCCCTGTGGCACTTTTAAAGACTAACAAATCTATTTATCACATGTTGTTAGTCTTTAAAAGTGCCACAGGACTTGTTTGTTTCGCTGAACTAGATGAACATGGCTCCTCCTCTGGAACTTGGTAATAATCAATCAACAAGAGGTCTTCCCAGGCTGTGCAACTGGCTTGATCTCCCCTCCAAAAAGAGAAGCAGCCTCCATGAATCTAAGATCCCGCTTCTGATCTTGCTTACACTAGTGTAAACCAGCAGTAATTCCCCAGAAGTCAAGAGAGTGACATCTGCTAAAGCTATATGAGAATAGAACTGAATCCCAAGGAAGGACAGGCAGGGCCTAACGGGCTTTTCTCTCTCTCTCACACGCACCATTCTCTTTATTTCCCCACCCTACATTTAACTCCGCTCCTTCTCTCTTTCCCCTCTAGCCACAATATTTTAACTCAAAAGGAGTAACTCAAACACAGCGAGAGATGCACCAAAATATTTACTTCTCATTAACAGTGTAACGTTAAGGACAGAGAGAAAAGTAAAGAAAAGAAGAGAAGTTAATACCAATGTTTTTCTCTGGAATTTGTGCAAAGCCCAGCGCCTGAGCCAGAGTTAAAGAAATGGTTACAAAAGGATGAAGCCTTCTCCTCACCCGGGAATTGTCTAAAAGTAACCATGCTGCTCCTCCGAGTTTTATGAAATGTAGAGAAACTGATCTTATGTCTCCAGGGGAGGGGAGGGAACAATCTCTTTAAATCTGTAAACTATTGCAAATCAGATTTATCCACTAGCTGGTGTTTTAACCTGGATCTCTCTTTGTCTTCTCAGTTTTCCAATATCAACATCATTCTTCATGTAAAAAGGCGGCCAACTGGCTCCTTGGATAGCTTTCTATATCAAGTGCATGGGAGAGGCTTCTTATGGTTAATAAAGGAACATTCAGTGACAATTAGGTATTCATTACCTGGTATGTGTACATGTGAGTCCATGGTTCTCAAACCAATCTGAGAACTTCAAGCAATAAGTGGATCAAGGTGTGCCTGGTTTAAAATAGCTTTTCCTCACAACAGGTTGGTTGATCCGTTTTGCTCTGTGTAGGGGCTATACCCCTGTAAGAAGCAGAAACAGGGTTTACGTTCGAGAAGCCAGTATGATGACCTTAAAGCAAATCAGAACATACACCAGTCCATTCTTGTTCCGCATTAACGTACGGTCAGGCTTCTTTTTAATTCTGATCCAGTTTTGTACTAAATGACCAACTGGCCTTTACGGAATAATTTGGTTAGACTAACAACAATGCTGTATTTTTCAAGTAGCAAAAAGAATATTCATGCATGCTTCCAAATTAGCAAGGTTGGAAAATGGAGTCTTTCCTTACTCCACAGAACAGGATTAGTGTAAAACAGGAATTTTCCTCTTGCTTGAAGTGCAAATCTAAGGGCAGACTATGCTTGCATTTCATGTAGCTGTTAGATTACTGCAGATTGTGCTTGAGAAGCACAATATTGATGCTGCCCTCATTATAAATCAGTTTTTAAATGTAGAAGAAACATTTCCTGGGGAGGGAAAAGGAAAAAATCTAAATGGCAAAAGAGCCAAGAAGATCCAAACAGACCTTTGGAAAAATGAAGAGCTATTCAGCCTTGATTAAACAACTGGATAAGAACGCTTAGAGACATTATATCAGAGAGTAACTTGTACTCCATCCAGGCACTGCAGCGGCCAAGATTTAGACCACGGCCAGCAAGAAACTTCATTAGGACCAAAATGCCTTAAGAAAGTGCCAGATTCAGTTGAGAAAAACAATTCAGCATTATGGGGACATTGGCAATGACTCCTTGCCTAAAACTCCAATTTATAGCTGGCACTGATGGAAACCATGTTTTATATAAGGCA
The DNA here is from genome assembly GCA_007922175.1 of Pelusios castaneus. Classification (NCBI taxonomy): domain Eukaryota; kingdom Metazoa; phylum Chordata; order Testudines; family Pelomedusidae; genus Pelusios; species Pelusios castaneus. The sequence continues at coordinate 22,576,853 of ML685770.1, forward strand.
GCGGGCCTGACAAAAATCAATTTGAGCCACCTTTCTGCCAAAATAGCAACGGTAATTGTCAGATTAACCTCTTGGGGTTTACTACTTTCCAAGAACAGTTTCATTGACAGGCTACAGGCTATCAATTGTCCCACACGCGTTCCAAGTAGCATTCTGTCGGGGGACTTGGTTACCTACCATCTGTTACCCCGGTTTATAAAAGGAAGGACGTTACACTTAGGCAGGACCTTATCATTTCCAAGAAGAGGATTAGAAACTGGACTGTCCAAATGTCCTGACTGCACCAACCCCCTAAAACGCGTTGGAACCAGATCGGATTGTTACTGGGACCCTGTGGGATGAGGTGCAGGTGAAATCCTTGCTTTACTTGATCCATCTGAAGCGACCACACAGTCAACCAGTTCTTAATCCATTTAGACCACGCTTTACTGACATTGTATAGCACTGCCAGAGCCTCGTGCTATTTCTTTGCAGAGCAGTGAATCTCGTGTACGAGGGAGCATTGCCAAATTGCCTATTAAAGGAAGAACTGTACCCATGCAGAATACAGGAACCTGGGGACAGGTCATCTTATCTTTAATGATTTCATCGGTTTAGATTTGGAGGCCCGGGCTGAGCACCTGCAAAAAGGAAGTCTTGAAATCAGATTTCATCACTGCCTTGTCAGCGGGTATATGATTAAGACGACGCTCAGGCCCAGCGTGTGATCTTGTCAGGGCTAGTGAGATTGAAAAGGAGGTGACAGTGATCTTCCGCGGCATGTGTAAAAACCTCTCATTACTGCTCTGTTTTTCACAAGATCGCTACAGTATATCAATAATTAATGTGCAGGCCCACATATTTTTTTTGCGTGGCTTGGATAAAGAGGGGATATTTAATCAAAGAATTTTTCAGATGCACGGACGTGACAATGGCTCTTCTGTAGACAGAATCTGCTATATTGGATTAGGTCAGTGATCCATCTAGCCACTACCAGATACCATCAGTTACAATGTTTGCACCCGGGTCTCAGATAGTTACAAGAAACCTGCTATTGGACTATTACCAAATCATCTGCTCGTAGGAGAATCTTCTTCCTAACCCTCATCAGAGATGCCTTGGAGCGGAAGGTTTAGAGCCCTTAGTGTATTTTTTGAAAAATTTTACCTTCTCTATTGTAACTATGCACATTATCGTTATCATTATCTATAGAATTGTCTGGGTTTTTCAGTCCTACCAAGTTCTTGGTGTCTTGCATCAGTGAGTTCCACAAGTTAAATTCTATAGTACTTCATTTGATCAGTTTTAGACTTGTTGGCTTCAATTGAATTAAGTGTCCTCTTGTTCTCAAGTTACTAAGGGCCGCACACTGAACATAAAAACCAAAATGGGACCAAAGAATGGCAGCCCACAGGAGACTAATCTTTGTTCTTGTGATATGGGAAAGGAGCCCTCATTATTGTGTTGGCCTAAGGTACTAGTTTAGAGTATGGGCCTTGGTAGCTTGAAGTATACAGGCAGTCAGACTAGAATGATCTAGTGGGCCCTTCTTGCCTTTTAAACTCTTGACTCTAGGAGGTATTTAGACATCTAACAAACACCCAGGGGGTCCTGAGTGCCGTAAAATCTGTAATGTATTTATCTTCACATACCCCTGTGAGGAAGAGACATGCTATTACCCCATTTTATAGATCAGGACTGAGGTACAGCGAGACTAAGTCACATGGTCTAGGCCCAAGGTCAGTCAGGAAATCGGTAGCAGTCAGAGCAGAGAATTGAACCTGGGTCTCCCAAGTCAGAGGTTTAATCATAAGTGGTCCATTCTCCTTCTCTGTGCTGTCATTATTTTATGTAACCCCTAGTGCGTTCCCACTCATTCATTTCCTCTCAAAACAAAAGTCTCTATTTTCAGTTTCTTTCAGAAGGAAGTCTATTAGTCTAATAATTTTCATCACCCATCTCATCCCCACCAAACCCTCTTTTACATCTACTATATCTTCAGCAAAATAAGCTCACCAGAATGAAACAGTACCATTGCAATCTCTTTTAGTATTACTTTCCTACCCTGACATTCTGGGCCAACATTCAGTCCCACTCTGCTCCCTTAGTGCCATTCAAAAAGCAACTTCCCTAGCATGTGCTAGTTCCTAGAAAGCACAATGACGTCTACTGTAGCTATTACACCACATTCCTGGCAGTTCTAAGTCTAGAAAATGTGTTTTGGGGAGAGGGGTGTTTGAAGTTTGATCAGAGTACGTTGCACCCCGGCTTTCTTCATCTGACAGTTGAGATCCTTTCCAGATAGCACAACTTAGAGCAGCCTGAGGGCTGCTCTAACCAGCATCTCTGGCCAATGGACCAGAGAGGAGGAAGAAATTACATTAATCAAGGCACAGCATCTGCCAACTAGATTATTAACAGCTGGCAAAGGGAGGACTCAATGTCTCATTTATGCTCATGGTTACTATGTTTCTCTATGTAAGTGCATTGAACGCATATGAATAGAAACAATAAGAAAGATAGTCAGGTCTCACAGATCTTTGATCTTTGTCACCACAATTTCACAAGCGTTAATGAAGCAGGTGTTTTGGATGGAATACAGTATATTGATGTTCACTGTTTTCTCTCCACCAAATAGAAATTATGATTAAAGCTAGAAAATATCCAACTTTTTGTCTCAGACAGAAAGAAAAGCCAAAGTGGACTGTGTATTCTCCCGACCTCTAAAACGTTTTAGCAAATTTTGTGGTGAAGCAAAGAACACAAGGGAAGTAAGAGTCCAAAATGCTCTCTGGGTCTCAACACTATCATTGTGGCATTTGGTAACATCACAATGATTATGGGTTAGTTGTTGTTTGCATAATAAATATTTCCAGAGGCTATAATGTGATGAATTCGAATCACTCTATACAATATATGCACATATGGAGAGTTTGTGTCTGTGGCTAGATTTGGATTTTCTCTCCCCAACCTCCTCATAAAATAGATTAAGTTTACAAATTTAAGCAAGTAGTTAATTCCTATCTGCAGAATCCATTTACAGACTTCAGAAACAGGGGACTCCTCATTTTAGCAAAGGAACGGACACTTTCAATAGAGGCAACGTCTGATTAGATCAGCATCCGATGCCCTCCTTGTTCATGTTTACACACAGGAAGAAGAGGTAAAAGAGTATGGGCCTACTCCAAAACCTAGTGAACTCAATGGAAAGTCTCCTCTTAATCTCAATGAATTCTGGAGTTGGTTCTAAGGCAACAAGACACAGATGTGTGAAAAACAGTGCTTAATTTATGCCAGGGCTGAGCCCTGTTACCTGTAGACTTGCAGCCTCACTTATGAATGTAAAAAAAAAAAAAAAAAAAATTTGAGCCCCGGCCTCTTTCATTACAAATTAAGAACTAGTAGGTGGAAAGGAAGGTGTAAAACGCTATTGGCGGGAAGGAAAAAGGAGAAAGGAGAGGGAAAAACAGGAGTAAGGGAAAGAAGAGGGAAGGGCAGAGTGGGAAAGAAGGGGAGTTTGTCATCTGTTACAACATATCCAACAAACTTTAGACCCAGCTTAGCAAAGACTAATCCACGTGCTCAGTGCATAGCTCTCCTGCGCCAATTGCCCTGAAACCCCCATGCTTCATGCAGAATACTAGGGGATTCTCTAGAAAAGAAAAGTTCGTTCCAGACATGGCACCTCTGATGAAATGGTCACACCCAGACCAGTGAGATCCTGACTGACTCCTGTGAAATGCAGAGTGTCCTTGACTTGCATTTGTGGGCCTGCCAATGAGTCCAGGGGGATGTGGTGACACTTCACTGGATTAGGTTTGTGGATGTTTTTTCTTTAACATGTGTTCACTGGGAGGGGAACACAGGTCACCCAACAGCTTAGAGGTGATAACCATTCTAGACACAACCCCCTGAGAAGAATCAAATAGACAAGTGAAGGAAGAATGATTTTGTAGACTGAGACTCAGAGAAGACCTGGGTTCAATTCCTAGCTGTCCTATAAGTCTTTGGACAAACCATATGATTCTTCTGTCTCAGAGTTTGTCTACATGCAGGTTTTGCACTGATTTAACTATAGCAACTTAGAAATATATCTATAAATCAATGCAACGCTTGGCATGGGCCAGGCCACAGTTACACTCAGGCAACATACAGATGTCGCTGTAGCATCAGAGTGTACCCACTTGCTACAGCGATGGAAGGCTTCTTTCCATCAATATAAGTTATCCACTTCCCCAAGCAGTGGTAGCAAGGTCTAGGGAAGAATTCTTCTAGCCGCATCTACATCAGAAATTAGGTCAGTTTAGCCATGGCGTTGAGAGATGTGACTTTTTCACAGTTCTGTGCAACATAACTAGGTCCATCTAAATTTTAAGTGTAGACCAGGGCTGAGTTAATCTGATCAGTTTTAAAGTTGGAATACTAGTTAATATAGCTTGTTTGGGATGTAACTCCTTTATGTCAATATAGCTGAATCCACACTAAGGTTAGCTCTGATTTAGCTAACTCTGAGTGCGAGCCAGTTTGCAGTTCTCCATCTGTGAAATGAGGATAATCATTCTTGGTCTGGTTAGTCTATTGCAACTGAAAGCAATTCAGACAAGGGACTGTCTCTTACTATGTATATGTACAGCGCCTAACACCACAATGGAAGGCTTGATTGCTAACCTGATCTCAGTCACAATACTACTATTTATAATACTTAGCAGCAAGAAACTTCACATCCAATCAGGAACCTCAGAGATATTTAGATCCCTATTTTTTAATTATTTAAAGACAATCTAAAGGCCTTTTTTTTTTGGTAAATCAGCAGATTACCAAAGCAAAAACTTATTCATTATTTATCTCCAGATTCAGAAATACTATCACTGTTTTAAACAGGATTCCTTCTTCCCACGTCTCTGTTACCAATTTGGAACCTTAAATTGTATTTTACTTCCTTTGGGAAACGCTCCGGCCATTCATCTCTTAACGACTAATCTGTTTTTTTCTATTAAGACAGTTTGTAGTTTTTCTTCTCTGTAACTTGTCAAATATATTGATGAGTCATTAATTAATTGACATTTTGAAAGTTATTTTAAACATCCACAGTAGGCCGAACGAGAGGAAGAGGCCTACTGAAGAATTCAATTAACTTTTGGCTTGTTTGGTAATAAATAGTGCAATATTGTATTCTGACAGGCTTTATTCCTGTGCTAGTGTCTGGAGATTGCCCAGATGTTTTGTTCTGCCTCCAGGCTGTTGCAGTGCTATGCTGCACTCTTCTGACTTGAGTTAATCTACACTGCTGTCAAAGCTGTCACATGAATGGTGAATCATGGTCTCTTGCTGCAATCACTTAAAGCCCTGGAGAACAGCTTGGGGCAGACAGCTGCACAGACCTGCACCCAAGCAAAGCCTCTTCTCGTGGAGGATTTTACAAATCAACTCCAAGATAATCTGGAAGCCTGACTGACAGCCCATGGTTTTTAAATAACAGAAATTTGTCAAAAACAAATTGCTTGTCTTTCAAACAGACACCCTTTTCAGCGTTCTCCCCCCACGCCTGGTAAGGGACTTTCCTTCTTCCAAACAACTGGATTTATTTTCCTCTAAACAAACTAGAATTACAAAAGAATGTTGTTCTGCTCTACTTAATAGATTTGCACATTTTTCCCTTTCTTCTTTCGCCTTTCCCAGTATAACATTTAATCCTTTGCACCTGCAAAAGCTCCACAGATTGCCGACTGCCAAGAATCAACAACGTAACCCTGCTTCCACGACCAGAGATCCTGTGTTTAAAGAGAAAGGAAAATAAGAAGTTATTAAATGTTTGAATCTATCTGATCCCCATGTGAGTTAACTCCAAGGATGGGAACTGAAGTGAAAAGCTATTTTTGTGACATTTTTTAGTGATGTAATAAGTGATTTTTCCCAAGGAACTTTTGTACTCGAACAAGCAGATGGAGTGAGAAAGATGCCTGGAACTGAAGAGAGTTTGAAACAAATCAGTAACAGGGATTCAATATGTGCGTATTTAAGCCTGGAGCAATGCAGAGCTGCAAATATTTTATGATTTTTTTTTCCACCACTAAAATGATGCAAAGTAAAACGTTGAAAAAAAACAAAAACCCCAAACCTGAATCTGACACCAGTTCTGCCTTTTCATCCCATCTGTGCCTAACATCCCTATTTAGAAAAAAGCCCTGACCTTAAAAAAATATGAACTATTTCCCTTCCACCCCTTCACTGCTTTTCTTCAAAAATCACTCCTGGTTTAATACATTTCACTGCAAGTGTGTCCCAGATTTTTCACCCAATGTCATTAGGGATTGTGTTTTGTTCTTCTCCACAGATACTGTGCTCCAATCCATTTATTTTAGATCATCATTTATACACACACACAGACGTGTGTGTATCAGACCACTGACATGCACGGCATTTTCCATGCAATGAGCGTTAACAATCAAGTCACACATAGAATATGATCGGTGAGATTGCTATTAGCAAGCTATGCTATTAAACCAAATAGGATCATTTCACTGGTCACTTGTCGCCTCCTCAACCTCCCTGTTTGTCTCCATCTTTTCTGTTGCCATTTTAAGTTATTTGGGGCAGAGCTTGTTCTTTAATTAGCATCAAATACGGTGCCTAGCACAATGGAGGCCTGATCTTACACCCTGCTAGAAATAAACACTGCTTTTTTGGTGACTGGACGCATAGGTACGGAGTACTGGCGCCTTTTTTTCACAGTGATGTTGACCAGAGGAGTCACTGGCCCCCCAA
>ML685770.1:22583996-22641202 GCA_007922175.1 Pelusios castaneus
CCCTGGGCCTGGGCCCCGAGAATTTTTGGGGCCCAGGCCCAGGGACCCCATCTGCAGCACCAGCCCTGCCCCCTAGCCCTGATCTGCCCTCTGGGCCCGATCTGGCCCCGGTTTCCCGGTCAGGGACCAAGGCCAGATCCAGCTCCGGTCGTCACTGCCGGTGGCCCCGGGTTCCAGCTGGGGCTGGGATCAGATTGAGCTGCTGCCACTGCGGCCCTGGCCAGGGCTGGATCGGGCTCCTGTTGCGCTGGCGGCCCAGCCCTGCATCCCCAGCCAGGGTTGGAGCCAGATCGGGCTGAGTTCCGGCCCTTTTTTTGTTAATAAATAACATTACTTTATATGGGTGGCATTATTCCCCTTTTTTACAAGAATACAATTATGGATTTCTTCAAAACCTTTATGCTGCAAAGCCAAAATTCTCTCCGCATCAACCAGCTAATCACAGTAGCCCAGTTCCAGTGAGAACGTTCCAGTACGGCTCTTGTAATTCTTCTGTCATCGGATGACTCTGCATATAACGCCAGCTACAGATTCTCCTGGGGACCTCAGTTCTTCTGATGCTCATATTCTATTTGAATGTGGCAAAATCCAACTATTGAACAACAACGAATGCCTTAGTCTCTGCTTTATTAGCAACTAAGGGTCAGTGTCTCATGCAAGCCATTCCTTTTTCTACAGATTCAGAGGGTGCCTTCCAGAATGAGTTTTCTAAACTGATAGCCTCCAGAGCAAACAGCCGATTTTCCTTCCACAAAACAGTGGATTCATAATGCTCCAAAATCTTAGAGTGCTCCTCCTGACACAATTTGGAGACACAGTTTTTCATGCAATTCGTGCCTACTATAGAGCAGGTCTGCCTCTTATAAAGTGAAGGGTGGCATCTTCAAAAGGGACTTATGTAAGGTCTGCACTGGCGGTGAAATTCAGCAGCAGTCGACTTCACAGCTTTCCTGCGACATGCCATTTCCACTGTGCGGCACTGACGGGAAATGCCAGCTGAGGAGGTGGTTTTATTGGATCAGCTTCCAGATCAGTTGAGCACATTTTTACTGACCCCTCAATTGATCCAGATAAAGCCACCTGATGGTGGCGAATTTCCCACCATCAGTGTAGGCATAAGGAGGAGCTCACATTTCAATAGGGACATAATTTCCAAAGGGACAAAAATACTTTTGAAAACGGGACACATGAGTCTAGGTCACTTACGTACTTTTGACATTTTTCCTCCATATCTTTGTAAGTTCACATGCTAAAACCTGGTATCCTGAACGGTTCATGTTTGTTATGCAAACACAGCAAACACCAGGATGATCTACTGGAGAATGACCAGGGAAATGCTGAGCAGACGCAGGGGTCCAGCCATAAACCCATGTCCTGAGCTTTTATGTGCAGCTGGAAAATCTCGGTTACTTATGCCGTTTCTGTAAAGTCTTATTCGGTTCCTTTATGCCGGCTAAAGGAGAGAGCCAGCATGCATTTAAATAAATGTTAAATTATGAATTAATTCAGAGGTTCCCCCACATGCTGACATGCCGCATGTATCTCAGAAAAACTATTTTGGATGAAAAGCTGTGCTGAAAACAATCATCTGGCTCTGCAGTGGAGTTGTGTAAAAACAAAGATCCAGCCAAGCAAGGCAAATGGTGAATCATTCCCATAGACTATGCCTATAATTAACAACAGGTATTTGAAAGAACCGAACAGGGTGGAAAACTGGTTAGTGGGATAGAACTAGGAACAGTTCAATGAAATTAGGCAACAGCAGAATGAAGGCTGGACAACAGGAAGAAAATTCCATAACACTGAGGTCTATTAAACTGTGGAGCAATCTCTCTAGGAAAGTGAGGAAAGCCCTCTCATTTGAAACATTTAAAAATAGACTGGAAAAGGTATTCAAGAGTCTACTACAGGGAATAGTCCTAAATTGGCAGGGACTGGCCAAGATGATCTAATGCATTTCCTTCCATCTTTGAGCTCTGTGATTCACAAGGAGTTCCAAACCTGCACATGCAAAACAGAGACGGGGAATAAACACATCAGTCCGAAGGGTGGGGAGACAAAAGGGGCAATGGGCCAAGTGAGCAAGTGACCCCCTCTTTTTCTCTGGATGGGGTTTGTTCGAAGTACATTTATTTTGCAAACCATGCTTACATTTTGAAGGTCCCATGTATATTCGTATAGCTCTGGGCCCAGGTAATTGATACGGCTTTGCAGTAAGACGGGTCTGTAAGGCCGAACGAGACTTCCTGTTTCTCTGGACTGAGCCTAATCAATTCAACCTAAGGTGGTTTTGAAACCACTGGAGCAGAATTAAGTGTGGAAATCAACAGACGCTTATGGGAAAGGGTAACAAACACCTTCATGTAAAAACTAAGGCCCTCTTCCTGCAAACACACACATCCTCATCAGCCTTAAATACTGAATTCTGTGGGACCACTCATTACTGCCAGTAGTATCAATGCGGTGCTTAGTGGTTCCACTCTAGATCACAGCTCCATTTTGATGGACACAGCACAGACAGACCCTCTTCCCCCCTGAACTTCCAGTATAAATAGACGGAGACATGGGAGGGAAAGCAGAGATACAGAAAGGTGAAACAAGTGCCTGAACTCCATTGCAGATTAGTGGTAGAACCAGGATTAGCACGCCGGTTTCCTGACTCCTAGTTCAGAGCCTGAGCCACCAGACTCCATTAAGCATATATGTAAGTGCTAGAAAGAACAAGGCCTTACTAAGCAATACACTCACATTCCTTCTGAAAGCATTTGTTGACTGAAGACGATACCAGAAGTACACTGAATAACTAGCAATGTAACTACGCACAACAATTTGGTCATCTTGTTTCTCCAAATCATTCCTGTGTGATTGGTCAAGGCTTGTCCTGTTAGAAACAGCATGAAATAATGAAGTTGTTTTCTTTTCTTTTCCAGGGCAATTAATATCCATTCCTACCAGCGTTCACAGTGCTGGAAAGCAAGCGACAAACACGTTACTTGAAAACAGGCCACCCTGCCAAGCTGGTGTCATGTCTATTCTGCTAAGCTGCAGGTAAAATAGAAGACTTTGTTTTCACTTCAAAGGACCCTCATCTCAATCACTCCCTCTTCTCCTATGAATAACAAATTGGAAATAAATCTTCTGGCTGTAGTGCCTGGAATGTCGTACAGTCTGAGTGCTCTTCAGCTCCCCAGCTCAAACACGTGCAAATTATTTATATACACTTGCACGTGGTACCTACATAGAACTAAGTGCACATTTCTGCACGATGTAAAACAATACAAGGTATGTGGGCTCAACATATCCATTACAGTGGAAAGTCATAACGCAGCTTTCTAGTCTTCTACAGTGACTTTCTTTCTATGTGGATAAACCCATGTTTCTTATTCCCGCCCAATCTTGCCTTACCATGAACAGCACTGTACTCATTGGCCAAGATCGCCCGGAAATCCCATCAACAGAACTCATTATACAGAACTGTTATTTAGCTGACGTGGAATTCGTATTACAGGAGCGTTTAAAAGACACCCTCGACACTGGATCCCCGTTTTGCAGGGTAGCAAGATGTCCCCCTGCCATTTGGACTCCTCCCAGTGTATTCCTTGCTATCTGGGCTGCGTCAATGTGGCAAGTGGCTGTAAACGGAACCACCACTGAGCAACTAGAGGTCCTGTGACACCGAACGAGCCATCTCCCACTCCATAGCGTTAGCTGGGGTAGAGTCAGTCAAAGCAGCCGCCACACAGCAGGATTTAGGAACTCCTGCTCCTGCCACTGGTGTTTCATTGCTCCATAAGCGTAGCACTGACCTTGCCTGACCAAGGGCATGGGCATCTGACCCACCAAGGCTACGTCTACACTAGCAAGTTAATTCGAATTAAGGAAGCTTAATTCGAACTAACTAAAGCCATGGCTACACTAGGCTTTCATTTGTTCGAATTAAGGGTTTCCTTAATTCAAACTAATAAATTCGAATAGGCTATTCGAACTAAAGGTGAATTCGAATTAGTTAGTTCGAATTAACCAATGTAGCCATCGGCCCATTGAACTCAATGCAATTCGCTAATTGGAACTAATGGCACTTGCTTAGTTTGAACTAAATTTTGCTAGTTCGCATTAAGTTAATTCGAACTAACTAAAATTAGTTCGAATAAGTTAGTTCGAATTAACTAATTCGAACTAGCTTTAGTAAGTGTAGACATAGCCCAAGAGACCAATCTTGCCTTGGTAGACCTTTGGGTCGGGATGTGTTAGGTGTATTCATCCTATGGCAGAGAGGCGGCAGCAGACTCTGCCTTGCTGGGGTGCAAGGAGCTTCTCCATTATCCTGAGAGGGGCCAGCAGGACAAAGGCTGCAGAAAAGCCCCACGAGAGGAGAAAGGAGTAAATGTTTAAGATGGGGAGCAGAGCCAAATCTAGATGAATTTGAAGGAATCAATTCCAACTAGATTCATTACATTTTTAGATTTAAAGAGGTTACCAGGGCGCATGGTGTTTTCTGAGCCTGAGAGCTACAGCCGAGTCAACTTCAATGATGCAGTTGATTCCAGTTATAAACATTAGCACCCCAGGTTCATTTACTTCTGTGCCCCCCTTTGTTTGAGGTGGTCCTCTTTCAGATGGCGAGAGAGGTGATGTTCAAATAAGCGGGTCCGGATTAGCGAGGCAGTGAGTGATTTTGGAAATGGCTTGAGGGCAAGACAGCAACCTTCACATTGATTTGTTGAATGGTGAGAACACAGCACCTGTGACCGGCTGGTGTTCAATAAGAAGACCGCTTAGCACTTTTCAACCGCACACATTTATTAAACCAGCCATTGATTCTTTTGGCTTCAACAGGAAGGAAGGGAGAGCTGTGAAGGGTAAGGAGACATCAAATGGAGAAAGAGACAGACAGAAGGTGTAAGAGCCAGCAGCAAAATAGTCCAAAATAATTTGTCTTTACGATCCGTCTCGATTATTTCTTTTTAGTACCCGTTAGCGCCACCTACATTTTGACTCCATTGAGGACTAGCCTTTGGTGTCTCACGAACAGGTTTCCTGCATTCCCTTTTCACATACGTTGTCTCTCCATGCTATATGAATCAATTTCTTTGCATGTGCATGACAGAGGTACACTGGATCCACATACAGAGGTAAATCATTAAGACTTGACTGAAGTTTTTCTCCTCGGGCTTATGTTTTCAGCATTTCAATCACTTAAGCCTGGTCTACCTGTACCAGTTAAATCAACCTACCTACACTGCTCAGGGCAGTGAAAACTTTCACACTCTGAGTACCTCCGTTGGGTTGACTTAATCCTAATGTGGACAAAGTTAGGCCACTGGAGTAATTTTTCTGTCAAGTTAGCAATTACCACTCAGAGAGGTGGATTAATTACAACAATGAAAAACTCCTTCCTTCTCTGTTGATGTAGGGAGTATCTATTCCGGTGTGTCGCAACACATCAGTATGCCGCTGGCATGTTGCAACACGTGAGTGTGTCACGACACATGGCTGAGTGTGGTGCCGGGAGCCGGGCTGGGTTCAGGCAGCAGGCAGTGGTGGGCTTTGTGACAATGGCTCAGGTTTCGGGAGGCGGGGGTCCTTTTTGGCAATGTGGGCTTTGCAGCAGCAGCAGCTTTTCAGCAGTGAGGGCTTCCAGTGATGGAGAGCCTTTTTGGCAGCAGGAGCTTCTGGCAGCCGGAGGCTTTTTGGCAGCAGAGGCACCATGTTGCGACATGAAGAAGTTGAGAACCGCTGATGTGCACTACTGTGCTCCGGTGGCACGGAGGAAATGCTATTGCTCTGCTGCTGCAACGTGGACACAACCTTAGTTAATCAGTTCTCCTGCCAGGCTAGAGACCAGAGAACTAAAACCGTTCAGTAGCTCTAAACACTTCCTTACAGCCCGTTCCACCATGTTATTTGAGAGCAGCCAACTCTAGGGGGGAGACGAGCGTCCAGTCTCCATGCCCATTCACTCCTTGATTTCTCACCTGGGGCTGCCAAGAAGAAATCCAATTAGCAGGGATTATTTTTGCCACTCGGGACTTGCCCACTAAAGAACAAAAGTGAAATCACCAACTCATTGAACAGAGACCACTGAGGATCCGTCACACTCACGATGACTTTTGGTAAGTGAAATTGACTCCGTTCCAGCATCTAGGGCAGCTCTGAGTGACGTGGATGAAAATGTCGCTAACCCGTTAGCGGGGGGAGAGCAATAATATTGAGAGGGGAGCCGGTGGTGGTGGCGGTGGAGAGCCGGCCAGGGACTGAGTGGAGAATGGGGGGGGAATGGGTGGAGACTGGAGACGAGCTGGGGGAAGCTGGCAAGAGGGAGCTGGCTGGGGAGGAAATGGGGATGGGTTGGGGGGCAGAACCAGCCCAGGGGTGAGGGAAAGTCTGACCCAGAGCACCATAGCGCTGGCTCTGGTCTCGGAGCTGTGCAGCATCAGCCGGGGGGACGGAAGGGGGCAGTGCAGCGGCAGCACCAGCTGGGGAAGGGGACAGCGTAGCACTGGCCCTGGCCCCACAGTGAGGAAGTACCAGCCCCGGCCCTGGAGCAGCGTAACACCAGCTGGGTGGGGGTGAAAGGGGGCCGAGGAGAGCAGGCCAGGGGTGGCAGGCTGGACAGAGGACTCAGGCAGGCCAGATCCGGCCTGTGGGCCGTATTTTGCCCACACCTGCATTAGCATCTTCTTGAGTCACCCAGCTTCACGTAACAATTTGTGAGGATGTTTTTAATTATTTTCTGAGCCCAACTTTCTTATGCTGAAATGGCAAGTATCAGCAATGTTCTCCTGGGACAGATATTTCCATCCAACGTCATCCCAGAGACATCTCCTTGGTCAGTATGTCGATTGGGCTGGGTACAGCCAGGCATTCCTGGGGAAACATATGCTGAACGGTCAAGGCTACGTCAGTGTCCGTGGCCATTGATAGTGTATCTGCATTACCCCTGAGAATTCGGAGTCAATATTCTGCCAGGAGATTCTGAAATAGCATGGGTCTACCTTGCCACAGCGTCTGCTACACTCCGCTCTAAACCTTGCTGTTCTGCAAGACCTTCCTTTAAGCCCAAAGAATAAATTCACTTCTCTCACCAATTTCCATTCGCGAGTCTACAATACCTTCAGGTGGTGCAGAGGCCTCACAGCCACACCCAACTTTTAGTATTTTTTTATTCTGGAGCCTTTAGAAAGTCTGGCTGAGTCAGAAAGGGACAGCTTTACTTTGCATTTTCCACTGGTGATTTACATTCTCCATGGCCTATGGTTGGGTTCATGCACAGGGGCTTTATGAAAAAAGACTTCAGCGAGTATTTGGGACATTATTAGAAGAAACTGTAGCTCTCTTCTTAAGGAAAAAGGTATAGTAATGTCAGGGAGGGAAATCACAATTAAAAAAAATATAAGTGGCCAATGGGCAGGTTGGCAAGTTTCATATACATAGTGGAAAAGAAAAGGCCAAAGACGTATCAAAAATATTCTCTCCAGTGGCTTTTTATGTGACATGTACAGCCCATGTGCACATAGTCTTGCGGAAAACATATTGGCCCAGCTAAGGGACAAACACTATGGGCTAAATTCTCTACTGGTACAAGCAGTGAAAGCAATTTCACACTAATGGAGTTGCCCTCGCAGATGCCAGCAGTGAACTTGGCCCTACATCTGAAACCCAACCAAATCCCAGCTACAATGAAAGAACAAAAAGTTGGCCTACATGCAACAGCATATGTCCCCTGTTAAAAGTGTTTCATGCCCTTTTCCCTCTTACAGTTTTGTATTGATGTCTGTGTTCTAGCTCGATACAAACTAAAATGGACACGCAAAAAACCTGGCTAAGAAAAACATTTCCCACATTGTTTATTGTATAGTATGCCGGAGATGCTCAGAAACCAGGGTGAGGACGGCTACAGAAGTATGTTGGTAAGTCGAGAGCGGTGCAGAAAAGTGGCCAAAAGTTAAAACAGCTTTTCTTTGCCACCTGTATAAGCTCCATCCATACCTGAGTGAATAAGTCATTTCAAAGAGTTAGACACTTCTTTCGGATCACTTGGCAAGAGGTAATAGCTAGAATTTCTGTGAGCAACACTTCAGCCCAGGCTGTGACCCCCTTCCTACTGCATAGTCCTTTACTCCACCAGTGGTCCCACTGACTTCATAGCAGGTTCACCGACTTCAATAGGACTACTCATGGTCGAAGACATGATAAGTACGGGTATCATAATCGGGCCCTTTGTCTGTTGAACTGTGAGAGTCTGTTTTATGTCTCCTGTTTCAAATAATGCATTGACATTCCAGGACTGTCCGGCTTTTGCAAAATGTGTCCGTAATACTACAAGATTGCATTTGTTTCTTTCCCTTCAGTGCAGATGGTCTGCTAGAATGCCTTTGACAGAGTTAAGACTGTGAATGACTGCAATTATGACGCTAATAAAGTGAGTTTTGTTTGCAGAACAGCTGTGGCCACATTGTTCTTTCGTGAGAAAAATGTAGCCGTTATGTGGCATGTGCGTCCCTGATTGGCTGGAGGTTACATCATGCTTTGGAACAGTGCACGGCAAGTTGCTTTTCGTGATGCAGCATCTCAGTAAGGGTGAACATATTAGTGCTATTTAATGATTAGCCTTAATACCAAATCGTTTCGATTGTGATTCAAAAAGGGAGCGAGGAATGGGCAAACACTTATGATACAGCTTGCATGGATATGCATTAACGCTTGGACTAGGTTTCATTTTTTCTTGACTTACATGTAACTGAGTGCAGTAGAAAAGAAATGGTAAGCCAGATCTCAGACTAAAACATAAAGTAGGCACCTAGCTACCAGCCCAGGGATACCTATGTTTAAACCCAGTTTGGGGAAAAAACTGAGCGCTGCTTTCTAGTTTTAGGCCAGTAATTTTGGTCTTTTGTTTTAATGATGGGTGCATTTCATATATCTTCATTCTTTTTTCAATTAAAAATCGGATGCAGTTTCAACTTGGATTAGAGCCAAAATCTGCTTCCTTTCCTTCTGTGCAGTAAATGGCCTTTGCACAATGGATCTAAGAGAAGCCAGAGATGGGAATCCACGCTACTGTCTCTACTCAATCCCATATTTATCCCTGACATAGGGATTGGAAATGAAATCTGGGCCCCAATGATGTCAATTGCAAAACTCCTGCTATCAGTGGAGCTAGGATTTGACCCTAGATGTCAATGAGTCCAGGATTTTAAAGGGTCTGAAGCTGTATCCTTCCAGTTCTGTGATTCTATTTTATGTATCCCAAGACTACCAGCCAGCAGTACAGTCTAGGGCAGCCTTCATATTAAGGAAGATAAATGCAAATGATGTAGATCTCTGGCCTGTGCTATTCTGGATGTCAGATCAGATAATCCCAACAGTCCACTCTGGTCTAAACATCTATGAAATGCCTGGTCAGCCTCAGAATCAGACCTGCCAGACAGAGGACAACAGAGGTCCTGGAATGGTTTGGCTTTGAATTATTTTTCTAAAGGCCATTCTCATGGTCGTCCTTCTCTGCTCCTATCTGCTGTGCTGTCTTCTCACAGAACATCAGGGGAATTTCTCTGACTTACAACACAACAGCAGGCCTATCTAGAGAGCCTTCTCCATTCACAGCTGTGCTACAGTTACATTTGCTGGCCCTCAAGTACAGCCAGCATATGCAGGGATTAAAAACGAAGAGGACTGAGTGGTATTTCCCACAACAGAAAAGTTCAGTATACAAAAAATCCTGATTGGCTCAAGGACAGCCAGCCATGGAGCTGTTCATTTTCACCTTGCCATGGCTTCCACTGGAAGCAGCCTTAAGGCTTTTTTAAATGAAAAAAAAAATAAATATGTACAGGATTAGATATCAGGAAGCAGATAAAACCTACAGTGGAGTGCCCAGCTCAGTGGAACATATCTGTCATGGTAAGCAGAGAAATATCAGCTATAGCCACTGTGATTCAGCATAAACTTTCGCTCCAGAGATGTGTCCCCGCAACCTGAAATTCCCGTACAGAATGAGGCACATGATATTTCTGAAGCAAGTTACTTAGCTATACCAGAAATGTCAATAAACTGTACATGGGACTACATTTTACATAGCCCAAAGCTGGAACTGATGCAGAAGGCTGAACAGTGGATAGAGGTCTTTCAGAGACCACATGACAACCATCTCTGGCATCTTCCCTGATTGCCACTTGGCTTACAGAGAAAATGTAAGTTCTAAATGACTTGGGCCTGGTCTATTTAAATGCCTGCCTCTTTCCTAGAGCCGAGGTATCATAGTGGCATTCAACAGAAGTACTTACCTTACAGTAACCGAAAAATGTTATTATATGGGATTGTAATTTATAATATGGGATTACATTTATCCTAATGTTTGTTGTGCTTGCTGTTAAAATCTCAATGCTATGTAGAGTTTCCTATTTTTATTTTGTTATATTTATTAAAAGGACTTTTTAAGAAAGGACGTAAAAATGACCATAATGTTATACCTCTGTACACAAAGTTGTTGGTTTTTTTTTAAAAGTATGCAATAGTGTTGGGCTTTCTTTCTGTAAACCAAGCATTATGTGTTTCCCAATAAACATATCAGATGTATAAAAAAAATTCTCAGAGGCCTCTTTACTTCTTTTCCGACCTTTCAGAGAGATCAGGATTTTAGAGAAGGGTACACAGGTTAGCTAGTACCAACCTTTGTGCTCATGCCAGACACCTGCCGAGTTGGAAATCATATTTTCATCAATAAATTCATATCTTGCTAATCGTTTCAGTATGTCCTTTCCTAATGCCCCATTTTATGAACAACCTTCTCTGTCTGGTATCCTCCCTCACTAACAGTCTATATATTTAGAGTGCCATGACCGTGATACACAATCCTACAAAATCCATGCTGTACAAACTGTCAGTATTTACCGTTGTGCTTACAATACAGCTAAATGACCTGCCAACAGAACAAAAGTTAAGTGCAGGCTTAACACATGGCTGACTGGGGCAAAGCAAAGACACAGAGTGGATATACATACACGTGATTTGCCATATGTAGTACCCTGTCTCTGGCTTTGGCCAACACCTGATGTCTCATTGGACGCTAATCCCTGCTTCCCTACCAGCCATCTAGCTAATTGTGCTCTCCCGGGAGGCAAGCCGTTTTCCTTGACCCCTGTAGTAAATTAGCTGGCAAACAGACGCATGAGACTGAGTCACCCACAACTCAATTTATATAACTGCAGATTTTATTAATGGTCATAAAATCATCAAGCCGCAGTATCTGATTCACTTGACCACAGTAATGAATTAACCCTATATACGTATCAAGAATTATACTTACTTGTACTCCCTTCACAACCAACTCCTTTAATACACCCAGTGTAGCCCCCTTTAACATTATCCACTCAATCATTTGAATTAAGGTCTCTGTGTAGTGCTTTATGTTGGCTCTTCTTCCTGCTCCTTGCATTCCTACCTAATTTTTCTTCTTTATAGACTCATAGACTTTAAGGTCAGAAGGAACCAGTACGATCATCTAGTCTGACCTCCTGCATAATGCAGGCCTCAAGACCTCACCCACCCACTCCAGCAATAGGCCACCAACCTCTTTGCTTTAGTCTTTATGATTTGTTTAAAAAGAGCTTAATTCATTCATTTCCCACCGGTTACTTCTACAGCCAGGGCTCTGTTTGTCACTGCTGTGACAATCCTCTAGCTCCTTACCAAGATCTTGAAGTAGAAATGAGTAAACCCCGTCCAAAGGATTCGAAGATCCCTACACTCAGTACCAGGTTATTATTTGTAGTCCAACGCACAGAACCCGGGCTATGGTATGAGTTGGCCAGTCTAAGCGTTGTTGGAAACATCCACCAACCTGTTTAGATTATATGTGATATCGGACCCTAAACAGCTTGTTTATTTAGCCAGCCTCATTCAAATTGTCTCCTTTACAGCCGAGGATTTCAACAATGCTTTTTATCACCACAACTCCGTGAACATTTATTAGAACAGCTTTACATTCGGAGGAGAGCTACATCGTGTTCCCACTTTATGTGGTTTTGGAGAGCACAGTGAACTTTTTTATACGGCCGTCTCTAGTTTCCAGAAGGATGACGCGGCACTAGCAATTACGATGTCACGTCAGCTCTTCAGTATAAGAGGTCACTGGAAGCTGCACCTGTACTTTGGCATAAAAACAGATTCCTAATAAGGCAGCTGAAGTTCCCTGTGCGACAGGACAATTCCCAGATAGCACCGTGATGAGCATATTGTGCTGGGAGCCCTACAACACACGCAGCGACTGCTTGGTGGGTGGTGTGTTTGCTTATTATAACAGTCCGCAATCTCTCGCTGTTACCTCCTCCCCCTGCCTTTTGGGTGTCATCTTATAGGTTGGTGGTAAGTTTCTGGGGGGAGTGCCCATCTTTTCTTTGTACGCGGGGGGCACCTGACAGGGCTCTGATTGAGGCCTCTGGGCATTACCACAAATGATAATAGAGATTCACGCCAAAAGTAGACAGCTCTTTCCACCAGAACAACACCTGCACTGAGTATACGTGCTGGGGCTCAATCCACGCAAAAGCACAGTCACCAGTGCCATGTTCCATCCAGCACCAGAAATGGACAGAGTTGGTCTAGAAAAACAAAGACAGGCTGGTCAGGGGATGTACTGCTTAAACACTTCTCCTGGGAAGCCTGTGGCTGTGAGGAGAAAGAGAGACTGTCCCAAGAAGAACAGCTGTGGTGAGGGTCAGAAGAGGATCGCCAATGCCCCACAAGCCCTGAGCACGTCACACCCTACCGCAGTTTTGACTCACTTGTGGCCCGCAGGCATACGACGCAACCCCTGCATCCATTGCGGCGAGAAGATGCATGTGACCAGCACATAGAAAGTTAGAGCTGGTCAACATTTTTTAATAGAAAAAGCTTCCTTGATGATACACGGAGAATTGGCAACCAGTTTTTTGTGGTGGAAAAACAATGGCAACTTGGACAACCTTTTCTCATGCCTTTATGGCAAAATTCTATACGAAATGGTAATCTCAAAATTATTCAGTTCAACATTTCTCAATCAAAGGTTTTCAGATCTTTTCATGCTGCAAAATTTTCCAATGTTTTGACTTTATAGTCTCATTTCAGGGCAAAACCAGATGTTGAAACATCAGGGTGTCAGATTGGTATGTGTCTGAACAGGTCTACGTTCATGTGCTAACTCCATTCTGTTCTCTGATAACCATTTTGACTACAGCTGATTGTATGTGCTTTGACTTTTGGTATTCCAGAATCCCATCACGAGCTGAAATGCCCAGGAGAGGTAAAAAGAAATCCCAGCACCCAGTGCAATCAACAGATATTATCCTGGGGGATTTTTCTTTCAAATGGAAAAGCAACCTAGAATAATGAGCTCGCTGCAGCCCAGGGGAAGCAGTTTTTCTTGGCTGGACTTCAGGTGGGCCGCAACTAAGCAACAAATCATCTGATCAACAAATCATCTGATAATACACCTGAAGCTGCTCAGGGGAGTCACCTGAGGGGGAGGGAGGGAGGGGGATGGGCCTAGAACTTTATAAATGGGAAGTTCTCTTACTGGCCATTTTAGGAGAGACCAGAGTAAGAAGCCAAAACTGGGCAGGAGGAGAAAAGGGTCCTGAAGCCCTGACAGGATTGATAAAAACCCAAAGGGCTCTAGAATGATGAGAACACTGAAGGGAATGTTCTTCATGCAGATGCTTATTTTTCCATAAATCTGTATCTCTCTGGTGCTTTGTCAAGGAGTAAAATGTGATTGGTTTAGACATTCCTTTCCACAGTCCCTGTGCTCCCCCTTACTTTAACAGCCAGTTAGTTTTCAAAGGTGAACAATAATCCAGGGGGCTCACAGTTTTGGTGCGACTCTGGGTTGGTGGCAAAGGGGTAGTACAATAGTGGCCCGGGAGTCATCAGGGCCTAGGCAGTTGGATGGCAGAGTCTATATCTCAGGAAGGGAAGCAGGCTAGAGGATCTCCACTCTAAAATCATGTCTAGAATCCCAGAGCTTGAGAAAATTACTGGATTCTGTCCATACTCAGCCAGCCTAAGATCATATGGGAGCCACGGTTAGGGTATAATACAGCAGCGTGAAGAGCACTCACCAGGGAGAGTTCATCTAGGGTTGTATCAACTAGAATACCCCACGGACAGCAATTATGTTGTCCAACCCAGCTTTCAGAGGGTTACACAGAACCAATCTTTCAGCCTTCCAAGGACAGAATAGCTCAAAGAACTGAAAATGGGTGACTGGTTTGAACTGAGCTCTTGCTGCTCATAAATAAGAATAACCAGCATCTGCCAGCTGGTTAGTGGTTATGTGAAACTATTGTGTGGTCTCAACCAAGTTCCAACTGGGCAAATGCCTGTGTCAGAATAATTTAAATTAATTGTGTCTCAAGGAAGAGCGCAATGTTTGGGTCAGCTTGGAATCTGGACTGTGAATCAGTCCTAGAACTGTTTCCTTTGAGACAGGGTCCACGCACAGCGATGCTGCAGTGTATGGGAAACTTGCGCTCCGCTTGCTTACAAATCACCTGTTCTGTAAGAGCAGAGGACTTCACTTTACAGTACTGTCATAGAGCAATTTCCTGGAGCCCAACTCATTTAATAATTATCCCGATTAAACATCTCTCTTCAACCTTCCATCGTACACGTATAAAATGTTACTTTAACATTTGCAATGGTTTGCGACTACGCTTCGTACTTTTATTCCACCTTGCATGAAAAGACATAAAAGCACTTTACAAACATTCACCTCCCAACCTCTCTTGGAGGTGGAAAAGCATCACCGTTTGAGAAAATGGTGGGCACACAACAGATTTCATAATTTGACTGAGGTGAGTGGTACAGGTAGGAACAGAATCCTGATCTCATTAAGTCCTCCCAATGGACAGCAATTTCACAGCACATAAACATTCAATCAACTGGAGAGCTAACATTCGTACAAAGTTGCATCATTGTGGAAGACCGCACTACAAAAGTATCTTCTGATTTTCAGACTCTTTAAACAGGCTTTCAAGTAACTGGTACGAAGCCAATCAGAATTGCTCAGCAGTGACATAATGTGGATGACTCTTGCCTGTGACAACCGTTTTATTTAATCAGTCTTCCCTGCACAACTCAGTTTCCTGTTTATGTTCAGGAGTGAGATGTTGCAAATTTGAACAACACAGATGACTCCTGGGTGATTTTAAATCAATACAATTAGTACAACAGCAAACAAAACTTCTGGGGTGTTTATTGTCAGAGTAGTGAACTGGGATTTATTTGCATGACTTACATTAATGCTTAGATTGGTGTCATTTTTCAGACCAAACAATTTTCATATGCAAAACTAGCTTTGTTCATGCATTCTCTGAAGTGCCCATATTTGTAGTTAACAAGTTTAGATAAGCTGGCATATTGACCTTAAAGACGCACAAATTTCTAACATTGTCCTTTAGACACAATAATGAGTCTTACCTTTAAGGACTCCCAAAGGGGAAATTGCACCAGAGAGAAAGGAATCTGGAGGAGGTAAAGAAAAAAAGTCACAAAAGCAAATAAGGATAGCATGTCCTTGGCTGGCTAAATTAGGAACAGTTTTTGTTCACTCATTGAACTATAGCTTATTACATTTATAAATCCATAAGGATTACTTTATATACACTGTTGTTAGGAGACTGGTTTCACTAAAGCAGTTCTTACTTTGTTTATCACGTTCCCTACTGAGAGGCTAATGTATTGTTACCAGGGTGGCCTGTAAGAGCAATAACTAGTGTGATCTAATGTCGGGAATTTCTCTGTTTGACTTTTAGCAAAAAGAGCACCACACCATGAAGACTGCAAATGCAACCTGGATGGGAAAATGCACACTATTACACATATTTATCTGAAAGTAGAGTTTTACTCTTAAAGGGACGCTCAAAACAGCATCATGAGATTACAAGTTTATTGCCTTCTGATGAGTTAGAATCAAATAAAAATAGGCTGTTGATAGCTGCCAGCCCTGCAAGCTCAACAGGCAATGAGAAAGAGAAACTTGGTTCTTATCCTCTCATTCTTCACCTACAATAAAGACTTCGTTGGCCAATACAGGGCCTCAATTACACCCATTATCTTCAGCTTATGTTCTCAGTGACACCAGCGCACACCCATGTCCTTCAAAGTCTTTGCACAGGTGTCACTGATATGAGATCAGTAAACTCGGTTGACAATGCACGGGACAAAGAAAAACCACCCTCTTCCCAGCTGTCCCGGCTATGCAGAGCTAATGGGAGTAATAAGCAACAAGAACTTATTTTTTGTTCCCAAAGTAGACAGATAAAGGACTCTCGACAAGCACAAGGAACAGCTCAGTTGAATAAAGAGGAGTCATTTTTCAGGGCGTACCTCACTTTACAGCTAGCCAAATAGAAGATTTACAGAGAAATTAACAGCTTGCCATTGATTTACTTTTTCTCTTTGAGTTGCTCCTCTTGAGTTCCTCTGATCTGCCCCCCAAGTTTCAACCTTTAATTCTGCCCTCTTCTTTTCTCATGAATTTTTTACTCTCCACTGCACTTGCCAACTCTTCAACATCCATCCCTGACTCTCACATCACCTTGGCTATCTCTATTCCTGCCTTCGGTCTCAGAGCACTTCTAGAGAAGTCCAGTGATTCACCAATTTCCTCCACGGTCCTGCAACTTACTCCTCTTCAATGCTTTGTCTCTTGCTCAACATTTCTTTTCTTTGATTATCTCCCTCACTTCCAACTCCCAACTCATTAATCTTCCCCACTGCTCACACATACTTCAGACCTCCTCCCCCGTAGCCATCCTTTCCCTCCTCAGACTAAGATTTTACCAATTGCTTTGCAGATTGGACTGACAGCATCAGCAGGTGTTTCTTACCGCTTTATCCCTCCTCTTAATTCACCACCAAGTGGAGATAATCCTTCCTCTTGTCTGTTTCTAAGTTCTCAACACATCCCCTTTACTCCATCCTGCCTGTTTTTATCCTCCTTGATCCCTTCTCCGCCATTTTACCTTCAAGCTGCCCAAGCATGTTGCATGTCGTGTCTTTTTACTGCAAGTTCCTCTCAATCTACTGGCTTCTGCTGTCTCCATTCTTTTGAAACAGCCCTCATCAATGACTTCCTTCTGTCCAAAATAAATAACTTGGAGAAGAAGTTCTATTTCCTTGATCTCCCCAATGCCCTCAACATTGTGGACAACACTCTTCGCCTCGACGCACTCTCCTCCCAGTGCTTCCATTTTATTCTGGTTCTCCTCTTACCTTGCCCACCTTTCCTTCTCTGTCTTCTTTAATGGCCTCTAGCAGTACTCTCATTGCTCAGAAGCATCTGACCCTTCCTCTGTATACTTATCAAAATTGGTTGGCTACATTTTTGGTTACTCCCTTTCAGTAGACAATCTACCTACCTCTCCATCCACAAACTCTAATGCTCCACCCAAACACGTGTATTAGCAACGTTGTCCAAGGTGAATCTCATTTTGTTATTTTCTGCCCACATTTCGAATCCCCGTAGGTCCTTTTACATTTTCACATATTTATGTATGTTTGTTTCTTTTTATTTGTGGTGATGTTTTTGTTTGTTTTTGTATGAAATGTCATTCGATTTATGAAGCGTCTGTGCCTCTTTTCCAACAAAGAACACTAAACATACAAAATGGACAATTCATTTATCATCATATTAGCGAGAAAAGGTAGGTACAGTAATATCCTTTACTGAGCTCTTCTTCGGCTCTTGTCTCTCTCGAAAGCTTGTGTCCCTCACCAACAGAAGCTGGTCCAATACAAGATATTACCTCACCCGCCTTGTCTCTCTGTGACTGATATGATTACAAGACTCAATAATAATAAGGTAGGCACAGGACACAAACAAAGAACAAAAAGATGGTCCCTATCCTAAAGGGTTTGCACGCTACATATAAAATAAGAGACAACAGTTGGAGACAGGAAAGGAGTACAAAGGAATAATGTAATTACCACCACTACTGATAAAATACCACGCCTCAGCTTGTAAAAGTTTTCAGTATTTAATATGGACAGTAGCTATCTTGTTAAATCTATATAGTGACATATGAAGAGACAGTGTAATTTAAGTAACTGTACATTATTAGAAACATTAATTGTGGACATATAGAAATCTCTTTAAACCTAAATTCCCTGGAAATCTGAAATGGCCCATGACATTGCACTTCTCCAACATCACAAGAGTTAACGTTTGTTTTCTTGTGTTGCAGCTAATGATTAATAAATGAGCCTCTTCAGTTAACCTGCCAGGCAAAATGTAGCTTGACAGACACCTGCCACAGAAAATTTGTTATCTATTCAGGCAGGAAATGGCAGTGAGATGAAATCAATGCCGATGCTGTACACTGAGCCGAGAAACTGAAATCTCAGAGGAAGTTTGTCATCTTGAACAAGGAGGAATATCCCTTGTGGCATCTCAAAAGCCCAAAAGAAAGGTCAAACCTGGTTCTTATTTATCAGGGCCCTGAAATTCTAGCACAGCACTTAAATTTCTTTTTCGATTTTGGGTGACAAAGTCCAGTTATTTGACAGAAACGCCTCGTAATATATTTATGAGAAGATATATAGCCACATGCTGCTGCATCGCTGTCAAATGGGGATTAATTGCATCATTTCCTTGCACTGCAGAATCAAAAGCACCATAACCTTCTAACGCCAATACCAGAAAAGAGATATCGTGGCCACCATATTTGCTCCAATTTCTTAAAAAACAAAATGCACTAAGTTAAGCTTATACCAAAAAGAATAGGCCTCCTAACACATACACAAAATTCTTCCTACTGTTCAAGTGTTCTTCCTATTGTATTGGAGTGCTTATTGTACCTGGAGTGATCAAGAGGCCTGGGGCCACCTGGAGGCCTATTGTAGCTTGTGTGATCCAAAAATATTTTAACAGGATCGCCAGGGATGCTCTCAAAATAAGTTCTGTTTTATCTCTACCCTGCCAGAAAGGGAAGATTTATCTGGCCACTGCCACACCCAGTGAGACTGTCAGAGGGCAAAGAAGCTAAGAAGGGCCCCTGTTTGCACAGAGTCTGGACATTAAGTCAAGGAGGCATGGGAAGTAACCCAGGGAATCTAGCTGGTTTCCTGAAACAGCAGAGAGAGGCTGTGACTTATAGGGTACCTGGGTTGGGGTCCAGAGTCAAGGATAGGACCAGGTCCTCACTCCCGGGTCCCACAGGCCATCCACTGGAGGAACAAGAGCCCCAACAAAGAGGCAAGGGATTATGAGAACCAAGATAGTAATGGGAGTCAGCAGACAGCAGCCATCTTAGAGAGGCTTTATTACCCTAAGCCACCCTAGAAAGTGGAAGAATATTTAGAAGTGAAGCAGTTTTCTGTCCTACTGCTAGAAGGAAGCACTGGACCCACCAAGGTAGAGGAGGAACTTTTTTGCACCATGTAATTCATAGAGTGATAAATTCATTGCTCTTGTTACAAGCCTTTTACAGCTAAACTGAAGTGAGAAACCCCCTCATTTTGGACTCACTTCTTCGCTTGAAGGAATGTGATTTGATTGTGTTTATTATTATTTCCTTACAAAAACTCTCAGAAACCGAACAGAATCACACCCAGGCAGGCAGTGATATTTGTGCCTGAAATAACATAAGACAACAAGGGAAATGTGGTCCACATATGTGGAGAACTTTCTGCCAGCAAATACGAAACTCTGGCTAACTCCGCCGAATCTCTCATTTGATGTTCACATAAAATAGACAGACAGTATCCGTTCTCATGTCTGGCTCAATGTTCTATATCAGTACTGTTTATTCAATAGAGTTAAATCCTACACACACGCAAAAAACAGCTCCCAGGCATATGTAAAATTATTATTCTAATGTTTCATAGATTGTCAGTTACTCGGGGCCCTATATTCTTTAATGTCCAATATCCAATGTATTGCAGATTTTATTGCCATTAAAGATCTGCTTAATTCTCCTGAATTAAGTAGATTAACAAAACAAGGGATTTAATATTTTTAAGCCAATGACTTTAAAAAGTGAACATTGAAAACAGCTGTACCCCAGAGTCACAGTACCAGAAAAATAAACTTTTCCTTTTAAAATCAAACTGCAAGTGTGTTTCACCTAAGAGTTGAGAAACTTTCAACAAGTCAGATGCATCTAAGGAGGAAGTTAAAAACAATGCCAGATAGATGCATCAATATTGAAGACTGAGGTAGCACTGATACCCCTTCATAGCAATCAAATAGTGCTTTGATTGAAGCAATTTAAAATTTATCAGGCTCCAGTTACAAAATGTGCCCATATGATGCTGATAAATCTGTGATGCTAAATCACAAACTGACAGCATCCAGAGGGAAACTCAGCAAGCAGACAGCAGGGTAGCATGTTGAAGGAGCAGAAAAGAAAAGATAAATAAATAACACCAGGCCCTTCAGAACTGGAATTCCCTTCAAAATGCTAGAATTCTTCCACATGGAGAGGAAACAGATGTTCATGGCTGGAATTTGCATGTGGCTTTATTCTTTTCTAGGATACAATAAAACTACTCTTCTGCTTGTCCTCTGAGTTGGAAATCAAACGGTGGCAAAGCATGTCTAGTCCAGCTGCGCCTTCCATTCCCAACTTTTATTAGCAATCTATTAAAAACCTAAAAAGCACGAGAAATGAAAAATCATGTGGTATGCGTTCTCAAGCCAATATAAAAACTACAGATGGTCTTACTAATCTTCAGCGCATGTTTGTTTATTCAGGTTCTCTGCGTGCCTGATTCAGTGGGGTTTTTGCTCTTGGAATTATCTGTTTTTACAAATGCAAGAGTAAATACTAAGAGAAGAGATTGATGTCAGCAGCTGGCGGAGACAATAAAATCACCTAGAAGAGGAGTTGAAGTCTTTGTTTTCTTGAAAGGGGTCTCTTTCACTCTTTCCAGCCCTCATTCAACAAAGCATGTGGTTAGCGTGAACCACCTGAGTAGGTCCACAGAATCCAACAGCTTAGGGAGCAAGCTGGGCCTTTGCCCCTTGGGACATGAGTGTGCAGAAGCTGGATGGCCTGTGGGACATGGGAGTGAGGACTTGGTCCTACCCTCGACTCTGGACCCCAACCCAGGTACCCTATAAGTCACAGCCAAAGAAGTGCGGCTGCGGCTGTAAGGAGGTTGCTTTCTTCTTTCTAATTTCACTTGAAATTAAAGTCGACTTAAAGGGGAACTTAGAAAGTCGACCTAGAGCGTCCACACTGGATGCCTGGGTCGACTTCTAGGGGCTTTGGGGGACCTAGGGGAGGTCCACAGGGGCAGGGGAGGCACCTCTTGCCCAATGCCAGGGGGCTCAGCCTTTGCCCCATTGTACATAAGTACAATGGGGCAAAGGGGGACAGGGACCCTGGCAGGGCATAGGGGCAGGGTGGGCAGGGCTCTGCTCTGCCCTGTGGGGGGGCATGCCAAGCTCCCCCTGTGCCCCCCCCAGCAGGGAGGGCATTGGTGTAGCCCTGGGGTAGCCCTAAGTCGACTTAGGGCTACCCCACGTCTACACTGGCTTAAGTTGACTCTAGGGAGTCAACTTAAGCCTTAGGTCTAATAGGAAGGCGGTGTTATAAAGTCATCTTAATTTTAATTAAGTCGACTTTATTTTCCTTAAGTCGACGTAAGCAAGCTGCTTAAGTCAACTTAAAAAGACTGTAGTGTAGACGCAGGGTAAATTAAGTCGACTTAAGCAAGCTTAAGTCGACTTAATTTACCAGCGTGTAGATAGCCGAACAGGCTTCAGATTCTCACCCTCCTCTGATATTTTGATGGGAAGACAAAGAAACTATACAGAAGTTGACTGAGGTTACACAGATAACCCACATAGGAAGTTAACCTTTTCAAACCCAGGCCTTGTCCTGCTCCTATGTGACTTCAACAGGAGTAGAACTGATTGCATCCCAAACAAGCAAATACTCTGGCAGACTCTCTCCACTTCCCAATAGTCCTGCAGTGTTCACTCTCAAAATAAAAGTCAGTTTTGTTATTCATTCTTGAAAAGCAACATACCAAAGAAGTGCACAATGAAAATGAATATTCCAACATCAACTTGTACATGCCGTTTTTAAGACACAGATAAAATCTAGCAGAATAACAGATGAGTTTAGCAGCTCTACAAAAATGAAGGTATTGTTTAACAGGAAGCAGATGTATGTCAGATGGCAAACTCATTAGAGTGTCCCATCGTTAAAGGAAACAGGATAACAATGAGCCATCTGAAAAAATGTGAACTGATCAGGAAATATACAAGCCGCAGCTAATCTCCTATTTATTGGTAGGTAATGCCTTTAAGTCATGCACATGCATTGAGTTTAGGACCATGAAGAACTAATCTTTGTTCGCATGAAAAAAACATGACCATAGAACCCTTACCCACAGAATGCAATGTTTCTGGAAAAGGCTTCTGAACACACACAAGGAAAAGACAAACAAAAACTGCCTGATATTTGAAGACTAACTATTATATTGATGATTTTTTAAACTCTACTTGGTGATGCACTATAGTCCAAAGGAACACTTCTATTTGATTTCATAACTCTGAAGGTATTTTAGATTGGCTCTGTGTTTTTATTTATTTAAAGTACAGCCATAGAAACACATACAAGCAGCTGTTAACTCAGACCCTCCAGTGAGAAACACAAAATGAGACCCACAAGAATTAATGTATGGAAAGATGCCTGAAAGGCAGGCTTCCATGATGAAACGGTATTCCCTCTTCCATTTTGATGCACCAGAAATGTTCTTCAGAACCCAGTCCTGCACTCCTTACACAGGAAAAATTGTCACTGAAGGCAATGGGAACTTTGAGTATCACATGTAGGATAGGGCTCCAAGGAGCATTAATAAAATTCAAGTAGTTAAAACGAATAGCATAGAGTTTCTTGCCATAGGGATGGTGGATCTAGGGATGTATGCTGGGGTGGATGTTCAATCAAATAAAACCTGATATCAGTGCATCAATAACTGCCTGGACACTAGTATGAGAATATTTATGGGGGACTACCTGCCCTCAGAGCAACAGGTGACATTACCTAACAGAATGGAAAGAAATGTCTGTTCTTCCCTTTTCTAGTATGTCCATCCATAGTAGTTTTCATGTTGCACTACTACATAATTCTAACAAATAGGACACAACAGAATAGTTTCATGCAGCTCTTATCCACATAAATTAAACAGCTCTCTCTCTCTCTCTGTGGTAGATTTCTGAATCTCATTTAAAAGATTCTGCAGGAAAACTCCAAGTCTCCTTTGGCCCGTGGGTTTGCTCCAGAGTTCATCCGTGTCATTGAGAGTCTTGCCATGTGACTCCGTGGACTTTGGATCAGGCTCCATATATGCCAAGGTGGAGGAAGTGGTAAAGATTCTACTGTGCTATATAAGGGCGGGTTAATAATTCTGCTCTTCTTGCATGGTTCCAAGGACGCATGGCTAGCCAGGTTCATGGTGCGGGACAGGTGGAGACAGGCACTTTTTTTTACCTTCAATAAACAGGGCTGTGGCACAAGTTGCTGCATTGTCCCAAGCCAGCCTCTACAGCTCTGCTTCCTACCTCCATCTGACCTTCCGGTGAATTCTCTGTATCTTAAAGTCCTTAAATCATGATTTAAGTTGGTAAATAACTCAGTCATAGGTTGGTGGCCTATTGCAGGAGTGGGTGGGTGAGGTCTTGAGGCCTGCATTTTGCAGGAGGTCAGACTAGATGATCGTACTGGTCCCTTCTGACCTCAAAGTCTATGAGTCTACGAGTCTTCCATTCCACAAAGTGCTTAAAAATAGTCTTAAGTTCCATTAAAGTTAATGGGACTTATGCATGTTTTTAAATGCTTTTCTGAACAGAGATGAACTTAACTGCTTTGCTGAGTGGGGGCCCTTGAGTAAGACAAGGATTTTATTCGGTGAATTTCCCTTCTTTAAAATAACAACAAAAATCAATGTAAACAGCTGTTAAAGAACACCTTCCCCTCCAGCCCGTTGGAGGTGAAACCAGCACGGTACACTAGCCACTGAATAATAACAAAAGCCGTAACAGTCACTATAACGCAACAATAGCACTGAGCAACAGAAGCCCCTAGCATCCAGCTGGAACTACCTTCTTCAAAGTTTCTAAGCCATAAAAGGCTGAGTATCTTACTCTATTATCTCCATCATGTGGCAGAGAGGAAAATCGCAGATTTGTATCACACTTCGGAAATGCCCAACTTTGCTCTGTTATTTCACTTTTAAAATGCATCAGAGATTTTGTCACCATCTTCTGCAAAAATGCACAGCTGATGTCTCCCTCTGGCTGCAGATATGATTAAATATTTACTTAGTGCCATAAGTGTATAGCTGATCTCATTGGGCATTCATTGTTCTGGTTGTTGATCTGAATCAAAGTAAATCCTTAAGCCATTACCGTGTAGAAGCCTCCGGCTCCAGATTGCAACCAGCTCAGTCTGAATCTGTTCAGACATAACATTAGGTGGGTGGCAACCATCAAACATTTGAGCAGTATCAAAGACAGTGCTAAAGGATGTTCAGAAGATGGGACACTGGTATCAGCTGTTGCTGCCATATTTCAGGCCCTTCAGCAGCCTCTGAGAGGATGTCGTGACAGAAAGTTTCCCAGGGAGCAACAGATCTGTAAAACCACGGTTGTACCAACTCTCTCGTACGGCAGTGAAACCTGGGTGCTGAGGAGGGTTGGAAAACACCAGCTTGACATATTTAATTCTCATTGTCTTCAACAGTTGCTCTATTTTAAGTGGCAAGACAAGATCATTCAAAGCCCAAACCGGCAGTCATCACCACCAGGTTCTGTTCTGGCAGCTTTCTCACTAGGGACATAGTGTTAGAATAGAGGATCGGCGAATTCCAAAGCACGTGTACTAAGGGATGTGACTACCCAGCCAGCAATCTCACAGGCCCCAAAAGCTTCAGTGCAGCATTAAGATCGCCAGTGATGGCCGGAAACTGACTATCCAGCCAGAACACACTAAGGAGTTAGCCAGAGACTGATC
The DNA here is from genome assembly GCA_007922175.1 of Pelusios castaneus. Taxonomy (NCBI): domain Eukaryota; kingdom Metazoa; phylum Chordata; order Testudines; family Pelomedusidae; genus Pelusios; species Pelusios castaneus. The sequence continues at coordinate 22,609,007 of ML685770.1, forward strand.
TGGGCGGTACTCAATCTGCAAAAGGGCCATGTCCTTTTGGGATTTGCCAGGATGATGGGGATGATTGGCATGGCACACTACAGATAAAGGAGGAAAGAGTCCCTGCCCAAAGAGCTTTCAGTCTCAGAGGTGGAGTGCAATAACTTGAGGCAATACAATAAAGGAGGAGGATAAAAGGGAAACAGGATGAGGGACACTTCACTAAGCTATTGTGAGTGCTTCCCGTGCACAGGTCTGGATGTCTAGGGAAAGCGGATAGCGGTGGGGGCAAATAACATAACTGCCTTCAAAACTGAGCTTGATAAATGTATGGAGGGGACGGAATGATGGGACGGCCTAGTCTGGCAATTGACTGAGCTTTGAATACTGGTGGGGGATATGCCAGTGGCCTAAGAAGGGAGGGTAGATTGGGGGGGGGGGCGGTTTCTGAGTTATTACAGAGAATTCTTTCTTGGGTGACTGGCTGGTTAGACTTGCCCACATGCTCAGGGTTTAACTGATCACCATATTCGGGGTCAGGAAGGAATTTTCCCCCAGGGCAGATTGGCTTGGGCTCTCGGGTTTTTTTGCCTTCCTCTGTAGCATGGGGCACAGCTCACTTGCTGGTGGATTCTCTGTATCTTAAAGTCTTTAAATCATGATTTGAGGACTTTACTAACTCAGACATAGGTTAGAGGCTTATTGCAGGAGTGGGTGGGTGAGGTGGCCTGAATTCTGCAGGAGGTCAGGCTAGATGATTGTACTGGTCCCTTCTGACCTTAGAGTCTGTGAGTCTATAAAGCAGATATCTTGATGGTGACATTAATGCTCTTAAAATGATCTTCACAAGCCCTTAAATTGTTTTACTTAAATGTAATTTTTATGCAAATTCAGCAAAGCACTTCCACACGTGACTAACCCCATCCATGCTGAGCAAAGCACTTCAGCAACATTGACTTCAGTAGGATTCAGCCATGATGTGCTTGGACAACTTCTTAAATAAAATAAGTGCTCTAGCTAACCCCCAGGCACAGTCTTGCAGGAATTACTGGGCAAAACTGCTGGCCTGTGTTATACATTGGGGCAGTCCACGTGACTATAAAGATCGTTAAAAATCTATTCGTTTATATAGTTTAAGAACAGGCGTTGCTGACTCCGGGGATCTACTCCAACTTTACTCAACGGGAAAATCTAAAAGCTATTAGCAGGAATGGGGAAAACCCCCATTTTGCATCAGCCCCCAAATGAACAGCTAGCCAATACAAATACTTATATGCAAGGACTGCGCCTTTTAATTTATTTATTTTAAAGTGTTTAACCAAGTCCGGGGGCGCCATAGATAAATAAAAAGAAAGCTCTCTGTAGCTCTGCACACTTCTCTGCCTCTGCGGCTGTGAAGATTACCCTCTGCTCCCGACGGGGTGTTTCCCCCCACAGCCACCCAACAGCAGCAGATGTCTAATGTCACGTTAGATACTATACGGTCCACATGCAACATGCTGCCTTTCCCAGGTGTGGAGTCGCAGCCTGGCTCACAGCAAGTGGGCTCCTGGGAACGATGTCAGCCTAACTGCATACCTCAACTTCCTAGCCCGGGGTGGAGGCCTGCCTGTCAGCCAGCGAAGAAAGATCTTTAGAAGGGGGATAGCTGCAGGCTCCAATCCAACCCACAGCGAGCACAGCAATTCTGCTTTACACGAAAATCTTTCTGCAGGCTTCCTGAACGGTGCTGTAGTACAGAGCGGTACATTAGTGCAGAGCTCTCTCCCTGCTGTAGGACTTTGCCAGTGACTTAAGAGAAGTGCAGGATTCTCTCTCAAATTCTATGGGGTTTGCTTGCAAACGGCATATCTACACTGCAATGCAAGACCCAGCTGCAGCTGGCCTGGGTCAGCTGACTCAGGCTCGGGTTGAAGCCTGGCCCCTGCGATCCACCCCAAGTGTCTACACTGCAATTATTAACCCTGTGGGGCCCTGAGACACTGTGCCACGGGTTTTGCACTGTAGCGTCATCGTACCCTGAAAGTCCTTTCTGCAGATCATAATGTTACCTTCTGCCTCTTAAATTCTGTTCCTGTCTAAAATTAGTCTGCATTTTCCAGTTTAGCTTGTAACCTCTTTGAAGCAGAGACTGTCATTTATGTTGTGTTTGTACAGCACCTAGCACAGCGGGGTCCCAACTGCATTGTGGCCCTTATGGTCGACCACTGTATAAATGTTAAACAATAATAAATCAAGCTGAGGATCTTGCATCCCCAGACCTTTGATGGCTGAAGATGGTAAAATGGGAACCGACCTACAGGTATGTGGAAGTGGGGCCCAACTCAGACAGCAGGAACCAATAGGGTCAAAGAAACCACAGTACATCTAACATAAACGAACACCTGCCTTTAAAAATAGCCAGGCACGTTCACTTATCACCATTACGGTCTGAGACTGGCCACAAGGGTCATAACCCCTAGGCGGTCACAAAGGCTATGTCTACACTGGCAAGTTAGTTCGAATTAAGGAATCTTAATTCGAACTAACTTAAGTCTTGGCCACACTAGGCTTTCATTAGTTCAAATTAAGGCTTCCTTAATTCGAACTAATACATTTGATTGCTTAGTTCAAATTAACCCTTAATTCGATCCGTTAATTCGAACTAAGTCAAATGTGGCCATATTAGTTCGAACTAACTGCTTAGTTCGAACTAATCGGCAGATGGACCTTCCTGCAACTGACTAATTTGAACTAAGCAAGTGCCCTGCATGGCCATGGCTAGTTCGAACTAGCATTCTAGTGGGGCCATGCTAGTTCAAATTAAGTCCATTTGAGCTAACTAAAATTAGTTCGAATTAGTTAGTTCGAATTAACTAATTCGAACTAGCTTTTGTAAGTGTGGACATAGCTAAAGATCTACTACCCGGCCAATAACTATCAGTGTTCGCCAGGCTGTGAAGAGCTGAACTGCAAATTTCAAAGACAGCGAGCCCAGCTTCAGGAAATCATGGTTATAGCCACAATTCATCAGAACAGTTGAAGAACATGCTTCGCCTTTGACCCTGTGAGCGGTCTCACTGACCTCAGTTGTTTTGCTGAATATGTACAGGATTATTTGTGTGCCTAAAATTAAGTAGATACTTGAGTGTTTTGTTGAATTGAGGTCTAACTGAAGGCTCTTGAGGCCCACTGCTAATTTGGAGTCGCACTGTAATTAACACGGTAAATGTAAAAAAAACCACCAAAAACCCCCTAGTAAGGTTCTACATTTGTGTGTGGTGTTTAGTATTTTCAGCCACGGTTGTAAAGAACCAGAAAATGCCCTCAAATACCAAATAAAGGACAGGTGACTACTACTACATCAAGAAGTCCTGACAACAGCATGAATCCAAAGAGAAATGTAAACAGTCTACACACCCACCAGATCTCTAAAACGGAGTCAGAACTGCCTCCCCACTTCAAAACATGCTGCTTCAAAAGGTGGATCTGAAAGAGACCATCTGTTCCCTGAGGGTCTCGTGAAGACACCAGGGCCTGTAGAAAATACACTGATACCACGTGGAGAAAACCTCGCTGCACACACACTGAATTTGGCTGCTGGAGGAGGAGGGCTGGTAAATCCCGGGTCTAACAGCTACAATACATTTGAAGGCAATTTCATGTCCAGAAGCTGCCTTGGTATCAAATGCCCATTGCCACCCAAGCGGCAGAGGAAGGCTTCCAGTTCTTCGCTGTCATTGGTGGAGCCTAATAATTCAGTGTGATAGTTTAGGTCTTAGTGTCTGGTGGGGATTTTGCTTCCTATTAGCAGCAATAGGTTGGATTTATTCATATTTTATTAGAGCTTTGCTCTTCCAAAGAATATTCAGTTAGGAAACAGAGAATAAGCCTGTGGTGAAGCATTCGTTCATGTGCTAACAAATCACTGCAAGGAAGATGCAGAGTCAAACACAAGAAAAGGAGCTGGGGAACTTATAAGAAGTTCTAAGATGTTGGAACGGGGATCCAGAACACTGAATTTTGCTTAGTTCTTACATACCAGATATTTGTCTCTCCGTCTCAGGGACTCACCATTAAGCAGTTCCATGGAATTACCTTTATATTTCAGGAGCACCAGTGGGGTTCGACTGGAAATCAGAACCTATTATTATAGGTTCTGCCGCACATGCATGTTGTAAGAGACACAAGATTTTTCTTTCTCTTTGAACTGTAGGTTTATGCACCGATGTCAGTTAGAACAAGTGAGTATGATGTTGTACCTGGAGAAAAATGACACTAAACCTGATCAAATAGAGGGTATCCACAAAATACAACTGTCTGCACTAAGGAATGAGGCGATACACAGTATGTTAATGAAAACTCAGCATCTGAGCTCAACTAGGACAAAAAGGGAAGGAGGGGGAATTATGGGGTTTAACACAAAAGAAGCAGACTGGCACTGGCAACTTGTTGGGCTGAGGAGAGTTAGTAACTGGAGTCCTGGGGCACTTTTAAAGACTAACAGATTTATTTATCGCATGAGCTTTCGTGGGAGAAAAAAAAGTGTGATTTTCACCTCACTATTTGCACTTTCCCTAGTGTCTCAGTCTCACTGCATTTATATCCTGTTTATTTATCTTGCTCAGGACTGTCTAAATTATGCAAAATAAATGTTTTTATTTTCGGTATCTGAAATCAATTACATAGATTGTTGTGAAAGGACCGATTGCTACTAGTCACCCCATGTGTAAAGAAACTAATGACTGGTTAAGTGATGCAGATGCAGGAAACAACCTGGACATTTGACCAGAGGTGAGTGCTGCGATGCCTCTCTTCAAATCATGCTGCAAGAGCTGACTGTGGTCGTTGGAGCCATGAAGAAAGCTCAAAGAGTGCTCAGGCCCAGCTATACACATCACCCATATGAGCTGAGAGGGACAGATTTAGTCTGGAAGACTTGCAGCCTGTTTCTAAGCTCCATTATTCATGTAATACTCTAGGAACAGTTCACTATAGGATAGGATTAGTTCAGTTTGATCCAATATTCATTAGCCTTAAACCATCTTTGTTCTGTGTTTGTACAGCACCTAGCGCAATTGGGTCTGTGGTCCGTAACGGGGCCCCTAAGCATTATGATAATACAAGCAACAAGCGGTGAGCCATAGTACATCCCCTTCCAGAATACAACAGTCATAACGTGTCTGTGCCCCACACACTAGTCAAGTTATCAAGTACCTTTCTCCTTTTGGAAATCATCAAATGCTGAGAATTTTTTTTTTTTTTTTAATTTTCCAGACAGTGAGCAACAGCTTCTGAAATCTTATTGTACAGTCCCTGCATCTTTAAAAGCCTGTGAAGATTTAAATAAAAACAAAAAACAGCCTTGTTCCTTTTCCTTGCAAGATTTAGTAACTTAAGATATATGACAAAAAGCCTCTAGTGGGTCAAAATAGTTCAACAAAAGTCTCAATAAAATCCCACCTGTCAGCTCCAAAATCACCCTGCGTGGAGAATTTACACTACCTGAACCAGAGTGGTTTCAGGGCATGTCATAACAAGTAGTCATTCTGCAGTAACACTGTTAAAATTGGCCTGGAGATGAAATGATTGCCTGCAAAGGAAGGGCATCCATATTTCAAGCAAAGTGAAACACGCTTAGGTACTTTGACTGTTCTTCCCTCTCTCCATGTCCCTCACTCCAACTGCATTCCAGGGTATCTTAATTTTTGACAGTCAGTTTCATGAAAATACTCCCAATGCACTTCCACACTTCAGCAAGCCAATACAAATACACGGAGGTGGAACTCAGAAGTAAGAGAGCCCTTAGTTTATACTGACAGGGTTTTGCCCAGCACGCCCCAAGCCTAACCTCATAAGTACAAGTCATAAATATATCTTGCTCACATAAATTGTCTGCAATATGTCAGTTCCCATAAATTTAAGCCTGGCGTTTTCACTGACAGCATCAAATGAAATCTTTCATATGGCCATCTGTTTTGTTTGGGTTAGCAATGCTTTTCAGCATCGGCTGCATCTGACCTTGAGAAACAATTCCATAAAAAAAAATCATTGTCAATTACTTCCTCACCGTACAGGTGGCTCTCAAAGGACATGAGCTAAACCCCAGTGAAGACTCTGGAACAAGCCCAATGGTGCTGAGTACCCTCATTTCCCACTGAAGTCTATGGGAATTTGGGGCCAGGGGAGGAGCAGAGTGCTTTCCAGAAGGAGGTCTGTATATTAAAAGATTGGATCGACCCTCGGGCATTTCTTAAAAATGAGATTCCATCAAAAACAGGGGAATAAAAGGTAACAAAATTTTAATTTTATGGTGCAAAGCTGAAAATGACCTAGAAAGACCCATCCTGGTTTTGAAAAGTGTCACACAAGACTAAGTACTAGTGAGGACTTCCCTACTCCCCTTCCAGATCAGTGTCATTTTTTCTAATCTATACAGTGGACTGGCCGATAGCTATTTCATGGTGAAGGCTGCATTGAAAATTACAGGACTAAAGACCTCTCCCATTTCAGACTTCAACAACTGAACTAAGAGTCCAGACTTGGCACAATCCAACTTCAGAACACAAGTGTGTTTTCCCGGTCATGTTTTTACTAAAGTACTTATGAATTTGGGCAAACAAAAAGGTCTGAAATGCTCCATTTTGGAAATTTTGCCTTGTGATTCTCACTTTCCTGTTAACCCAATCTCTATGACCTTCAACACACATACACACAATGTCACAGACACGGTGCCCTTTTGAACTTCTGTAATTAACACACAGAGACATTCCCCTTATTCCCGGTAACCGATGAACTCGATGCCAAATTCAGCCAGTGGAAATGCAGTCAGACTTGTCATCCGCTTGTATTTTTGATGCCGCCAGCATCTGTGATTGATAGCTTGCCAAACCTCACATAGACAGTGAACAGCAAAAATGGCAGAGGGTTGTAATTTGCTCTGGGTCCCCTTTGTGCCCCACACGGCGCAGTCAGACCGGAGGATCTGTCCTAGAATGCAGAGCACTCTGGAGAGGGGTAAATTTCGTTTCGAAGACAGTGAAGGAACTGCAAGTGTTAGTGCCACCTCTGTGACAGTTTGTTATAAATCATTTAATCCTCTGACAGAGCTCATTTCTTCCTTTCATGAGTAATTACAGTTTCAGAAGCCCTCATTTAAGGGGTGCAAATGAACTCCCACAATTCCACCTACCGTCACAATGTGTATTTTATTAGGTAATCAATTACCTTCAGGATACGCCTCTGGGGCACATAAGATGTAGCTCAGTTCTTAAGCGAGATGAGCACAGAGATAAAATAACTGAATACAGGTGTTATTATCTACCGCATCTTGAGAGCTACGTTGTTCAGAGCAATGTGTTTCCTTCCAGAATATGCAAACGCGTGACTTAATCCTACACGCAGGCAAATTTCCCACAAACACTGTGTATACACTATGGAACAGAGCACCTGCGGAGAGCGAATTCGGCATGAGTCTAACACTTATTTGCCTTATACATAGAAGGTGTTGGCCAACTTTGCTCCCATTAAAGTCCATGGGAATTTTACCAGTTGTTCTGTGTGCATCAAGCCACTTATTTAGGTGCCTAGCTATGGATTGAAGCCTCCATTTTTGGAAAATATGTTGGTCGTTCTGGCTGGTGATGATGGCTTTTAAAGAATTTTAGTCCTTTTTCTGCACTTGCTATCATATATCAATAGAAACTGCACAGTGACCAGTTTTTCCCCCGCTCTATGGTAAAGAGTGAGCAATTCAGGTATTTTTTAGCCAAAAAAAAAGAAAATGCTCTAGCTCGTTTGGATGAAGGAACTAGGCACATGTCTTGGAAAAGGAAGAACAGTAACAGGGCCAGAGGACCAGTAATCATCTAGGCAGTGAGCCACTGTGAATATATAACTGCTCGTGTCCATTTTTGGTATGGAGAGACTTCAGGGCAGCAATGCCACCTCCCGTTAGGGCTGGTTCGCTGAACAGAACTAAGAAAGAACTCCGAAGAAAGCTGCTGCGCATTTCAGTTGAAGGGATGGTGATATGGACCCCATTATAGGATGATCGGAGAGCAAATATGAAAAATCAGGCAGGGTGTGGGGAGTAATAGGCACCTACGTAAGAAAAAAGCCCCAAGTACTGGGAATGTCCTATAAAATTGGGACATTCGGTCTCCCCAATGGAAGGGTATTACTATTCCATAAACAAGGATTCCTGGGGCACTTTTAAAGACTAACAGATTTATTTATCGCATGAGGTTTCGTGGGAGAAAAATCCCACTTCATCAGATGTTTTGAAGACGGGAACTTACAGAATGGGAGGAAATTAAATGCAGGGAAGTGTAAGACACAGGATCAGGTCAGGCTGGAACAGCAAATCGGAATAGGTGTTGGGATTTAAACACCGGAGAACAGCATATAGAGGAAGGTGAGGTCAAATCACCTGTTGTAATGAGAATGAAATCCATAGACCCTCTTTAACCTTGAGGCACGGGAGTCGAATTTACATATAAGTTCCAATACTGCAGGTTCTCTTTGAAGCTACGATTTTTTATTCATTTGTTTGAGCACCGCTATTAACAAGTCATCAATGGAGTGAGCAGGGAGATTGAAGTGTTCCCCTGTTCCCTGTTTTTTTAATTTGAATTGATTTCCTCCACCACCACCAACCAGGGGTTATTGAAGGTAATGTTTGACTCTCGACTTGATTTCTAAAGCCAGGGAGGAAGCTGAGCCCCGGCCCAGAGACACAGCCTGTGACAGGAACAATGATCAGTTTATTCTGAAGAGAAATACCAATATTACTGAAATTTTAGATGACATATACTTCATTACCACAAGGGTAATAGAGACTTATAGAGAACTCTGAAGAGGACTCCTCCATAATGAAAGGATCACTTAAGGTGGGGGGAAGATAGAATAAGAAACCTGCCAGTGAAGTGTTTGGCAACTGCCGACCAGCACTGTATACTTGGCTATACTTGGGGCTGCGTTCCTCTGCTCTGCTAATAATTGTAAATTCAACTTCCAGCCTCGTTTCTTTTCTCCTTCTTGATCACTTCCTGTCTGCTTACCTCCCGACTTTTCACACTTGGTTTCTGGTCATCCTAACATGCGTTAGCAGTCCTGAAAGATACTGGTTCCTTCTGCAGGTTCTCAGGCTATCCAGAGCATCCACCAGCAGATTTCAGACATTACGCCTATTCTGCAGTTGAGAGAGAGTCATTCAGTCTGTACGCTGCTCATTCGCGTCCTGGGCCTTTCTACTAAAGATGGCCATCGGGCAGGCCACACATTACAGAATGTGGTGGTGGTTTCTGAGACCTGGTTGCGTGATGTGGTTTCCCTTTAAATGGATTTACTTATTTCTGAGTGAAGCACTCAGTTAAACAAAGCAAGTTGCCTCTCACCAAAACAAAACTGAAGACGATGATTCCCGGGAAGTTCAGGTATCAGCTTGCTGCACCCAGTGGGCCCTTGACTTTCAACCAATCAACAGTCACCGGAAGTTGCATCTAGAATGCTAATCCTCAGTGTCGCATAACCCAAGAGTAAAATTAACCAACTCTGACAAAGTGTTGCAAAGACAAACCCACTTAGAAGTTTAACCCATGCCGTGTGCTGGAAACAGCAAAGTGAACATTCGCCATCCTTTCATTTGCCCACATTCAGTTGTTATTAAAACCACATGTTGGTACTGAATCATTTCATGCTTCATTTGAAACAAACACAGAAAAATGTGGGAAACAAACACAGCCTTAAGTGTCTTCAAAAAGCAGGACGCTATAACCAATGCGACCTCAGATGTGACATTATACGAAGCTTGAGCCACAAAACTGTGTTAGTCTCTGGCTGGAAGACAGCAGGGAAACACACCACAAGCATATAGTGGCAACAATCAGTTTTGAAAACTAGCAATCAAATTTGACAACTTTCACCCTCAACACCAAAGTGAAACAAAATGAACGTGTTCAATTATTAGTCAACGCGAAACCAAGACAGACAGTAGAAAACACAGCCTTGTGGTTAAATCACTAGATTGAGATCCGGGAGACAAGGGTTAATTCCTAATTCTGCCACAGGCTTTCTGTGGGCAAGCCACCAACCTCTACATGAATCATTTCCAAGTGCTTGTAAATTGCATCATCTTATCCCACACTTTGTTGTGTCTATTTAGATTCAGAACAGAGACTTATGGTGAGTAAAACGCCAATTGCCATAATACAAATAATGAATAACTCAATAATGAGAATGCACGCTAACAACCAAACCATTTCAAACACTTCTTAGCCAGTGGCCTGCTTGTTAAATGGCCAACCCACAACCTAAGGACGCGCACCAATGATTATATGATCTGCACTGACTTCATGTAGAACCGAATCCTGATGTCTTTAGATCCAGCATATCCTATGCTTCATGACAGCAAAATTTGAATCTTCTTCTCCATCTACTTGGGGTTTTCTGGAGCCCCCACGTGCTTTCGGGTAAATTAAGACTCCATGATGAAGTCTTAAAGGTGTTTTCAGGGCTGATCCTTTGGTCGTCCCCTTTCCAAAACCCCAATTCTACCCTGATGAGAAGAGAGTCACTCAGTTCAGACAGAATAGTATGGAGGAGAAGATGTGCTGGCGAAGATAAATGAGAAAACCAAAAGCCCAATAAAACCCATCTTGCCAAACATGACAAGCATTTCTTCCAAGAACATTGCATTTCAGTGGCTTTCGAGTGACAGTGAGAGCACCCAAAGCACTAATGAAATAAGAACTCAGCCCTTTGGCCTTGCACGGTTTCGCCATTGACTGTGCCACCAGAATAATACAGAAGGAAATAGCTACAAATAGGCCTATAAACTGGCATTAATGCGGCAAAGAACTCGCCGCTTCAGAAAGGGGAGCTGCACAGCTGGAGTTTCAGACAGCTGCACGAGTGAAATTTTAGCTGCTATTAAATTGGTCCCTCAAAAAAGTCCCAGGATTCTAAAACTGATACTTCTGATGGTATGAAAAACAAAAACCCATTGTGTTTTCATTTTAATCTTTGATGTTTCTTAATAAAGTAAAGTACCACGGTGTTTTAAACATTACTTTAAAGTTAGAGAGAAGTCCAGTGCAAGTTTCTTAGACATTGCTGAAACATAAAAAGCCCCGCAACATCACCTGTGAACAGATATGCTAATTTCCATTCCCAGTATCCTCCTCTTTGTTTCTGTCCTGGAGCACAGAGAAAATCTCCTTTGGAGGGAAAGCCTGTATCCCATGGCAGAAAAGAGAACAACGTGCAAAGGAAACTTATAGTACAACCTAAATATTGAACAGGCCTTCCAGCAAATCTCTCCACACAGCACTACAATCTCAGCATGAAGAGGATGATGGGCATAAGGGACGGTGGTAGACAAATCCGATATGTTGATAAGCCTCTTCCAAAGCACACAGAAGATTGAAACTGAATTTACAGAAATACTTGCCCTTAGTATGTGGCTGGTCTTACTCTGCACTGGATGTATTCTGCAGCGGAAATATTACATCCATGAGACACAAGCTGTTCTGACTGAACCCATCATCAGAAACAATTAATGCCTTTGGCTGTTATTGGTACGAAGGCTATACCTGGAGAAATACACATTTTGATACCACAAATCATGATTCAAGGTGGCCTGCATTGTGCAGGAGGTCAGACTAGATGATCATACCGGTCCCTTCTGACCTTAGAGTCTGAGTCTGAGATTCTTGGGGGAAAGTGTGTTCACCAGGCAGTCATTCCCAGCACCCAGGGATTCATGATACCATTGGTTAAAAATGCTAATTCATATTAGTTATAAAATATTAGTTACCTCACTGTGCACATAATAAAGGAATTTAATTATTGCAATTCATGGGGTGTCCGAATAATTGAATGTGTGGATTCTGCCATAAACTGGGCTGCATAGCTGCTCATCCATTTTGGTCATTTAATAGAATACACTAATATTTTATAACATAGTAATTTCTCTTTGCCCTCAAAATCCAACTCTCATATTTCATTCTCTGCAACTTCTCTCTTAAGAAAACAGTCTTGCAGTTCATGGAATATCATCAGGGAAAAACACGAATGTAGAGAGAAGATACTGTTAATTGCATGTGCGTATTCAATATGCTTTTTGCAGATATTTTACACAAGAGCCAGTGTCTTTCATGTCTAGTTGCCTGGTAGAAGCATGCATGAGTTAGCATGAGTTCTGTGGGCAAAATAACTCCTGTGAGTATAGGAAGAGCTTGGGTGTTTTACATTTAAATCTGTAATCATAGAAAATATTTTGGAACATGCTTCTCTGAAAATATTTTCCATTTTGGTCATGTGGAAAGAAAAGAAATGACTGAGCAACATGCTATCCAATTTTACTGTTTCCAATACAAAGCACAGCCTCGATACCCGCTTTCAAACAGAACTAAAACCCATTGGAGGCTTTTATTGAGCCGCAGTATAAATTCACAGAAACACCTTTGATAGAATAGAATAGTAGGAAATAAGATCATACACTCTGGAAATAATTGACAGATTCACACAAAGCTTGATCACCTCTGCTTAAGGGTAAATAAGTGAGGACCAGATGCATTTGAAGAAAAGGCTTCCACACCCGTTCCAGCATTTGCGATAATAATGTTCTGCAGATGTGATTAACCTAAAATAAACACTGTTCACGGCAGAGATAGAGGTCTACCAGTTTGGGGACGGATCTGTTACAGTCTTCTGAACATAAAAAGAGATGTAATTCTTTTATGTTGAAGCACCCTGATCCTCTTTTACAAGCTTCATACTTGCTATTTCAGGAATTTAATATAATAAACTATGGAATCTGCTGCTGGAGTGGTGGTCTCATACCTTTTCGGGGAAGAGGGAAGTGGTATCTCGGAACTATATATCATTTGGTTATTAGCAATCTATTCACAGTGATTATTGAAAAAACATCTATGTAGATAAATTTGAGAACATTTAAAACTGGGTGTTCCTTTTAATCATTGAAAGGCTATAGAAATGCCCAGATTTTACCTCAGTAAGACCCCAGAGACATTTGAACCACAGCCCATCTTTTTTTTAATAGTTCCCTTAGAAAAGATAAACCCCACGGCAATATTTGATTATTTCAGTAAAATTCAGTTTGTTTTCTGTAGATCAAGAGCCTGATCCAAAGCCCAATGGCTTCCATGGGCTGCAATTGCATCACTTCTGTACGTGAAGACTTTAATTGGATGGGTAACACTAGTAAAATCATTGTAAGGTTTCCATTGAGATTTTCTGCTTAGAACCCAGCTACACTGCATTAGTACAGGAGAGGAACACCATTCACTGAAGTAACGGTAACTAATTGAACACTGGTGATTCAATGGGTTATTTATCAAGCTTATAGCTTAACTATATAGGTGCATTTTTAAACAGGAGAGTCATTTTTATCTTGGAAAGCAGAACAAATGACATGTACGAACCCCAAAGAGCACCTGCTGGAAAAATGTATGGGAAATACTAGCCAGTATGGAAGTAACTAACTGTTCAGAATTTCAGATGGGAACATGACAGTACTCCAAATGCAGCAAACATACCACAACATCAACAAAACGCTAAAGGCAACGCATTACATGGCCACGATAGACTAGACTTGAAAACGAACGGTGAGAACCTCATCAGGATGCTTAAAACATGAAGGTCATTGGTCCATGATGCAACATGGACACGTTCTAAGTAAACAAATACTCATCACACAAGCTAAAACGTTTATGTAAAACTAGAAAATTGCAATACAAATACAGAGACTGTAGCTTATCATTAAGGTGTGGCCACTGAACAGCTATGTAGGGTTCTGTTAAAATCGAGTCCCACAGGGCTTGCTATCGGAATTCTGCGGGTTCATGAGCTGTGGAACCTTCTTCTGGTTCAGAGAAGTAAATTCAAATTATTTTTCTTGCCACGCAATGGTGCTTCGGCTTTCCACTATGTCTACGGAGTTCTTGGGCCTCCTGAGAGTGGAATCTCTTTGAGTGACTGACTGACAAACAGCCATTTAGTGAACAGCTGCAGAGAGCCATAAAGCCATCCGGACTTCAAAGTAGATTAAAAATAGAAAGGGTTTGGATCAGGGTCATATTGTACTTAGTAGAAAAGAGAAGGGTCTCCTTTAAATATGTACATTATTTGTTAAAGTGAAAATGTTTCCCTGGGCTGGTGGTTCATAGGCTAGACAAAAATTAAAAACAAACCCCCAAAAAGCAGGTGACTTAGGCCAACAGTGGATCCTCCAGCTTCCAAGTTACCATCTCACAAGGAGGCTGAGATTGTAAGCACAAACCCAAACGCACGCTTCCATGCTCCAAACTATATTCGTGACAAGCAGTGCAGCCAAACATAACAGCCGGATCCATGACATTATAGCTCGTTCCATCCTATAAATGTGCACCGTTAGGAGAAACTCTACAATAGCTCTTACATCATTGCCAGGTGCTCTACTCATAACCCACCAGTCATCACCCAACAGCATCTCAGGGCAAAAATGTAATTGCTTAACAAAGGTGAACCTAGGCTCGGGCGAAGTACTGCAGTCTACAGCAGTCGAACTGTAGATCACGCTAATGTTCTGCATCTAACTGACCCATGAAGACATTGCTCATTTGTGGATTGTCTCTGCGCAAAAGAATAAATGGACACAAATCAGACATCACGAATGGTAACTTTCAAAAACCAGGAGTGGAACCATTCAATCTACCTGGACATTCTGTAAAAAACATGCTAGTTACAGTACTTCAGGAAAAAAAAATTTTAAAACAGCCCCAAAGCTGTGGGGTGTTCAAATCTGGTACTGATCTTTGCAGTCAGGCTCTTCTCTAGTTAAAAACAAAAACAAAAAAACTTATAACTAGAGAAAACTGCGGAGAATTCTCTCAAGTTTTATTGATTTTATCCTTGTGAGGCTAAAATACTCTCACACAAATATAGTCACTGCATCATTCAACTTGTGAAAGTCTTAGGAAGCGCAATGGGAAAGAGGGTACTTGGTACTGCCGTGAGTGCAGGGGACTGGACTCGCCAGTTTTTATGATTAGAGTCCTTTGGCTGTCCAAAAGGAGCTACCTCTGGACGGAGAGCAATGCTGAGCTCCAAGTAAATGGTGTACTAAGACATGTGTAGCACACCCACATACACGTAGTTGCTTTGTCTGGTTCTGAATAGTCAACGCCTTCCTATTCCGCTCCCTGCAAAGCGATTGGAATGCTTCGTTAGCAGATGAAAAGCTCTATGTCAACCCAAGAGCTGTGCCCTATAGGCCATGGCAGAGGGCACTATTAATATCTGTGTGTGCATTGCAGGAGTTGTATCTCAACACGAAAGATGGGATGTCCTCACCTCTATACAGGCAGAATGGGCTTCCGCTGTCTCCTGATCAAAAATGTTCGAGACCAAAAAAGTATGTCATATCTGTCCCCGTGCAGTGATGTTACTATTTCTAGCCACCAAGCTCATCCCTTCAGAACACTAGATTTTTATAACTTACTTGTTAATAGCGATAGATATTCAGCAGAAATGTCTCTCAAACATACCAAATTGGAGTTAAACAGAGAGGCTCCATTTTGACTGAGTAATGCTGGATGAAACCAGACAGTGGGTGGGATTGGAGTAGAACTTTGATTTATAACCCAAACAAGAAGTTAATAAAGAACACCAGAAGTGAAGAACCATAGCTACAAAAAAGAATTCCTAAAGATCCGTCTGAGAAGAAATGTAGACGTTAGACGAAATATGTGCTTAAGATCTCGAAACTGAATGAGAGACAGTTTTGTACAATGAGTGCTTCACTCTTAGAGTTGGATATACTGTGGTCATGAGACAATTAATCTGAATAAAAGACTATCTGAGTGGAAATACTTTGTTTTAAATGAAAAAATGCTAGAGACTATAGAAAAAAAATCAGTGAGTTCTTCTTTAAACCCTACTTTCCTATATTCCAATCAACTACAAGAAGGCAGGAGTTTATATAACCAATACTGTATGAAAAGTGAAAGCCCAAACCTCTCATCCTTACACTAGTAGCCTTTTTACCATCTCGTTGAACGGTGGTGGGATCAGACACTGAATGACCCTTCACCACACCAGTTGAAGAGTGTTAATCCTCATGACAGCTAGTCCTCCTTCTCCAAGCTGGTCGCTGGTCTTAACTCAAGCACCAACTGATCAAGTTATAAAGGAATCAATCCTTGGTGATGTGAATTACTCTAGCTGGATCTCCAGACCCAAGGTTGATATGGGCATTGTTTCATCGACTAAATCATTCTATCTCCCTTAGGAAATGAATAGTTAAATTCTGGGTGCCTGACTCTACCCTGAAGTTCAAAAGCAATATCAGCATGAATGGATGAAACGAGTCTCTACATGGATATACTGTAAACATGAAAGAAAGAAAAATATAAAGCTGATGCAGGAAGTCTCAAAGACTGAAAATAAGTGACTTTTCCCAGAAAAAAAGGAGATAGGGTAAGAGCTGAAACCCAAATGCAGCATGCAAAGAACATAAAGACCCAAATGATCAATGCAGAGGCTTGCGTATCTGTAAATCATAACGACACTGAGTTTTACTACCGGCATTGAGCCGAGCCTGTCCAACAATCGCATGGCCAAGCCGCCAACATTCTGGTTTTGAAAAATAAAAGCTGCTGTGCATTTCTTTTCGGTATAGTGAGCAATATGAGCTCTTACAGCCAAACAGCAACGCACTGACAAGGACATTCAAATAAAAAAAATCTATAGAAGACTTTACACAGGACATAGCATGACCGTAAGAAAGGCAAAAAATGGAGAGTTAGGGTCCTTCCTCCACAGAACTGATCTAGACGAATTAAAGCACAATATATATAAGAGCATGTAGAGCATTGTCCCTTTCTAACCACGAGCTAACAAGCTTTTTTCTTTCCCTCTTCTGCATTTAATGATAGCTTCAAGAAGATTTTGATGTGAAAAGTCTTTCCCTCATATGCTCTGTCTATATACCTTCAGGTTTTTTGGATATGTTCAGCTTTTTTTTTTTTTTTTTTGAGACGGAAACTAATTCTGCTGCCAAGAGTAGCAGGTGTGAGATGAATTTGTTCCAAAGCTGAAACGAATTCTCATAATAAGACGTCATTCTCAAATGCTTTCTCTGCTTGCACAGTTTTGCTAGCCATTCTTCTTGTTATTCGTATTCAGACAATGCACAATAATGTTTAAGGGACTTTATAACAAAAGTGAAGGAGAACTAAGTAATTATTTATGGAATCATCTTCTGGCATGGGATTTTAGAAGAAATGTGCTCTCTACCTGTGCCCCAACGTGTTAACGCAGGGCTCGTGACTGCTCAACAGTAAAACTCCCCCGGACTCTGACAGAACCATAATCCGGCCTACAGAGGTTAAGACACACACCTATATAGCAAATATTCTTTCTGATGTTTCATTTATAGTAGAAAGTTTTCTTTCTATTGCTTCCTTCTTTAAGAGTTGAAAGGGGATCTAAAATCATTCTCTGTAGCCGGTTTTCATATTAATCATTGTTCAAAAAAAAAAGCAGTATTTCACTTCCCTAAACTCCCAGCTATAATAGAAAATGTTTAGTTTTAAAATTCATAGATTTCTGTATTTCTCAGTTACTTGTAAAACCCTTTGTCGGGACGGCTGGTGCTGGGAGTGCACTGAGGTTTTAGACAGTTCGGTTCACTGTAAGGAACAGATTATTCTACATCTGCTTTCTGCGGGGTTCTTACATCATCTTCAAACATCTGGTGCTGTCTCTATGGGAGAAAGGAAACTGAGCTAGAGTACCACTCGTGATGATCGCTATGGCTGTTCCAGGGTTTCCAGCTGTGCTTTGTAATCAGCTACTCACACAGTCATACGCGCCATTGTGTGTGCAGGGTGGTTCTGGTGTACAAGTGGAGGGTGGCGGGCAGTGATTCCCACTCTCCCCCCGCCACCGCCCCAGGAAAAAGTCACGTGGCTGGCTTTGCTGTTATACTTTCACACATGTGGATTGATATCAAGACCTACAGGAGGTAACTGCTGTACAGATGGACTACTGAGAATAATGAAAACCTTGCGTTGACATAGCAGGTTTGATCCAAATGGATCCCAAAGTACACTAAAAACAACACTGATCTGGGAAGCAACGGGAATCCCATTTTAAATACTCAAGTGTACTTTTGGGATGAAACAACAGAGGGTTTAAAAGCACACACCACCACCAAAAAGCGAAAACATGGCATTCCACTGAAATTGGAGAGAATTTACCGTAATTAGGCACACCCAAGCTGAAAAATTGATGACCAAAAGTCAGAGACTCACACTTATCTATATTTTTGATGACATTAAGCTCAAATTCTCCCTTCCAACTCAAAACTAAAGTCTGGAGATGGTTAAAAAATAAAATGTTGGAGGGGTAAGTCAAACTGCTACTTAGTGAACTAGCTGATCTCTGTAGACCTGCTTTCCTATGTAGTAAAGGGAACAAAGGGAAGTCTGTAATAATGATTGTACAACTCAATCCACCCCATAGCTTGGATCTAAGATCATTGAGAAAATGGGGAAGGCTGCCGTTTTGTGTGCAAATTATGCAAACTGAAAATTAAGAAGGCCCTGTTACACAGAGGAGGAGGGGAAGGGAAGGAATACGCCACTGAATGGATGAATAAGAGTTGTTTTTATTTAGCAAGTCTTACAGTGCTGAAAAAGTAGGAGGCTACACGCACTACCATCAAACTGCAGAAAAAGCAACAATGAAGAAGATGGCTTCTTCTGTCTTCGCCATTATGCCCGTTTCAATACTCTGGGGGCAATGTTCCAGCACACAGGAAGCCATCTGTTGCATCTATTACAACAAAAAGACTGAAAAGATTTTTTTTTTTGATAAATCACACTTTAATAAAATTATTCGTGTTTTGTGATTTCATAATCTGACTCAAAGCTATCACTAAAAAATGAGCTCTACATCTAAAAACAAAAGTTATGCACGTGTTTGATGTATTTCGAGCGAGGCATTAAAATCCATTAGTTATTTACAGATCAAAGACGCTCCAGCGGAGTATCAGGGTAAGAAATGCCAAAATCTGATTTCATCCGTGTCCACATGTTGCTTTGAACTTGTAATTCACAGAATTGGTCAGTATATTGAACTAATTATCATACTTAACGCTTGCCAGTTTTGATGGCTGCTCTCCTTTGTTATAGAGGAAGAGAATGGGATGAAAGGAAATGGCGAATATATGGGGGGGAAAGGTGTAGCTCTCTGTAATGTCGTCTGGGAAAAATATTAAGAAAGCTGTTTGTTTTTCTAAATGCTTACTCAGTCAATTTGCATTTTACACACAGTGTCGTGCAAAATACAGCAAAATACTTTATTTCCTCCCACCCCCAAGAAAATTTTCCCTTTTCTTTTATTGATTATGTGAGAAATGAATCATGGAATCTAATGAAATTTGACTCAGACATATATAATGTTTTAAAATAAAACAGCAATTTCAAAGCAAAGTGGACTGGAAGCGGTTAAACTAAAATGTTAGGCAAAAGAAAGTAAGTTTGAGAAAAGGTACTGCTCAGGCAGACAGGAAAATTTAAGCAAAAAGTGCATGTTTAACACAATTCTAACATCTGCAAAGCCTTTTAAAATAACTTCATGCTAATTAGTCACAATACTTGTCTATGTACACAAGCATGGGTTTGCCACAAATGAATGTCTTCTGCCATCCTATTGCTTCGCGTGTAATTAAAAAGCAATCTATGGAAAATAGGTTATTAACAGTATTTAGCAGCTGACTTGTTAGTTAATGTGTTTACAAAGCCTTCTTTTGACTGCAGTGCAAAAGCAACTTCAAGAGGATTATCTGCTATAAAGATTTGTACTCAATTATTCAGAACAGGGATAGGCCTGCTATTATAACAGCATGGCAGAAATACATGGAAATTCAAGAGGGAGCTCCTTCTCTATTGTGGTCCATTCTTTCCATTTCCACAAAAAGAAGAAAACTTAGGCTGCTGATTTTTAAACATAATTCTCAAAGGAAAATACTTCCTGCTTAAATGGATATTCACCAGCGTACAAACAAGCACTAGTTCAATGCACCGAGATGCAAAAACATCAAAATACATCTTTTTAATCCCAAAAGCTCAATGCTTTCTTTCTCTATGGATTTCAAGGAGGTATTCCCTCACCTCCACCTCCAGATGTATTCTGGGGTAGGTGGGTTTTTTGTCCCTTCCTCTGAAGCCAAAGAGATGGCCACAGTTGCACGCTGGAAATTGGATGAGGCGAGCTGGTACTCTGAGAGGGAACTGAGAATTCTCTCGTGTTTGGCTGGTGGTTCTGGCTCATTTGCTCAGGGGCTGACTGACTGATTGCTGTATTTTGGGTTGGGAAGGAATGTCCGTCAGGTCAGACTGGCAGAGCCCTACAGAGTTTTCACCTTCCTCTGCAGTACAGGGCATGGGTCACTTGCTAAGATCATCTGGGCATATCTTACTAAATCAATTCCTTACCACTGCAGAGGCCTCAGGCACTGGTGGCACTTCATTCCCTCCTGGTCTCTGCCCATGGCTCACAATAATTTAGTCTCCTGAGGGCTGTAATATTTTGGTCTAATTATGGCTGTCGGGCTTGGGGGATGAAGAAGGGGGAGATTTTTAAGGGCCTGTGATATACAGGAGGTCAGACTAGATGATCTGGTGTCCCTTCTGGCCTTAAAATCTATGACTCTATCTACTTCATTCTTATTTGTTGAGGAGAGGTCAAGCAACTGTTGGAATTCATGCTAAGCATTTTTCAAAGTGACATTATTAACTCCCATTTTCTTCCTCTCTTTTGCATCGCAGGAAAACAATAACCCCAGAGGCATCTTTTATCTCACCATGCAGTCAAATGTTTCTTGACCTCAAAATGAAATGGATTTCTTTGACCTTTTATAAAATCCTGTAAGCGCCGCTATAAGTCACATTCCAAAATAAAAAAAATTTCGGTGCCCTACTGACGCGTACATTCCTTTGACAAAGTACTGCCATCGAACTTCAGCCGTGGTAAGGCATTATCCTTCATAAATACGCTCATTCAGGCTTTGATTCAGCAAGGTGCTTTAACATATAACTAATTTTATAAGTATGTCTAGTCACGTCAACAGATGAAACTAATTTCCAAATATTTAAACAACAGCAAAAATCTCCACGTATTCCATTCTTTTTAGACCAGTTTTCTTCCTGGGACGGACATAACAAAAGTTATTAGCATCATTTGGTGACACAAGATGTGCCTACAGGGGGAACAATGAAGAAAATGTACCTAATAAAGAATATACATCGGATTCAATTACGTTATGTAATGGCAGGTTTTGGAAAAAATTATCCCCGGTTGACACAATCTCCCATGAAGCCTTCAACTGCAGTGAAAAGCAGAGTAGGACATTAATCATATTTACCAAGACTGTCTACTACAGACTTCATGCAGGCAGGGGAAGTGTGGTGCTTGACTGCAGTGACAGGGAGCCATGGTAAAACAAACTGAGCTAATCGTACGGGTCATTTCCAAACAGAAGATATATTAGCCGGACAGTCCCAAGGCCAAAAGGCAAACGGCTCTAGCAGGAAAAAAAAAAACTCAGAAATGTGTGAGGCAGGCGACCAGTGGCATAAATATATTAGGCCAAATCCTGAACGACTGGCACCGGGAGAGTTAAAGTCAATGGGGCAGGATTCAATTGAAAGTGCTAAAGGTCCTTACCCCACAAAACACCCTCAATTTTTATTTTTGCTCCACAATTTAAGGAAACTGCAGTACTGGCTAAAGCCAGATTGGGGGCAGATAAATACCTTGGCGGTCTCCCCCTGAAATACTGACCACGCACTTCAGTTTTGATCTGCGTGCTGCTATTCTTGACCTACCCCTGGTGTTTGAGGACTAAGAGATCACATTTCAATGCAGAATTGGCCCCCTTCGTTTTTCTCCTCTGCAAATCTGTGTTAATATCCTGACTTGAGCCTCAAACAAAAACAAAACAAAAAACCAGGAGTTGAGCGGCCCCAATTTAATCCTTAAAGGAAATCTGTCCACATCACAGAACCAGCACACTGCCTGCACCACTAGTGGCCTTTAATTGGGAAGGCCCCAAGGCTGCAATCACAAAGACGGGACAGATACAGACCCCATTGCCAGATCTACCTTGCTCTAGCCAGAACTGTTAGCTGCTTACACCAAAAACCAGGAATGAAATTTACACACATTAAACTGAGGCCAAAAGGGTTCAGGAGACTTCACTTTACTGCTTCAATATGATTAGCAGAAAAATCAAAGTCCCATGAGAAAGGGCCACAGTGAAATAACACTAGTTCTGTCTACTGCTCAAAACCCACGCCTGACTGGCTATAGTTTCTGTATGAGCCCGAGCCTGTAATAAAATCATATCTACGATATTTCTAGTGCATGGGGTTCTCTCTGGTGAAAGTACACGGGAGGTAAAACAAACAAGGAGTCTGGTGGCATTTTTAAAGACTAAAAAATTTATTTATAGCATGAGCTTTCATGGGAGAAAATCCCACTTCAGAGGCTTGAAGATGGAGAAGTACAGGGGAAGCGGCATCAAAATCCGGGAGCTGTTTCTGTCCCCACCCCGCCACATAAACACACAGACTGCCTACTTCAGTCTCTACATGCCACTCCAAAAAGTGTTTGAAGGTAGCATGATGATACCTTTGTCTTCCCTACTCCTAGATGCACCTTCTGCCTCCCAAGAGGTCCTCTGGCTTTCCCATAAGCTAGTTTAGCATTAACTTTGGAGAGACTATCATCAAACTGTTCTTCAAGACTCATGCCTCCTCTCTCTCTTTTTTTATAGAGAAGTTTCTTATTAAAAATTTGTATTTAAAAATCATATACTTGGGGGGAGGAAGTTTAGGACAGAATTTCCCCAGCACTCAAAACTATTTGATAATAGGTCTGGAGCCTGCGGCCTTCATATGGATTTAACTCCATTCAACTAAATAGCAGCTTTATCTGCAGGCTTGGGCCCTCATTTGTACAAATAAAGAGAGCAAACGTACCAACAGGCATGTTCAGTAATTTAACACCGCTATATTTCCCACAGGATTCCCAAATTCTGGTGCCCTCCATGTATCAACTAGTTCAAACAAGATCATAAAACTTATGGTATATTTGTGAAGAAAATAGCTTTGAATGCATTAACCCTGAGGTTCTCACAACCTGGGGACTGTGACCAGGACCAGGGACCCATAACCACCCCACCATCATTCCTTTCTTTATGGTTAGATGAAAGAGGGTGAATGAAACAGAACGAAACTTCCTGCTATATCGTGTGGTCACAGTATAGAAGAGGCAGAGAACCACTAGATTGAGCCACACTTGGAGTGCCTTAGAATGGTGGAAGTTATTCTATATCAATTCATATCACATGAAAACTTAGAGGTTCGAAGATGTGTTATTTCCCATTTCATTTACTCACACTTGTAAGCCCTACAGAATTCAATGGGACCACTTCCCTATGTACAGTAAAGTGAACAGGATCCTGCTCCTTATGTTCCCTTTTTTGGGTTCAGTTCCGGGTAGGGTTACCAGACATCAGACAAAAAGAGGCCATGTCCTCCTTTTTACCTTCATGTCCTCCGTCCGGCACTTCATGTGCCCCCTAAGAATATTTCTGTTGTTCAACTTGTTTCATGCTGCCATGCATTCATGCTGCCATGCATTCATTAATCATTACCCATTTTCCATGACATAATATGATAATGACAGTTATATTAATACTACATTTTCTCCATGTCCTCCTTTCCATGCTTTGCTAGCTGGTAACCCTAGTTCTGGGGCATGATTAACACCAAGTTAATTTCAAGATGCGTGGATTAGATCCCCTGCAATAAAGTTTTATGGTATGTTGACGTTGCAGAAATCATAGGCATTGTGTGCCCTCTAGTGTATGAAAGCTGTACTGCTCAAGCCTACGTCCATTCAACATGAATATAACAAGGAACTAAAAGAAAAAAGTCTGTTTCCCATCTCACTCCTGACAACAGTTTACACTGGAACAGTAATGCCCCGACTTGGCACTTTTCCCTTTACCTACCTACAGTAAATGTTTGCTCCTTAACAGAACTTCAGAAACCTGCCAATACTTGTCCAGATGCTGAAATCAGTTGCTACTGTTAGTTTGGGATTGTGTCATATTTCAGAGCAAAATAAAGCACATGCGGCATCCTCTTTGGGATTATTTTCACCGAGAATTTCCTGCTTGAGTGACATAGGCTTAATACATTTGTACGGGATTTTTACCCCCTATGGATTCAAAGTGTTTTGTTTAAAAAGATCTGTGTTGTAACTATAGGTATTTTATGTACATGCGTCAAATAATGTTTAGTCAGTCCCACCCAGACAGAGAGACAAACCAGTGCACATAGTGGACGGAAGTCATTTCCAGGAGAGAGCTTGGTGGCCCCGTCACCGCAATCTTATATAACTAATAGGGACAGGAAGCGAAGGCTCCTGTATCCAGCTGAAAACAGCAGAGAGAATTTAGACAAAATGCCATTGCAGAAGCTAATAACGCTAGCAAGGCAAAAACACCACAAAACTTCCTGCCCCTTTTAAACAAATCACAAGTGTTACAAGTCTTGCTTTAAGTCTCCACAAAAGAAGACAACAGCTATTTAGGTGCTATATATAGTAAGATTTTCAAAAGCAGCTAAATGGGTCACATGCCCGACTCCCACTCATTTCAACTCCTGTATCGTCATGTTGCCGGACTCTGAAGAGAAAGTGCCAACCCCCCGCCATTCCCATAACACTTTGGAAGTCTCCAATGCAACTGTTGACCGAGCTTGATTCTGCTTAGCTTACAAGTTCTGACAAGGCTGCAGCCTGATAGGAACGGCTTTTCGTTTTCAAATTCCTACTTTCTACCGATGCACAACTCTAAGTTTCCCCCCACCCTGGAAGAACGGAAATCCATCTTCCCGCGTTATAGTTTATATTAACATTCCAGATTACGGATGCAAAGGAACTTGTCTTGGTTTTGGGTTTCTGCACTCTCCTTCCAGAGAGATTAGCTAGCATATAGTGACCATTCTCACGTGCAATTTTATTCAGGGAGTGACAGCTCACTTTAAATTTCCCCACCAGACACCAGATGATTGAGTGTGTATTTGTTGAAGAGTTACCATACCTGTTCTATCAAGGGAAACCAGTGTCAAGAACACAGCTCTAAGGTTATTGAAAGTCACAGCAAGAGCAAGCTAGAGCCCTGTACAACAGGTGTCTTCTACTCCTTTTGTGGCTAGCGCATGGCTTTTCTGTGTTCTGCAGCAAATGCTGTCTGCAAAACGTCCCATTAAGCTCCCTTTTTAAAAGCACAAAAAGGGTCTCTGAAGGCCTTATCTGAATCATGAAATAGAACCCCCCACCCACATGCATTTGGAAAGGATTTGCATTATTAAATCGTGTGTGCCCTAAATATGGCACAGTTTTCAACACATCTTATCTACCCGAGGAGTCCAGATGCAACACTTTAAATTTTTAAATACAGGACAATTTTGCACATACAGAGCACCTTGAATCCATGGACATTACATGCTCTTACATTCCAGATGTTAGGAAGAGCAAATAAGTATCATGTCTAATATTAAACAGCAAATTGGTGGGAGAAGCAGGAATCCAGGACTCCAGTTCTCCTGCTCTATCAACAGACCATGTTGTAGCTATATTATTGATATAAGTCTACCACCTAACTATAAAAAAATAGGTGCATTCACAACAGGTGAGAGGACCCAATATAATTAAGGAGATGAGTCATTTATTTGTATGTGAGAGATACAGAACATTTTCATTTTCTGCCTTGGATCACCCAAATCAAAAAGTCTTTTGACTTTCCAGGCTTACTTATTCACATAGATGCCAAGTTCCAAAGGGGGGAGCCGTGTTAGTTTAGTTCAGTAAAACAAACAAGGAGTCTGCTGGCACTTTTAAAGACTAACAAATTTATTTATTGCATGAGCTTTCATGGGAGAAAATTATTGAAAGGACTTTGGAATTTATTTAAATGTCTTTTTAGACACCTCTTTTTTTTTTTAAATGTTATTCTATTGTGCCTAGAGAGTGTAATAAGCACATTGTATATATTACAAGAAATAAATGATGAATAGCTTCATTTATCAATATTCCAGGTTGTGATCTAAGTAAGTAAGTTTCCAAAACACTGCCAAGCCAAGGCCACTGAGCTATGGAGACCAGCCTCTCTATTTTATCCTTAAGAATTGCCTCAAGTACTAAGGACTTTTTAAAATAAAAATCGCTTGCTTAGTAGGGAAATAAAAACACACCAGTGTTCTACTCAAGAGCTAATGCACTCCAGAGATATACTTTTCATGGCATTAAACTGAAAGGGAGGAAATGAGTAAGTACAATGGGGCAGTATGTACACCTTCCATCACTGGAGACTTATTTTTCAGTCTAACCCTAGTGGATATTTCCTTAAGCACATCACAAAATTTGTGCACATTTCCCACAAATGGTAGACTGGCTGTTTAACCTGTCTTCCAGTTCTCAGCCCTGCCTCGGTGTTTTCTTGCTAGTTGGAAATACTCATCAGTTTAAAAAATTCTGGCTGCCTGACAAGAGTCTAAAGCAGCTGTCATACAAAGGGAACCATCCACACAGAACCTGAGCTCTCTTTGTAGCCTAAAACAAGCAAATTCCTGCTTCAATCCATCCTCTTAAGAGCTTCATGGGGGACAAGGGGAAGGAAGGGGTTGGTTTTCCGAAAACCAAAGTGAAGACAGCTACTGTGTGTCTTTTGTTAGCGAATATTACATTTAGGTTTTTGTTGGGTTTTTTTAAAGTGTAGTAAGAAACTGGGTATTTGCCTGCTTCTTTTGAGGTGTGGGTCCTGTGTGTATTAGCTATACAAAGATGAAAGACCAGATCAGTATTTTAATTGCACAAGTTAGAGGAGACTCCCTCAGCAACCTTGCTCTGCCCTGTAGCAACTTGGTAGTAAAACTAAAAAAGAAACAACAAAGAGCTAAAGAGAGCAGGATATTTCTGTCAAGATGTGACAAGAAAGGGAACACACACACACAGCTGTCTCCGCTATATAGAACCCTAGGAGTCACTTATAAACAAGGCTGACTACTCTCTAACTACAATCACTGACTCTCAGAAATGTTCCCCCTCAAACACCACCACCCACATTTTCTATATAGACTGCTGTTGGGTTACACCCTTTTATACAAGCTTTTTCCCATCATGCTCTGATAGCCAGCCCTTTAAATTAGAGAGAGAGTAACAGGTGCAGCTCTTAGAGGGTCATTTTGCATCTAACTGCTGTAGGTCACATCTCAGGCTCTATCAGGTAATAAGATATTTAAAGGCTTTTTCTCCTTGGTTTTTTCTTGGCTTTCTCCTATCAAGACATGGAAAAACCTTCCAGCCCCTTTGTGTATATGTATTTCTGCAGAGTGCAAAGTGTTTATCATAATCAACAGCCCCCACAAAATTGCTGCTATGTGTTTCTGCTACCATTTAGGGTGTCCCCACAATTTCCTTGTGACTGGCTCACTCTCTCAAAAGGGATACAGCTGAAATGCCCTCTCCCCTCCCAGTAAGAAGCTGGCTACTGTCTTTACTCGATGTGCTTGGCTACTTTACGTGCCATGTGAGGTCACCCTCTGAGCCACCTTTCTGAAGATAAAGATTGTCCTAAAGATTTGAATCCTCGCAGACTACATGAGTGAATTCAAACCCTTTGACACTGAGCCCTTAATCCTGCAATTTGTTCTGCTCAGGCACAGCTGTTTTGGTTTTGATAGGTCACATCTATCTGCTGCAGGCCACTGCAGGAGAGATGCCCATGTTTCCTCAGACAAGGCTAAATAGAAAGTGCATATTTATTCATAAGACTGTAAGAACGGTCAGAGGGGTCTGCAACCTGCAGCTCTGGAGCCACATGCGACTCTTTTGCTGTTCCCATGCAGCTCTGGGCTCCCTGATGCCAGGGGACCCTGCAGGTGGCCCTCTCCTGGTTCTGGGCTCCCCTGGCCAGGGGATCCTGTGGCATGTGCCCTGGCCCAGCTCCCCCCACCTATTGCTGCTCTCAAAACAGTTGGTTATTGAAGGAATTTTTTTTAAATGGCTCTTCTTGTCTTTTGGGTTGCCGACCCCTGGGTCAGACCAATGATCAGTGGCCAATGCTAGGTGCTTCCAAGACAATAGAGCAGGCAATCAGCACGTGATCCATCCCAGCTGCCATTCCCACCTCTGGCAAACAGCAATCCCTGCCTATCTGAATAACAGCCACTGATGGAACAATCTTCAGTGAATTTATCTAGTTGGGTTTTTTTTAACTTTGTTATAGTCTTGACCTTCACAACATCCTCTGGCAAGGAGTTCCACAGGTTGACTATGCATTGTCTGAAAAAACACTTTCTTTTGTTCATTTTAAACCTACTACCTATTAATTTCATTTGGTGACCCCTAGTTCTTGTGTTATGAGACCTACCATGTACCCCCTTTTCAAGCCAAAAAGACCTAGTCTTATTAATCTCTCCCCACAAGGAAGTATTTTGATACCCCTAATCATTCTAGTTGCCCTTTTCTCAACCTCTTCCAATTCCAATATATCTTTTTTTGAGATGGGGTTATCAGATCTGCATGCAGTGTTCAAGATATGGGTGTACCATTGATTTATAGTCAATACAATATTTTCTGTCTTATTCCTTTCCTAATGATTCCCAACATTCTGTTAGCTTTTTTGACTGCTGGTATACATTGAGTGGATGTTTTCAGAGAACTATTCACAATGACTCCAAGATATTTTTCTTGAGTGGTAACAGCTAAGTTAGACCTCAGCAGCGCGCGCGCGTGTGTGTGTGTGTGTGTGTAGTTGGGATTATGTTTTCCACTTTGCATTTATCAACATTGAAATTCATCTACCTTTCTGTTGTCCACTCATCCAATGTAGTGAGATCCCTTTATACCTCTTTGCAGTCTGCTTTGCACTTAACAATCTTGAGTAGTTTTATATCATCTGCAAATTTTGCCACCTTACTGTTTATCCTTTTTTCAAGATCATTTATGAATATGTTGAACAGTACTGGTCTGAGTATAGATCCCTGGAGGACACCACTATTTACCTCTCTCCATTCTGAAAACTGATCATTTATTCCCAACCCTTAGTTTCCCATCTTTTAACCAGGTACTGATCAAAGAAAGGTCATTTACCTCTCTTCAGTCTGAAAACTAACCATTTGCTCCTACCCTTTTTCCTATCTTTTAACCGGATACTGATCTAGAAGGGGACCTTTCCTCTTATCCCATGACTGCTTACTTTGCTTAAGAGCCTTTGGTGAGGGATCTTGTCAAAGGCTTTCTGAAAATCTAAGTACATTACATCCACTGGATCGCCTTTGTCCTCATGCTTCTTAACCCCCTCAAGTAAATTGGTGAGGCATGATTTCCCTTTACAAATATTATGTTGACTCTTCCCCAAAGAATCTTGTACATCTGTGTATCTGATCATTCTATTCTTTACTATAGTTTCATCCAATTTGCCTGGTACTGAAGTTAGGTTTACCACCCTGAACCTCACCTTTTTCAAAAATTCGGTGTCACATTAGCTATCCTTCAGTCATCTGGTACAGAAGCTGATTTAAATGATAGATGACATCCCTCAGTTACTAGTTCTGCAATTTCACATCTGAGTTCCTCCAGAACTCTTGGGTGAATACTGTTTGATTTATCAATTTGTTCCAAAACCTCCTCTAATGATACCTCCATCAGGGACAGTTTCTCAGATTTGCCACCTAAAAAAGAATGGCTCAGGTTTGAGAATCTACCTCACATCCTCAGCCGTGAAGACTGATGCAAAGAATTCACGTAGTGTCTCACTATAACCCTATTACTCAAGATCATCCAAATGCCAGGTTCTAAATGTTCTTTCAGGTTAGCTGCAGTGCATCTAATCTCCCTTAGAGTTTGGGGCCAACTCAAAGGGAAAAAAGGTGAAAGAGCTGAAAACCACTTTTCTATTTTCTTCTTCAGTTCATTCCTGGGCTGGGACAAGCATAAAAAAATTCAGTTTAGCTGTAATATGTTTTGAAGTGACCAATAAGTTTTTAAAGTAGCACTGCATTTTCCAAGCACTGTATCAGTTACTTACAACAAAGTTGGCATTTCACCCTTAATCATGGTATTGCTACTGTGAAGCTATGCTATACACACAGATACTTAGAGTGAAGTCACTTGTTACACAGTGAGCTATAGTAAATAGTGAGATTTGACAAGGCGCTTCATTTTCATCTGTATCCTAGTCTCACTGATAATGATGTCCACTCAAGACATCTGTTAGAAGCCTGTAACAATGTAAATGGAAAAATTCCAAGGAGAACTCAGGGTTTGCAATCTTTTTCCCATGAACTTAACATTATGGAATTTTAACAATGTTCTACTTGGTCATAGTTAATAAAATGAATTATGCAGGAATTAAAACACTGGCTTGTGTCGAGTCTCAGAAGAAGCAGCACATGAAGACATTTTAGAGAGATTATAATGGCTATTTTCTCTTGCCTTGCTGTAGGATTGTTGGAGATATTTTCATGAACGAATTTGTCAGTGATGGGGAAAGTATATCATTCATACCCTGCTCACTAGCGCTTGTAATCTGCTTTCTACAAAATGGTGCTCTACCACCCTAGGAAAGCGTCTCTCACTTTGAAATGACATCAGAGTTCCCCATCTTCTCACAGCCTTCTGTGTTCTTCCACTGACCAATGCAGGAAAGTCTCACAGAGCGATCACATAACCCAGCCCTCCTTATGGTGCATGAGCATGCATCTTTCAGGCTGTTAGCAATGCAAATGTATGGATGGAGGAGCTGTAGTGCATCTAATCTCCCTTAGGGTCTGGGGTCAACTCAAACGCAGATAGAAGCAAAATGGAGGAAGATGTAGGTACCAATAGGAAATGGGGTTTGTGCAGGAAGACCGACTAATGGGAATGAGAATTTTTTGGAAACTAAAGGGGAAGGGAAAAAGACATATACTAACCACATACCCCTACTTATAAAAGATTTTCAGTAATGACTCAGTTCTTCATTCTGTTCCTCCATCGAAGCTAATCCGTTTAAGCCCTATGACAAAAATCCAACACTGAAGCCCGTACACTTAAATCCCCTTTCCTCTAACCAAAATGGCTTCATGAAAGTAAAAACTGAAGCAGGCAAAGAGACTCCATAAATATCAGATTCAGTTAGAATTAAGCATTACCATCTGCATACAATACAGGGAGCAAAAGGAAGTATATAACAGCACAGGCTCTTCTGGAAGGATAAAGACCTTCTGCAAAGGAAAGAAGAAATGCATTCTAAAAGGAGGAGGGGGGTGATACGTTCAGCTTTGCAATCGTTCAGCTAAGAGTCCAATATCCTGCTTATGCGCAGACAAACCGGACACTTCATGCAAAGAGCCACACTTAGTCTCAGACAACATGATAGTCTTCACCCTGTCTTAAACAGATGGGTATTTTTAAACAAACAGATCACCTATGATTTGTTTCATTTTGAAGAGAAACCACATTTCATTTGGCAATAATTTTTCTCATTCTATTGGACAGATACACCCAAAAAGCAATATTTCAACTGAAATCAGTTCTGAAGGATCATTTATGAATACACATAATAGAAATGACTCAAATTAAATTCCCAACAAAGTCCTGCTATTTTGGGTAAACAAAGTTATCTCAGCAGGGTCGCACGCTGTGCTAGGAGAATGGCCTGGAAATTAATTACCATCCTGACATATGTCAAAACAATTTTAAAGAGACTAGCATCCAGTTGTAACCATGTGTTTTACCGATCTGTTAGTATGCAAAATCTGTATTCCGTAGCATCTAAATTTATTCATTTATTCAGAACCCCTCAGAGAAATCAAAAAGGCTGGTTTGCCCTTTTTTGCCTGCCTCTAAATGAAATCTGAGGGAATAATATGTGTTTAGTGAGCCAGAAAATAAGTACAGGATGAAGCTATGGTGGGGGTTATGTTTCAGAAAAGCAAGTGTCATCTTCACACAAATAACTAATTATTGAAACTCAGAGTGGCTAAATAAACTCTGGCATTAATATTTGTTGGTGCATAAATCAACACCACATCTGGGATTTTTTATATAGTAAGATTTACATTAGATAGATAGATAGATAGATAGATAGATAGATAGATAGATAGATAG